>NQII01000591.1:386581-495273 GCA_002778355.1 Clitarchus hookeri
GGATCTTCATTCCTTCCACGCAGGTGGGTCCTCACCCTCTCCCCGCGGTGGCACCCGTCAGCGGAGGCAGCAGCCGGGGAGTAGCTCATCTGGCGGTGGGCTCTGTTCTTCTGCAAGTGGTTTTGGTGTGTTTTCGTCTTGCGATTTGTGGGGTAGCCTTAAAAGTATTAAGATGGGTTTACGATTGGCTTAACTCGGCTGCGTAGTGCGGGACCGGGTGAGTGAAATGATAGGGTTCTACATGTTTAATGATTTTAGGCGTGTCCGTACCACCTTTCACGGTGTCGTTTTCAAACAAAAAACTTCGTGCGTTTTAGCCGGGGCCACATTTCTACAAGAAGTTTTTTTTTTAAAGTAATACCGTGGAAATTTCGCGTGAATTAAGATTATACACACAACAAAAACTCGAACTCATATTAATTTACTCTGACTTGCATGGTTTTTTTCTCTTTGAAAGCCTCAAAGGGTTTGTTTTTAGCGATATTGTGAAAGGTAGCCTAGACAGGCCTAAAATCATTTAGAATGTAAAATCCTATCATTTCGCTTGGCCAGTTCCGCACTGGGCATTTCTCATAAGCCCATGTGCTACGATGGAAGTTCCCTCGCATGATTACATGCCATCTTGATGGCCGCTGGTATAGTCTGTATCACGAACAAATGCACCTTTTTGACCGTTGTGAAGGCAACCCTGTTTACAGCGGTTTCCATGGCTACGGCGGTGTCTACCCCCGCCACAGTCATACTGTATAAACATATTTAGCTGTCAGCCTGTTCAGTACGTCAACAGAAAATAATTTGCCACGGGAATGACTGTACAAAAAAGTGCATTCGTTCGTGAGGCAAGACAGTGTGGTACGTTCTATGGAAAAATTCAGCCGAGTGGTCGCCGTTTTTGTGGACGCTTTCGTAATTGGTAGTGTGCAATTTTCGGTGGAAGGTTTCCTACAAAATTTAAATTTTAGCCAATCAGAGAGACGGTGGTGAAGTGTGGTGTTAACAATAGTTGTACTTTTATTTTGTTTTGAAAAACAGCGATAAGGACGTCAAACAAAAATAAAGTAACAGTAAATAAAAAACAACAAAAATGTTCACCTATTAAGTAAAATCAAGACAAATGCACGTCGCGTTTATTTGTGTGGCAGCAAATATGTTAAAGGTTATGCCATAGAAACCTATATACTTGCTTGCGTGTAAGCTCGGATAGCATGTCTTTNGGCAGCAAATATGTTAAAGGTTATGCCATAGAAACCTATATACTTGCTTGCGTGTAAGCTCGGATAGCATGTCTTTACTTACATCTTGGATTTAGGTTATGTCGTGTCGTGAAATTGCATCCAATGCATTATTAAACCGAAACATTGGAANTTACTTACATCTTGGATTTAGGTTATGTCGTGTCGTGAAATTGCATCCAATGCATTATTAAACCGAAACATTGGAAACATACTTCTGAGAGCTGAAATTTGGCTGCAAACTAGTGAAAACTGCTCCGCCAAAAAATATTCTTGTATATTCAAAGAACTTGTTCCCCGTCATGTTTTAGTTTTTGGAGAAGGTTATTAAGTTTACCTTTACGTTTTTCTGATTTATTTCCCCCACTTTCAAAGTAGTTGGGTACACATACAGTAACTATAATGCGATATTCTGTAAACAAGCTTCACCCACATCCATTTTTTTTCGGACTATATCGGCTGCTTTTGTTTCCTACGACTTAAGTGCACCTCTGTGTTACATAGTAGGCCTATCCCGTTGACTGCCGTAACTGTGGATTAGGAGCTCTCAGGGCTGCCAGATTGTATAGTTCGATACGAAATCGGTATTATTTAACTACCCTCTGTTATCGTCTTTCTATAGTGTACAGTACTCTATAGTGTTACATAAATCGTCTATTTTAATCAATTTAAATATGTAAAGAATAAGGAGCGTGTGTCAAAACAGTTATATTGATAGTGAGTGCGAGGATGTGTAACAGTGTACGTACATGCTGTTAGTGCCACCCATCTCAGAGAGTCATAACCTGGGTGTTACTGGTTAATGTTGACCATACTGAGGCGTTGTCCATCAGCGTCTGAGTCTTAAAAAGTCTTATTCATACTTTACTTATGGTATTAATTTTGTTTCGCTGTTTTGCATAACCATGCCGGATTTTGTATAATTTTAGGATCCAAATTGTATAATCTAAAGTAAATTTCTCTATAAAACATGGCAATTGTCACACCTGGGAGTCCCGCAGCTGTTGGCACCTCTGAACGTGGCCGTAGGAAGTACTGTAACCTGTCACTTGTCTGCTTAGGAAAAATGCCGAGGTCCGAACTCAGTAGATACAAGGGTTCTCACAGTTGAGGAATCCGCACACGACATTGCTTTCTGTGAGGTGCTTCGCGCCTTGTCTGAATCATGTGGGTACCTCCATGAATTTAATGAATTGGTTTTGGGACGGTGTCTCTTAAAAGCTTGTTGGAATGTGCGTTGCTTGCTGAAATTCCTGTTTGGGGCCCGTAGGAAACACTTCCATTTAGCTGGTTACGAAAATTGATAGAATGATTTTATGTTGTGCAATAGGGATAAATAATTTTTTTAGTGACAACTNATTTAGCTGGTTACGAAAATTGATAGAATGATTTTATGTTGTGCAATAGGGATAAATAATTTTTTTAGTGACAACGTTAGGTATTTCCATTGTAATTTCAATAAAAATGTGAATAAGTGGGTGATTCCAGTGCTAAATTGTACCGACATAATCAGGTAATAAAGTGTCCAAGTCGGTGATAAGTTTAGGGCCTACGTGCAATGTTGGGAGATAATATCCCGAAATGACTTTTCGGTAGCCGTTATGCATTGCGCACTCTAAAATACAAAAAAAAAAACATTAGAAATTTGCTTCAGAGAGCTGAAATTTGACTGCAAACCAGTAAAAAATGCTCCACCAAAATGAGGAATGGTGTTCAACAATAATTTTTTAATATGCATTTTTGCTAAGTGTGTTTATTTTGTAGACGTTAAATGTAATTCTATTTCAAACAAAAACAAATTGTTTCCCCAGTTGTTGCGTAGTTGCAAGTCTAGCCCACGATTTTACTTGTGTCACAATTGCTAGAAACTCCATTGAGAAATGAGATACTGCAAGTTACATAGAATTTACCATATTTTGCTAGTTCATAATATCCGTGTAAAAACACAGAAGTATTTTGCATATTTTTTTTCAGTTACTCAATATGAATAAGTTCTTAATATACTTTTCCTAATAACATTTTAAATTAAAACGGTTCATTAAAACGGTTTTTTTTTCTTTCGAAAAAGTTTATTTAATTTGTACGTTGCAAAAACTGCAAGGTTGGGACTTGTNATTTAGCTGGTTACGAAAATTGATAGAATGATTTTATGTTGTGCAATAGGGATAAATAATTTTTTTAGTGACAACTTTAGGTATTTCCATTGTAATTTCAATAAAAATGTGAATAAGTGGGTGATTCCAGTGCTAAATTGTACCGACACAATCAGGTAATAAAGTGTCCAAGTCGGTGATAAGTTTAGGGCCTACGTGCAATGTTGGGAGATAATATCCCGAAATGACTTTTCGGTAGCCGTTATGCATTGCGCACTCTAAAATACAAAAAAAAAACATTATAAATTTGCTTCAGAGAGCTGAAATTTGACTGCAAACCAGTAAAAAATGCTCCACCAAAATGAGGAATGGTGTTCAACAATAATTTTTTAATATGCATTTTTGCTAAGTGTGTTTATTTTGTAGACGTTAAATGTAATTCTATTTCAAACAAAAACAAATTGTTTCCCCAGTTGTTGCGTAGTTGCAAGTCTAGCCCACGATTTTACTTGTGTCACAATTGCTAGAAACTCCATTGAGAAATGAGATACTGCAAGTTACATTGAATTTACCATATTTTGCTAGTTCATAATATCCGTGTAAAAACACAGAAGTATTTTGCATTTTTTTTTCAGTTACTCAATATGAATAAGTTCTTAATATACTTTTCCTAATAACATTTTTAATTAAAACTATATATTAAAACGGTTTTTTTTTCTTTCGAAAAAGTTTATTTAATTTGTACGTTGCAAAAACTGCAAGGTTGGGACTTGTACACGCGAATTTATTTGCTTGAATTTACATCGCATGTGATGTGTGCAAGTCTAGCAGCGTTGCTTTAATTCTCTATGTGGACATCAGACACGCACATATATGTGTATATAATATATATACATGGTCCGTAATTTCCAGTCACCATTGACCATATTTGAGGCGGGCGACTATAAAATGAAGTGAACCCTTGAGTTAAGGACTATAAGAGGGATGGTCGGTCTGTCCGTTGCTGCCGATCGCCTGGTATTTCTGAGTGAAATGTAAACAGTTGCTTTGTTAGCAAAAGTAAATATTACAGTGCATTAATCATTCATCAATGTTTTCACTTCCTATATCTGCAAAAATTACATAGTGAAGTAAGATACTGAATGAACGTAACTACTTAATTTATATAATTTTTTTGTGAAATTTAAATATTATTGATAACTGCATTCATGTGTGTGTCAAACCATTTTCGATTTTTGCTAGAGGACGTTAAAAAAATTATAATTGCGATAGTAAACACTGGAGATTTGTAGTACGTGTTGTATTACTCATAAATTATATTCATTGGCAAATTTTGTTATACCTGCACCAAAGTTAACGTAAATTCCATATGTGTAACAAAGTACTGTCCATATCTAATTATTATTTTTAACATCCATAACCAGAAAATGTGCCCCCCTATTTCAGTGCATTAGTGTTCTCGGCGACGAACTGAGGCATTTCCAGAATCATGACCAAAGATTTTATTAGTCTACCTAGCGCCTTCATTCAGNGTTCTCGGCGACGAACTGAGGCATTTCCAGAATCATGACCAAAGATTTTATTAGTCTACCTAGCGCCTTCATTCAGACTTGAAAATGTCATGCCCTCTATGTATGCGTGTGATATAAAATGACTTGAAATCCTTTAATTATTAGTTATTTGTAGTGCGTTCAACTGCCCCGTGTACTTGTTCCAACTGCGTTCCACGCGTTGAAAGTCGTGCATAGTAACTTCATTCTGACCATTCCAGACACAGATAAATCGTCAAACTAACGTTGCCCGAGCTAAACTCGCACATAGCCCACGCAGTGTTATAGGCAATAGTTGTTTAGGGTTGCGTATTGTGGTAGGAATCGCAACTGCTTGCGTGTGTTTCTGCGCAATGCACGCGGAAGTTGAGTGTTCACACGAACAGAGCTGCGTCTAAACGTCTGTCTGACCTTCGAGGGCCGAGGCCGAAACCGCACCGCGCTGCGGCTGTCGGTACTTAATAGCTTACGCAATTACCAGCGCTGCCAACTATACAATACTTAAAAACCAGTCATGGGCGAGTACTTTCTTGAGCTTGTTTTTGTAGTATTTTGCGATCTTTCGCAGGTTGTCAAGATGCAGTGCTATACGGAGGTATTTAGATCTAAAATAATATTTCCGGTGAAACTTGGTTGTTATTTCTGGCTTTGCTTGGTGCTGTAGGAGCACCGCCGATAAACTTTGAAAAGTCAGAATGAGTTCTGCCTTGAATACGTTGAATAGTTTTGAAGTTTGAATATCGTGTAGTCTGGCCTGTACTGGAAAAATGTCATGAAAACCTGTTGGCGTGTGCCTTTTAGCACAAAAAATTCTGTTTGGTGTTTGTAGGTAACTCCTTTGGCTTACAATCTTGTGGTCCCCTAACTTCATTTTTTGTTAATTGTAGTTTATTTCGCGTTTCTTACTACATTCACGTTCATAATCTAGGCCGAATGATTACCTTTTGCTATTACCCGTCAATTTCCGACAGACCTCACATCGAACATCACACTTATTCCGGTGCAAGAGATGTGAGGTAGTACTGATGTGTCTAGAGCTATATTGACACTGCATAGTCTACCCTGAAGTCACTAGTCGAAGTGACAATAATGAACCAAGTACTGTATATCATATCACAGCTGCCCCTGTCCAGGAGAAAGAACTAGCAAACCCTGCACCAACAACCGACAGCCTATCATTTTTTTTTGGCTTTGCCAAGTAGTCTTTTTAATATTAAATTGATAGTGCACTACATTGTAGAGGAAACGAAAAGCACGAGAGACTACTACGGGCCACTGTTGCGCGTGAACGACATTTTGTTGACTCAGAGTTATTTATTGTGGCAGTAGTGGCATTGACTCTCTCTCTCTCTCCCGGCCCCTCAAGGTTTGATGATTCTCCAGATCTTCATACGTAGGTTACGCTTGTCATGTTCAGAACAAATGCATCCGCACTGTCAAGTTTTCGCCTTCGAATATATTTGACAATAAAATTTGAAGACAAAATACGACCATCAAATGTAACGTAGGTTGTAATTCATTTCGACTTCAGTACTATATTAAAATTTTTATCAGATATATTTTTCCTGCATAATTAAATTTAACGCCTCTTGAGTTCTTAATATTACTGTGAAATTATCGCTTCGAATATAATTTGAGCTCAGAGAGCTTCTATATAAATTATCTTCATAACCTTACTTAGTTTCCAGCAACTGTTCGACGTTTCAAAGTTCCGCGATGTCGGAAACGGCACGATCTGCACTTGCACCTGGCAGCATTCAGTATATCGTGATCTATTTCTGTGACTGTGTGTTGCTGTTGTAAAAGTCCGGAGCTAGCGGGTTGCACTCACCTTTCACCCTTTTCGGGAAATGTCTGNTGACTGTGTGTTGCTGTTGTAAAAGTCCGGAGCTAGCGGGTTGCACTCACCTTTCACCCTTTTCGGGAAATGTCTAATAATCGACGATTCGTACCAATTTCGCTATTGGGTTTGTGTTTCGAATTTCACAGCTCGACAGAAGTAAAAGTGGTAAATATGTATCGATGAATTTTATTTTTTCCTGTAAAATGACCTTCTGGGTGAACATTTGCTTCTCGAGAGAAAAGTTTAGGCACTAATGATTTGCCTGTTAACATTTTTCTAGGAAGTCCCCGTTAGTTTAGGCTGGGGTCTCACGGCGTCTTGACGGTGGCGAAAGTAAAAGGGATGCTGGGGAAAGAGATTCCTGAGGCGGTTGGCCCCGTTTTTCAGTTCACCGTCTGCCAAGTGGCACAGGGAGTTGCCAGAAACTAGCGTAGTAAGCAGATGCTGTTTCCAACAATACTCGATGTCGGCCACAGCACCCACGCCTATTGAACAAGCCAGGAATCCGAAGTCTGGATTTCCAAAGTTTGCCTTCATTCTTGGTGAAACAAGTGTCTCTTTCGTGTATTATTATGAAGAGTTGTAAATGACTATAAAATAATAACAATAACAACAACCTTGAGACATAATACCAGCCCAAAAGGTAGGCCCGTTGAACCACCACCCAAGGCGCGAGAAAAGGCGGCTCCAAAAGTAGATATTTTGCAAGAAAAGAAACTTTTGTTGTAGTTTGTAAAGGAAGGCTGTCTATGGGTCAGTGTATTTTGAGTTAATTTTCACGTAAGGCATGCGTAGATCGTGATTATGGTAGTGCAGAACATTTCAAAATCGGCCATCTAGAGAAGCTGCCAGCAATTAATGACGTGAGGTGCCCACAAAGTGGGAGTCCCAGGGTTTTCCCCAACCTAAATTTGAAATCTGAAGTTTTCAAAATAATGCTTTTGAAATAAACGTTTAGCGTTAAACAGTGCATTCAAAAGGCACTCGAAATTATAAATTTAACTTAGATGAAGAATATTTATATTATTAGGTTTTATATTCATTAAAACAAATCCGCTTTTTTGCAACGTGGTTGGAATACATACTGAGAGAAAGCGTTTATTTTTAAATGTTTCAAATTTGCATTTGAAAATCAAGCAAAATTGGAGTGTATCATCCCCTCATTAACTAATTCCTGTACATGAGGTCAAAATGAGAATAGCGGGCGCTTATTGAGTGGCCCGTGTTGACAAAATCACGTGTGCCGTTGGCTATGAGTAAAACTAAAGCTAAATGTTCTTGTCACACTACAAACTGTTAGGATGAAATTCCAGTGACCTCCAGTTCTATATTGCGTGTGCACGGTCAGTTGACATAACCGGAAACGGTATACGTGGTCACTGCACGCAAGTGTGCGCACACATGCACACCTTACCCACCTCGGCTAGCAAATGAACTTCGTTATCAGAAATAGACGCTCATACATTTAACTGAAATTCCTTTTTGCAATTTTTTTTTTTTCGTTCTTGTACTTACAATGAAAATGTTTACGATCTACAATAAACTGCATATGAACTAATAATAATTTTAATTGGCTATATAGTTTACGTTCCTTTTAAGCTTGACGATAGATACTTTCAGAAACACGATCTATAATCGTATCGTTAATTTCAATAAGAGAAAAGCTAATAATTTAAAATTAATTTAATAATTTGCAACGTACGGGCCGTGGTGGTTTAATAGTCAGAATACTCGTTTACCACCAAAGTGAACCGCTTTCGATTTCCTGTATAGGGTCACCCGTATTTTCACACGTGGGCGGACTTTGCTAGCGGCCGGCNAAAGTGAACCGCTTTCGATTTCCTGTATAGGGTCACCCGTATTTTCACACGTGGGCGGACTTTGCTAGCGGCCGGCGGGTTTTATCGGGGCATTTTAGTTTCGCCCGTCCTTGCATTCCGCTCTGGTCCATTTTCACCTCATTTAATCCTCCCCGGCGTTTAAGACCTCTTTCTGTTGAGCGCCGCCAAAATTCTCTAAGTCAACAATGTGCGGCGTATTGACGAACAAGCGTATTGCACTGAGAATCAGGAGTCTTGTCACTTTGTCAGATTCAAATTGAGAAATTTTGACTTGTCCGCGGTTATATCCGCAAACTGGGAACAATTCTGGTCTTTATCACTTTCATAGAGTTGTTTTCCTGAATTCACAAACTGACCGCAATTAACATTCAAAATTGCTATTTATAGGAGGCTTGCAATATCCGAGGATCGAACCCAAGCTGCACAAGGTACAGCTGGCTTCTCGCCAACTTCGTTTTAATGTTCGGGCAATGAAATGTAATGTGCTATGTTATAAACCAGTTCAACAGACACTGAAGTGGATGAGATATTAGGTTACTTGGTTGAAGTGTATACCACTACGTTTGGTATAATTTGACTGAAGACTTATTTTTCAACATTTCTTTAATTTTTTTTTTTTTTGATGTGCTTAAAATGTGTTGCGCGTCCACATAAGTGCAAATGTGCTCGTCGGAAAGTGGCATAAAAAGGACTTAAGATCCCAGCCAAACTTCAGTGTACATCACCACCATGAGTGGTTGGTGGATTGCAGATTTTCTTTCTGATTATATGACTTTTTTAAAGGCATGTTTATGTAATAGCCTGAAGAATGAATATAAAAAAAAAACTTTAAAAAATGAAGAAATGCTAGAATTTGACAGAAAAGGGACTTTCAAGGACAACAGTTATCTGTTGGAAGTCGTCAGTTCGCCATGTCGACTTGGCGTGTCCAGGTTCGTTAAAGAATTAGGTAATAAATAAAGTAGCTAAATTCAATGTTTTATCTACCTACAAAACTATTATATACAGCTGTATATTCCACAGTGTTGTACCACTTAGCCCCTAATTATACTTAGAAGTTTGGTTCATATTCAGAAGTTGACGTTATTAATAATTATTCAACTGTAGCCATTCGAAGACATAACTAGACAAAAATTTCTGCACCTTTTGTATAAGAGCAGTTAGGCCTGTCTATTGAATGCCCCAAATTGTTTACACTATTTGTACAGTAATAACAGAGAAACTATTAGACACAATCTAATGGGACTTCGTGTACTCGACGCTGTGACAGCAATGTAGGGTGTGCGAGCGCGTGTAGCCATTCTGCTGTTGTCAGTTCCGTTTGCCGGTACGAGAGCCAGCACTACAATTGTAGAGGCGATGACGAGCTTTTCTGTCGAGCATCGTAAGTGGATTTTAAAATGTTACTGGAAATGTGAGAATGTTATTGAAGTGCAGAGACGACGGAGGGCAGAATTCGATCACACGATTACGTGACGAGTTTTGAGAGAGACGGAACTGTGTGATGTGAAAAAGGACGGTGCGGCAGGAAGAGAAAGGCAACGGTTGAAGGAAGCGTAGAAACATGTTGCACACATTCGTATGTCCATATGGCAAGCTGCGCGTGAGTCGGGTGTCAGAAAATCAAGTGTCCATGGCATTTTAAAGCAAGTGAAGTNAAAGTGAACCGCTTTCGATTTCCTGTATAGGGTCACCCGTATTTTCACACGTGGGCGGACTTTGCTAGCGGCCGGTGGGTTTTATCGGGGCATTTTAGTTTCGCCCGTCCTTGCATTCCGCTCTGGTCCATTTTCACCTCATTTCATCCTCCCCGGCGTTTAAGATCTCTTTCTGTTGAGCGCCGCCAAAATTCTCTAAGTCAACAATTTGCGGCGTATTGACGAACAAGCGTATTGCACTGAGAATCAGGAGTCTTGTCACTTTGTCAGATTCAAATTGAGAAATTTTGACTTGTCCGCGGTTATATCCTAAAACTGGGAACAATTCTGGTCTTTTTCACTTTCATAGAGTTGTTTTCCTGAGTTCACAAACTGACCGCAATTAACATTCAAAATTGCAATTTATAGGAGGCTTGCAATATCCGAGGATCGAACCCAAGCTGCACAAGGTACAGTTGGCTTCTCGCCAACTTCGTTTTAATGTTCGGGCAATGAAATGTAATGTGCTATGTTATAAACCAGTTCAACAGACACTGAAGTGGATGAGATATTAGGTTACTTGGTTGAAGTGTATACCACTACGTTTGGTATAATTTGACTGAAGACTTATTTTTCAACGTTTCTTTAATTTTTTTTTTGATGTGCTTAAAATGGATTGCGCGTCCACATAAGTGCAAATGTGCTCGTCGGAAAGTGGCATAAAAAGGACTTAAGATCCCAGCCAAACTTCAGTGTACATCACCACCATCAGTGGTTGGTGGATTGCAGATTTTCTTTCTGATTATATGACTTTTTTTTAAGGCATGTTTATGTAATAGCCTGAAGAATGAATCTAAAAAAAAACTTTAAAAAATGAAGAAAGGCTAGAATTTGACAGAAAAGGGACTTTCAAGGACAACAGTTATCTGTTGGAAGTCGTCAGTTCGCCATGTCGACTTNGCTAGAATTTGACAGAAAAGGGACTTTCAAGGACAACAGTTATCTGTTGGAAGTCGTCAGTTCGCCATGTCGACTTGGCGTGTCCAGGTTCGTTAAAGAATTAGGTAATAAATAAAGTAGCTAAATTCAATGTTTTATCTACCTACAAAACTATTATATACAGCTGTATATTCCACAGTGTTGTACCACTTAGCCCCTAATTATACTTAGAAGTTTGGTTCATATTCAGAAGTTGACGTTATTAATAATTATTCAACTGTAGCCATTCGAAGACATAACTAGACAAAAATTTCTGCACCTTTTGTATAAGAGCAGTTAGGCCTGTCTATTGAATGCCCCAAATTGTTTACACTATTTGTACAGTAATAACAGAGAAACTATTAGACACAATC
Organism: Clitarchus hookeri; assembly: GCA_002778355.1. NCBI lineage: Eukaryota > Metazoa > Arthropoda > Insecta > Phasmatodea > Phasmatidae > Clitarchus > Clitarchus hookeri. The sequence goes on from NQII01000591.1 coordinate 398,130, forward strand.
TAATGGGACTTCGTGTACTCGACGCTGTGACAGCAATGTAGGGTGTGCGAGCGCGTGTAGCCATTCTGCTGTTGTCAGTTCCGTTTGCCGGTACGAGAGCCAGCACTACNCAATGTAGGGTGTGCGAGCGCGTGTAGCCATTCTGCTGTTGTCAGTTCCGTTTGCCGGTACGAGAGCCAGCACTAAAATTGTAGAGGCGATGGTGGAGGCGATGACGAGCTTTTCTGTCGAGCATCGTAAGTGGATTTTAAAATGTTACTGGAAATGTGAGAATGTTATTGAAGTGCAGAGATGACGGAGGGCAGAATTCGATCACACGATTACGTGACGAGTTTTGAGAGAGACGGAACTGTGTGATGTGAAAAAGGACGGTGCGGCAGGAAGAGAAAGGCAACGGTTGAAGGAAGCGTAGAAACATGTTGCACGCATTCGTATGTCCATATGGCAAGCTGCGCGTGAGTCGGGTGTCAGAAAATCAAGTGTCCATGGCATTTTAAAGCAAGTGAAGTGGAGGCCCTAAATAATTCCCACGTTACTTCACATCGTGAATGAAGACGACGCAGGTAGGCGTGTCGAATTTTGTGACAGGGCTGTGAACATGTGCCACCATAACGAACATTTTACTAGCGTGATTGTTTGCTCCGATGAGGCGACATTTAAATTTAATAGAACTTTCAACCGCCACAGCTGTGTGTACGGAGTCGATGAAAATTGCCACATTGTGGTAGAGCAAGAAGTTAATCCTCTTGGGATAACTGTGTGGAGCGGAATGCCTGCCAGAGGATTTGTGGGGCCGTTCTTTGATGGAAGTTAGGAGTTTCATGTAGCAGGAAAACATCATGCAACTGTTCATCAACGCTACCCAGATGACTATTGTATTTTCCAGAAGGACGGTGCAGCACTGCATTACTATCGAGACGTACGGTAAACCGTAGCCACTGTTTTTTTATTCTACAATGTGGCAGATGTCTTGCTTTTTATGGCGGAAATTTTGAAACATTTGTAAATGTTATTAATATTCGTACATACCCAATGTTGTCCTTATAGCGTCAAATAGAACCAGTGCCAACAGATTCTCTTTAACACACGTAGTTTCTATGTTATTTACTTTCAAAGAGAGTAAACATTAGTTTGGGATACACGGTATATGATTTAAAAAGATTAATATTGTAACATTTTAACATTGTTTACAGATCTTCATTGTGTTGTAAATTTACTGGAAGCTTACTTAATGATTAAACTCCCCCGGAGGAAGCTAAATCAATATTAGGCGAATCTGACCTCATGTCATTGTGTTATGCGCGGTTTACAAGCATCCATCCAGTCTGCTATAGTGTTTAGCATGTCTGAATTCTTCTTAGTCTACCTTATACACTTCAATAACTAAAGAAGGGGTGTTTCTCAGTTGCCGTAATTGGACTCATTATTTTGTTAGTCTCTGTACTGCGTTTCTTAATACATGAAAAACTTTTCAGTATCCAATGACTCGAAAATTTCACGTCCGAGAATGAACGCACTTTAACATCGTTCATTTGAAATGCCAATATTTTAATAGGATATAGGAAAAAAAAATAGCGTTTCCTTAGTATGCAGTATAACTGAACTCCAGGTTTGCTGGTTAGCCACATTCCTGCTGCAAAGGCCATATGTATTATTGATTTTTTACGAGCCGGTCGTCTCTTAATAATCTTCGAGGTTCCTAATGCTAAGTACGGACGTCTTATTGCTAAGGTTGACTGAACTAGCTTAGTTACATTACTTTTTTCATTTTATTTCGTGAATTTATGATGTAATCCTTCTGGCAGCGCACATAGCACAGTTTCAAAAATTTGTTTAAAAATAAAGTAACACTCGCACTGCCGTAACGTTAATCTTATAAGTGGTTGTTCACTGAACTATGGATAAAGTAACTCAATGTAAAATATTTGTGTGTTATTCAAAACTGTGAACCCCGTGGCTACCGCCAGCAAAATAATATTTTTGAAATCAATATTTAATATAAAATACGAGATTAAACTATTGCGAAAATTGCTTATTATAGAGAAAGCTAATGACAAATACAGTATAATATTTGCAGTACATAGTCATATGTTTTAGTAACTTGCACTGCAGAAAACGTTCGATATGTGAGCGGTTTGCGGTTGTAAAACGCCATCAGATTGTGGGCAGGACGTAATTGTTTTCACTCAAAGCAAGGACATCAAAAGATCAGTTTGCTAGATATATGCAAAGGAACTTGCTGGGCAAGTCGTATACAAGACGTCCTGTTAGTTCTTTTAATATAATGCTTGGCTGCGTGAATGTATATTTCTATAGTTCTTTTTGTAACCGTCACTTTTAAATCCCATTAACCAGAATTATTAAACCGCTGTTATCGAAAATTATGTTCAAAATACCTACACATAGAATGCGTTTTGTTCTGATAACAGCAAGCAGGTGACTTGACGCAATGTATTCATTCGCAAAACAGTTATTTACAGTTTTTTCCAAGTAAGCTACCTGTATCGAGTAGAATATGTCGAGTCTGTTTCATTCCGGTACGCATTTTGGTATGGAATTACTCTATGATAATATATTTTTAAAATGCAGACTAAAGTAATTTGCTAGTATAGTCCATTGACGGTTACTTCTAACTTTTCTGAAGCCCTGCTAAAGTTCTACTTTGAAAATACTCCTCCGCCTCACACAAACAAAGCTTAGAAAATTACACCAGACGGCCAACGCACTAAGCATTGCCAGCACACGTGTTTTCTCGGTCTTTATTCATATTAGTTATAAATTAAATAGTATGTATACATAAAATATAGGCTAATTAAAAGTTAAATTTAACCAAAAAAAGGTACTTTTATGTTAACACGATTATAAAACGCGTGTGATGTACGACAAATGTAGGAAACAACCAAACACGTCAGTCACACATGGGGTGTTTTTTCTAAGGTTTGATTCTAAAAGTGCTAAGAAACCGCGAATAGACTATAATCGTGCATCTGCTTGTATTGACTCGATGAGAGTGGACAATGTCTCAAGGAATGAAAGTGCCTCTAGTGATGGTCCAAGTCCAATCGTAGGCAGACAGATACAAATCATGATTTCCCTTTTAAACTGTGCCAAGGAGTGCGCGATTCATCATTCGCACTTTGGAGCGATAATATGACGAATTAAAACGGCGTGAATTTACAGGAATCGTTTATTCGCTTGTGAATCGTGTTGACTACGGGTAGTTCGGTCCCCCTGACCCGACCAGGGGTGCGATTCTCATCCAATTTTTCGCTTACAAGCGAGCCCGATCACGCGAGGATCGCCGACCTTGTATAGCGGGGTTCCCGATACTCTGAAAGGCAGGTGCCTACTACACTCACGCGATGCCAACTTCCACCCGTTTATTGTTTCTACGTCAGTATGCTCCCTATAAACGGAAAACTGAACGAGAATTCGCGCCCTAGGTAAATCGCCACTCTGCGAGTGTGGTGGGTTCGACGACGATTTGGAATCGTACACCACGAACGACGCACAGCGACAGAGCGTGACCCTGGCTCGCCAAGTCCTGCAAATTTCCACGAACTTTCCGACAATCCCATTTGTGAGAGAAGACTTGAATTCTGTGTAACTGATAGCGTACTCTAATTTTTGTTTGATCGGTTTATGCAAATAAGAATAGACTTCGTCAGAGTCCATGAATCTTTTTAAAGGACTTGATAAGTGTTAGTTGTGTTGTGTTTTTCGAAACGTTGCGTTGATCTAACGTTACTGAACAAGAGTATGCTTATGTTACTAAACGCGTTCGCTATTGTGCTTCGTCGCGGTANATTTGGAATCGTACACCACGAACGACGCACAGCGACAGAGCGTGACCCTGGCTCGCCAAGTCCTGCAAATTTCCATGAACATTCCGACAATCCCATTTGTGAGAGAAGACTTGAATTCTGTGTAACTGATAGCGTACTCTAATTTTTGTTTGATCGGTTTATGCAAATAAGAATAGACTTCGTCAGAGTCCATGAATCTTTTTAAAAGACTTGATAAGTGTTAGTTGTGTTGTGTTTTTCGAAACGGTGCGTTGATCTAACGTTACTGAACAAGAGTATGCTTATGTTACTAAACGCGTTCGCTATTGTGCTTCGTCGCGGTANTGCGTTGATCTAACGTTACTGAACAAGAGTATGCTTATGTTACTAAACGCGTTCGCTATTGTGCTTCGTCGCGGTATCTTGCTTTGCTCGTTGGGAGGCGCGTGGCTCAGTTACTTAGAAGATAATTGGCCACGGTTAGGAATTTCCGTGCACCTTTCCCGTTATCATTCAGAAACAAATTGGCTTGGTGGTTTGGATCAGGTGGAGGGGGAAGTAGGAGGGGAAGAAGTCCAGTCTGCTCGGGAGTGGGAGGCGATTATCGCCGTTGAACTTCACTTCGATAACGGGCGGCGTGTCAGCGAGTTTTTGCCAGCGGGTGGCNGTGGGAGGCGATTATCGCCGTTGAACTTCACTTCGATAACGGGCGGCGTGTCAGCGAGTTTTTGCCAGCGGGTGGTTGTCCTTGCGCCGACCTTAGCAACAATTTGCGAGACGGGAGCGGCCTCGCTGATATATAGGATGTTCACCGTGAACTGGGCACTTTTCCAAGTTCTGCTTTAAGATCTACTTGTATGGTCTATTCACGGTGTCTTCACACTTTTTGAATCTAACCTTTGAAAAATCACCCCTTTATGACGTGTTTGGTTGTTTCCTGTCGCGTTTCACACGCGTCTTATACTTATGTCAACATACAAACACCTTATTTTTGGATAAATTAAACTTTCTCTCATTTTATNGTGGGAGGCGATTATCGCCGTTGAACTTCACTTCGATAACGGGCGGCGTGTCAGCGAGTTTTTGCCAGCGGGTGGCTGTCCTTGCGCCGACCTTAGCAACAATTTGCGAGACGGGAGCGGCCTCGCTGATATATAGGGTGTTCACCGTGAACTGGGCACTTTTCCAAGTTCTGCTTTAAGATCTACTTGTATGGTCTATTCACGGTGTCTTCACACTTTTTGAATCTAACCTTTGAAAAATCACCCCTTTATGACGTGTTTGGTTGTCTCCTGTCGCTTTTCACACGCGTCTTATACTTATGTCAACATACAAACACCTTATTTTTGGATAAATTAAACTTTCTCTCATTTTATNTTTCACACGCGTCTTATACTTATGTCAACATACAAACACCTTATTTTTGGATAAATTAAACTTTCTCTCATTTTATCTATAAATTATAATATTTAATGTATAATACACATGAATCAAAACAAGAAAACAGGTGTTTTGGTAACGCCTAGTAAGAAATAGTTATAGAAAATATTATTACACCGAATGCGCACGAATGCGGCGCGCTGTCCCTGTGGTGTAACTATCTAAACTCGGTTAAGCTTTGTTTGCATGAGGTAGAGGAATATCCTGGAAGTATAACTTTAGCAGGGCTTCAGAAAAGTTGGAAGTAGCCGTGAATGGACTATATTCACATCGTGCATTCTTCCACCATATGTAAAACTAAAACCCCTGGCACAACTGGCTATTAGTGTTGGTGGTGTTGTTGTCTTTTGGTGTGCTATGTATTCCGTGGCACAATAGTCGGTTGGCGCGCTGGTGTAAATTGTTTCGCGATCNGTTAGTGTTGGTGGTGTTGTTGACGGTGGTTGTTGTCTTTTGGTGTGCTATGTATTCCGTGGCACAATAGTCGGTTGGCGCGCTGGTGTAAATTGTTTCGCGATCGAGCCACCAGGTAGCAGTAAATCTGTAAAAAATGTAGTATTGTTTTCATTTGGTGAGATTTTGATTGTCTGAAATCAACAGTACTGAGGTAAGCGATAATTGAAAGTGTTATGCGACATAAAGGTACTGCATTGTACCAAAATGAAAATAAATAAAATATTGTACCTAACCAAAACATACATTTCAAAGGTTTTTATAGATTGCGTTTTTAATATCGAAAACCTCTGGTCACTGACGGATATCAATACTTTTATTCGCACTTTTCCTCTCCTACATTGCAACCTTTTCACTTATTTTTGCTGTCACATGTCCAAACTACAAAAAAATTTCTCATTGGTCGGTTGTTGGTTAACTACAAAGCACTCTGATTGGTCGGTTGGTGGTAAAAACCTCAGTATTTTCAACTCTATACTAGACCAACCACCAACACCAACCATTAACCACGCCTTCTCACATACTCGTATATCGCCCTGTACTTCAACTGCTACCAACACCACGAACAACCGCCTATTGTGCCAGGGGCTTTACATTGCCGTGGGCCTAATCACTTTATTCATGCGTCGGTCAAGTGAAAGTGTGAGATTATTAGAAAAGTAAAAATTGTGCAAATTTGCTATTATTTCACTTACAATAATTTTAAAAAAAACGTACAACGAAAGAAATAATTTTAGTATTCACAAAAGTTGACCCAACACTTCTAATTCAACGTTAAGGTAGAAGTAAAGATACTTCCAATGGATCATTTCGTCTGACTGTACAACATGTAGAGTTCATTAATAAAAGTAGTAGGCTACAGGCAGTACCAAAATTGTCAGAAAAGTAAGATTCAAGTTGTATATGAACAAAGAAAAATTATATCTTGTAAGTAAAAAAAAATTTTTGTTGGCATTTACTTATTTTTACGCTTAGAAAATTTGTATTTTTTAATTAAAATTTAAGCGTATTTTCATTTTGTATGCTTCAGAATGCACATTAAAAAAAGAAACCATCAAGCAAGATTAATATAATTACCCTGATTGCATGTCTAATATATTTTTAGCCACGAAAATTACTATAAACTTAAGTAGTTACGCATAAAATGAATTATTAAAAAATTTTTAAACAATGGTAATAATCTTTATTACATATAATTATAGCAATGATTATAATGGTATTGCCTGATTCTTTTTTTTTCTTTCGCAAAGTGTGCTTTTTGAAGCGTACATAATTGAAATACTCCTAAATGTTAACTAAAAATACTNGGTCAAGTGAAAGTGTGAGATTATTAGAAAAGTAAAAATTGTGCAAATTTGCTATTATTTCACTTACAATAATTTAAAAAAAAACGTACAACGAAAGAAATAATTTTAGTATTCACAAAAGTTGACCCAACTCTTCTAATTCAACGTTAAGGTAGAAGTAAAGATACTTCCAATGGATCATTTCGTCTGACTGTACAACATGTAGAGTTCATTAATAAAAGTAGTAGGCTACAGGCAGTACCAAAATTGTCAGAAAAGTAAGATTCAAGTTGTATATGAACAAAGAAAAATTATATCTTGTAAGTAAAAAAAATTTTTTGTTGGCATTTACTTATTTTTACGCTTAGAAAATTTGTATTTTTTAATTAAAATTTAAGCGTATTTTCATTTTGTATGCTTCAGAATGCACATTAAAAAAAGAAACCATCAAGCAAGATTAATATAATTACCCTGATTGCATGTCTAATATATTTTTAGCCACGAAAATTACTATAAACTTAAGTAGTTACGCATAAAATGAATTATTAAAAAATTTTTAAACATTGGTAATAATCTTTATTACATATAATTATAGCAATGATTATAATGGTATTGCCTGATTCTTTTTTTTTTCTTTCGCAAAGTGTGCTTTTTGAAGCGTACATAATTGAAATACTCCTAAATGTTAACTAAAAATACTCATATTTTTTTTTTTTTTTTTTATTGTTTAAATAAGTAAATTTTAGCAAAATATTTTTTAGTGCTACAAAGTATAAGCTTTCTTCTTTCATACTCAACTTAAATCGTACTTTACTGACAATGTTATTTGTGCCTTTACTACATATTAATTCACTCGGAATGTTGTACAACCTGGCGCAGTGCTCCATTGGATGCCACTATACTTCTATTTTAAGGCATGGAATTACTTCCTCTCCGTCGTTACCAACTTAACAGGGCGCATGACGGTCAGTGTGCCCGCTTAGGTATAGGCTATTCACGGTAACGTGAGCGCTTCTGAAAGCCCCTTCATTTAGAATAATTGCCAATAAACATAATTTATTTTNAGGCTATTCACGGTAACGTGAGCGCTTCTGAAAGCCCCTTCATTTAGAATAATTGCCAATAAACATAATTTATTTTAGCCGTAGACGTTAAATTCCGAGTGTGGTGGAAAAGGGGTAGTTACAGGATAAAAAAATGGCTGAAAGGAAAAAGTTACTAGGGCTGCAAAAGTGCTCACTTTACCTTGAACGACTTTTACATGCAGGTAAAGTGAGCACTTTTTGAAATGAACCTTAGAAAAAAGTCACTGCCCTTGAACGCATATATTTTAATGGGCGTAGTGAGTGACATTCGNTTTTTGAAATGAACCTTAGAAAAAAGTCACTGCCCTTGAACGCATATATTTTAATGGGCGTAGTGAGTGACATTCGCCCAATAAAGTTACTAACGATGGATGGAAAATAGTTACATATCTTAACGACGAATAAAAAGTGTTAGGTAACCATTTGTGATAACTTAAATTATTCCTTTCGCTTTCTGTTTTTTAATGCATCGAAGTGTAAAAATTAGCAGGTTTGTATAATATGTACTTTCCTAATAATTTCACAGTTTTGCTTGACTGATGCATGAATAAAGTTACGAGGGCCACGGCAATGTTAATTTTATATGAGGCGGAAGAACACACAACGTGCATACGAGCAGATCTTAAGCAGAGCTTTTAGAAGTGCTCATTTTACCGTGGAAAGCCTTTAAGGGCAGTGACATCATTATTTGAAGGCTGGGTTTCAGAACTGCTGGCTTAACCGTGAAACAGGCTGTAGCCGCGAGTCGAGCAGCGTGTACGCGAGGCAGTGCGTGCGTGCGTGCGTGCCCGTCCGTCCGCCGGCCAGCAATTAAGCCGGGTGATGTAACGCGGCCTCATCCCTTCTTCGCGCCTTCTGCACAATGGGAATCGTGAGTTATTTTCGGCGGCCGCGAGTCCACGCGCCGTGTCGATCGCGGCCTGCTCCGTCGCCCTAGATAACTTAACCTCCTTGCCGCGCTGGGCCCGGAAATTTTCACCATTACTTTCGGTGGCAGGCTGAATTCCGAACACACTCCACGTCACAGTTAAGGTGGGCCGCCTGGTTGAAGGAATTTTGCACGTCTGAGGCTTAAAAAGCGTGGGAGCGCTAGGGGTGATCGAGACATGCGCATCAACTCCCTCGTCGCACTGCGTATGCCTGTGGGACCTTTCAGCGGTGACCCTATTATTTTGTTGGTGCAGGGCTCTTGGGTAGTTTTGTATGTATCTGAAGCGCATATTTTGAAATACGACGCTTTGNTATTATTTTGTTGGTGCAGGGCTCTTGGGTAGTTTTGTATGTATCTGAAGCGCATATTTTGAAATACGACGCTTTTAAAAAGCCGTTTTTAACCATTTTGGAACTCGTAAGCACTCAACAGCCCTCGTGCGATGTGTGTGTTCTTTTCGTAGAGCAGCTTGTTGGACACACTTTTAATAGTTTCATAGGAAAACTAGTATTTCAAACACTCTGCAACGCATTTCAAGCGCCAGGTAAGCGGGAGCGTTAAGCTTTGTTTATACGTGGCGGAGAATAGCCTGAACGTAGAACATTAGCAGGACTTAAGAAAAGGTGGAAGTAACCATGAATGGACTACACAGTCCACATCACGTCTAGGCAGATGGTTCAGGCCTCCGCCTGGCTGGCGCATAAAGGCGTTGCAGAGGTTTGGTAAGAAAAAAAAAATCGTGATTCAAAGAGATTGGATATTTTGTAGCGGTGTTCGGACAGAAAAATCGTTTACGTTTCATGCCCAAAGCCAAGTTTCAGAAGCTTTTTTCACGTGGAAATGGCTAAAACGGGTGTTTCAAGGATCAGTTTTAGCGGATAAATTTTCTACACTGAAACATTAGAGTTGCCATCACGCATCGTACTTTTATCTTTATTAGCGTGCCATAAAAGTACAGGATGACAGCTCAGTCGCGTTCAGGCGAGTCGCCGACGGAAAGACTGCACGCTAGTCGAGGCCTTGCGCGTAGGGGCGACGAGGCAAGTAGTGTTGAGTGAGAAAGAATCGGCGTTACAGCTAACGAGTTTGGAGGCCTCGAACACGCAGAGGTGTAGTGGTTCGGCTGCTCGCCTCCCACCAAAGCGAACCAGGTTCGATTCCCGGCGGGATCGCTCCCGGATTTTCGCACGCGGGAATCGTGCCGGACGATGCCGCTGGTCAGTGGATTTTCTCAGGCTTCTCCCGTTTCCCCTGCCCTTTCATTCCGACGCTGCTCCATACTCGCCTCGCTTCACCCTCTTGGGCTCTCAAGATCTCGTTAAGCGCCTCCCAAATCTCTCAGCTCAACTCTATACTTAGTTAAGCCTTGTTTGCACGACGCGGATGAATAGCTTGCATCTCTTCACTCACTCGAACACGCATAATAGCCGCAAGGCAGGTGGAACTCTTGACTGGGCGTTTTTGAAATCCAAGTTTGGAAAATTTCCCTACCCGTAGTTACGTGTATTTAAAATGGACACAATGACCGGCATATTCCCAATAAAACTGGCAGTAAGCAGAAGGTAGAAAAAAATTTTTGTGCGGAATCCTTGATGTCTTACGAATAAAACGTTTTCGGTAGTTAAAGATTTTGTCTTGTATAACATTTTCACTACTTGTATATCAGAATTTACGAGAAGTCAAGTTCACGATATTAATTTATTAGAAAGAACGTCAACGTTGAATATTTACAAACACATACAAAAATGTTAACAGTTGCAACACGTTTGTAACATACTGTTGTTTCTTGTCCTCCCCTTATCATTGAAACCTTCCTGATTCCGTCCTGCATCCAAAGCTTGTATTGTCGAGACCACGTAATAGCAAGAATTTGTTTGTTAGGGCAAAGCACACTTCTTTGGATAAATGTTCTTGCGTTAATGTGCAGTGATTTCTTACGCATGCATGCGATTATAATATTGTGTACGTTTTTAGTGAAACTTATCACAGTATTTACCCGGTTCCGGTGAAAGCAGAAGGCGCTTGCATAGAAATATGGCTGCCCGCTCCTCAACAGGAACAGTCAAGAGTTTTTTCTTTCTCATTTTTCATGTTCGCGTTTATTGCTGCACTGCTAACCTCACATTTACGAGGTTTTTTGTATGTAACTTCTTCATCGCGTCGCATCTGCTGATCTGTCGCGAACCCATCGAAATCTGCTAGTAGTCTTCTCGTGCAGATATCATTTCGTCACGACGCAGCGTCGTTTTGATCTCGGTGCTGAAGATAACTGTCGGGTTTTGTCGTGTATCAGTGTCTACACTGACCACAGGGACTTTTCTGTGTGAAGCACACGCCCATAGTATAGACTAAGTATGAGGGAGACAGATTTTAGTTTTCTGCACGTCCCCCCAACGTTTAATCGCCCACCGCCACCAGTCTAAGACTGTATCACATGGTCAGCAGTGATTTACGTGTTTGTTTACACTTTAATTTTAACATGCCCGTCCTTTTACATTAATAAAATACTTTGACTTACTTGAATGCACTCTGGTTGGATTTAAAGCTAGGTTAGATTAAGTGTACAGATATCTCGAAACACTTGCTTATACAAACAATGTTCTAACATCAGATCCTAAACATGATTGTGCTATTGGCAGAAAAGCAGTCCAATGTTGTAACACGTAGAGTAGCTACTGCGTATCTGCCCCTTATTCCCTCTGGGGTCCATGGCGCGGTCTAGAATCCGGCTCGTTCATCTCGCGAGGGAAAGGCCGTACTCCGAACAAAAGACGATCGTCAGGTCTCGTCCAAGAAAGTCACGCCTCTTCCGGTTGCCATGATTTAGCGTAGGGTGCCTTTGTCCCAGTTTTCTTTCCAGTCGTAAAGCAATAGGGGTTTACACATTATTTATGGAATTACTTACCTGTTACCAAATTTATTTGGTGTTGACGTTGAACTGATAACATTTGTGTCATTTTTTGCTTTAAAAAAGCATCCTGATGTAAAATAAATTAAATAATATTAATTTGTCACAAAAATAAATATTACCAACGAAAAAAAATAATTGCAGATGTGTGGGGGATCGAACCCACGCCGTGAGTGCTTAACGTTCTTCTCTTCACGGAACCCGACGTCCTAACAACTGCGCTGTCTACTTGTTCAACTATGGCCGTGTCTCAATTGGCCCAGAGAGGGCTCTCTCGTGCTCTCGCTCTCGCGACGACGTCATTATGACGTCAGAGAGAGCTAGAAAGAGCGAGAGCACAGAGAGAGCATGAAGTTGTATACTCTCTTGCGCTCTCTCGCACTCTCTGACCATGCTCCATATTTCTTTACATTATGTGCGTGTTTGAATAATGTTATAGTAGCTTTCTAGGCCAAAACCATGTTGCATTTTAACTGCAAGTGTGTCATTTCAACTGTTTTAAACAACGAAATAACATACGTAACACGTATTTATAAAAATATAAATACGGATTTCTGACTAAGTCTTGTTTTTTTTGTCACTTTGTTGCAAAATGACAGTAAAATATAAAAAATAATAGTATTTTATGCGCTAATGATTATTCTGATAGTGCTATAATTATTTGTGAATTATTTGAATACACATAAACTACTTACAATAGCTATAACCGCGATTTTAGCTTAACATGATTTCCCGCCTTTTGGCATCAACTGTTTGCCTGACGTCGGAGAGAAACGAGAGTGTGNGCGATTTTAGCTTAACATGATTTCCCGCCTTTTGGCATCAACTGTTTGCCTGACGTCGGAGAGAAACGAGAGTGTGGTTGTCTCAATCCCACAGAGCGAGAGCGTGAAGCAGTGATCTCGCCAGGTTGTGCGAAAGAGTGCTCTCTCGAAAGAGTATTCTATGAGTTGTGACACGGCCTAAGTTTCGTATTGTAAGTATTAAAGGAATACAACATAACGACAATCTGCATTTCTCTTTCGTTACGTGGAAATACATTATGTTGTATAAATATATATATACTTGGCACACGTAAACTCCTTTGCTAGGCGTGAGAACTGGCCATACTAGGCTTTAAAATTTAAACGCAGTGGTTTTATTTTACGAGGTTATCGCTGTTTACTACTATCCGCCATTTTTACAACGCCAAGTCAGCGTAACCTTGTGTTGGTTGGACATTTCTTTAATGTCGCAGTAACACAACATATTTTGCTCTTCCTGTTAATTTTAGCGTAATATAACATTACTTACAGGCTTTGGTTAACATTAATACATCAACAGTACGTTTGCATTACATAAATTTAAGACTTTGTAGATGGTTAACATTAAGTAACTTTGTTACAACATTATTAATGTTACTACAACATGCGATTAAGGAAATACCTCAATAGTAATTGTTTTGCTGAAGAAACATTATACTTTTTTCTGTAAACACTTGTATTACGAAATGTTATTCACACGTGTTAATCGTACAAAGCCAGCCTTATTTAAAAATCTTAAACTTAACATTTTAAATTCAGTAATCATATATCCCCCCCCCCCAATTGCGTATCGTTTATATGGGGCCCAGATATCTAAAATTAATGAAACCGTTTTCTTTTTCCATTNAAATTGCGTATCGTTTATATGGGGCCCAGATATCTAAAATTAATGAAACCGTTTTCTTTTTCCATTCGCTTCCTCGCTATCGAAAACAGACAAGACTAGCTTTACCATTCGTAGCGAAGAATGTTAATCGCATTCTATTGCCAACGATTGTGGGTTCACGTATATGGTAAGAGTCTGAAGACCAGTTTTGCTTAGGACGAGGCCGTCTTCGTAAGTTCACCTTCTACATCCTGCCACTGTACGCGAGGATTTCGCTCATTCTCCTCTAGAAGGGGACAGTATTTTGATTGACTAAGGTCCTCGGTGGCTGTGTCATGCTCGTATATAGTTACTGTGATTGGCGGGAAATGCGAACAGGTGACTCTTAGAGACCCATATATGGTACTTCTCGAAATATGAGTAAATAATCGCTGTAAAAGTGGTTCGTCTTTTATTACTACTCTATTTCGTCGTGATAAATAATTCCCTTGTTTGTACGTTGGGCGGTTTACATGCTGAACTAACCCCGAAACTTTGTGGTCTGTAGGTAACACCTGAGACACCTTGGCTTTCATCGCGTGCCATGAAGTCCTACTGTTACAGATATAATTTGCACAGTACACCGTATCGACGGAAACACTGTGCGCCTTGCGCATAGGGGCGATGAGGTACCAGGAGTCTGTGTGCCACCCGTATCGTTCCCTTGCTTCTGTGCCTTGAATGCATTTAAAAAAAGCTCCCGTGACCAACATTGCGAGTTGCAGACGCAAAGTGGGGGCGGTTGACAGAATCTCTGTATTCGAGTGTGCGCAAAGGGCTGCGTTGTGCGTCGTAACCGCCTCCGGGTCGTAAACGGTCGTTAGTGGTTAACTATTTTTTGCCGCCGCCTCATTAAATCCTTCATTCCGGCTGGACTTCCTGGAACTACTGAGAATAAAGTTTTCATACGGCTGCACACGTAACTAGCATACGTTCCGGGTGTCCTTGGAGCGATCCCCCCTTCCGCCTCCTCTTGACTTCCATCCAAGAGTCTTTCAGTGCCACATTAAAGAAAAGGGTTGCGCAAGCCACGTGTCGTCCTTGGCAGGAACGATTGCACATAGAAGGTTTCGCGATGGCATGCTTGGAGCATGTGTGCGGTACAGCAATGGCCAGTGGCCTTGTTAGAGGAATCCTGGATGGCAAGCCGCGACATTCCTCGATGGAGTGAATCGAGGTGAAGCCGACTGTTGTGCGAGAAACGGACTGCTGTCTTGCGGTAGGCGTGGGTAACCCAAGAACATCGCCTACCGCCGGCAATTCCTAATCCCGTAGTACAAAGTCAGTTTGTGTTGTAGTCGCACGGTTGTACACGTACAGGGCGGAGACTGCGGGATCTCCAGATAAGATGGACCCTGTGCTACTTGTCACAGTCTTGGTGCTCAGAACATTTGTGTCATGGTGGTATGGTGGGAGGAGGGGGTATATTTGAAGAGTCTCCGGTCCAGCCTCGTCGCACGAGCACCACTCCTTAGCGAGCAGTGTCACAAAGAAGCGTATTTCCAAAATAGACGTAGTATAGTCGCGCCGTACCATGAACGGACTTAGCTCCGCTTACCCACATCATAAAACGGCAGTGTCACCGCTGAAGTACCACGGGGACGCGTTGCAAATGAAAAAAAAACGGCACGCCGGGTCTGTGCCCTGCGCGTTCGTGGCTATAAGGTACATATGTGACGAGCATGAGCATGCGTGCATCGTCCTTAGCGCTCGCATGCTTCTACGTCTCCAGCACACATAATATAATCAGCTAAGCAACACCCTAAAACGTGCTCCCTGAAAATTATACATTTTAAATTTAAAATAAGTTACAGGGATATAAAAAAAACATTCTTTGAACCTTTAGCAGTTATTTGTACGAATAAACTGAGCCGTAAAAAGTTCATGGATACTTGATTCCCGGATCAAGTCGTTCATGAGGTGGCGTTTTGCTATACACTTGAAAAAAAAAATCAAGCTGAACCATGCTGTGGCGCTTTGTGTGGGGAACGAGAATTCGCTCTTTCGTGGCTGTGCTTGGGTAAATAACGGAGAGTGACTGATTGCGGACTCGTCTTCCAGAGCAGAAGCGTTTTACAGCGACAGCGCAAAGTAGTTTCTCTAGTCCTTTGCTGTCGGATAATAATTCATTCCTAAGTTGATGCTAATGTTATATCCGCACCTCCGTAACCGTAGAGCCATGTTATCCAGTTGTGTTCTCATCGAGAACTTCTGGAATTGCTTCTTGTGTGCACAATGCAAAAGTTTACGTATTTCTTCGAGCTTTGCGTTGTTACAAAATCGCTGATATTTTTTACTTAAATATATTCGTATTTACTTAGTTGGTAATTTAATAACGATATATTAAGTTTCGTGACGAAGGTTTTCAAATAAACTCTACTGCAAAATTTTATTTTAATCTTTTAATTTCCTTTATTTTATAGTGTAATTATTCCGATTTGGTGATTGCGATATTGACCACTAAGTAATCATGTGATTGTACATTTAAAAGTAGATGCCGTGGGTTGAATTGGCGGGAAATAATGAGTTCCCGCCGCGAATTTATTTGAGCCACTTAATCTGAGACCGTCCACGGAATAGAAGAGCATTATACTTTCATTGGGTGTCAAAAAGAAAGTAAAAATGGGATTATTATTACTGGAAATGTGGCAGTGTTTGCTTCAAATTTATGTAGTAGCAGGAGTGCAACAACAGCAGGAAATAGTATTCGCCCCATGCCAAATCATTGGAGCCTCAATCTCGTTATGCCCTCGGTTTAATTAATTTGTTAATCACTGTTAAATTTAATGTAGCCTAATACGTGTTTTACCATGTCATGTAAATTATTAATTTCCATTCGGCACTTATATTTTTCTGGCAAACACTATTAACATTACGATAAATAATTGCAAGAAAGTCCTGTTTGTTTTATATTACGAGTTAAACTCCACAACGTATCTTCTATTGGATTTGTTTGTTCCCTTTCGATGTTTTTGGCAGGGTCTAGTTTTGCATTTTTTTTATTTTTTTAAATATTTTTTTTTATAGGTAGATTGACTGCGATTAATGATATTTCGGAGGTTTGCATAGCCGGAGAAATGGACGTGCGCTTCTTCCATAAACCACACGACGCCGAGTTTTCATTCCAGGAATATTGTGCTCCAGCTAATGAAACTACAAGCAGTCGCGAGTGGTAGTCCCCTTATCGGGTTCCGACAGATGGTATGCCAGTGTCACTCTNTCCCCTTATCGGGTTCCGACAGATGGTATGCCAGTGTCACTCTGTACGGCGGAAGTTCTGTTAATTACGTTACCTTCTGACATGTCAAGTACAACTCCTGTGACAATCGTCGCTTACATTTTGTAGATGAATAATCCAGTAAGCCTACATCATATCGTTTCTGTGGATGTTTTCCTTTCCCCCCTGAAGGCGTATTTTGTTATTGAACGGCTTTTGTTGCACCGAATTGTGATGGTTCGTCTAATTTAAATCCCCGCATGAGTTTTGTTGCGATGCGCCTTTGGTTTTAATTTTGTGTTGTGGCTATTACAGCCATACGAGTCCTTCGACTTGGACCAAACTCAACGTAAGGTTGTTTGGGTGATGTTGCATGATTTGATTGATAAGTACTCGAGAGAGAAGGATAACGATAGACACTCATCATACGTGAACTTACCGCCTCGCCATCTTGGTATTCACTGCTCCTCCTGGGAATGCTGCCGGACTACTTCNACTCATCATACGTGAACTTACCGCCTCGCCATCTTGGTATTCACTGCTCCTCCTGGGAATGCTGCCGGACTACTTCGAGATACTGGATACATGTGCGCTGCGCACTGTATTGTTCCATACCCACACACACTAAACATATAGTCGCAGCTACATCGCTGAGGAGCTGAGGCTCATTACTCGACTATTTCCGAAGCTCAAACCCACCCCAGCATAAAAGTTCTACCAGCTGAATTTTCAACAAATTAGCTTCATCTGACGACATTGCGCCTGTGATGATATCATCCACGAATATGCGGTTCTCAAGAGCATTGGCAGCTAGTGGATACTCATAAACTTCGTCAGATGCCAACTGACGCAACGTACCAATTTCCAAGAATGGAGATGGTGTGAGGCCATAGGTTACTGTATTCAGCCGATAAACTATAAGGGGTAGTGATGGGTCCTCACACCACAGAATGAGCTGGTATGGTCAGTTAGCCTCATCGACCAAAGCTTGGAGGTACATTTGCTTAATANGTCCTCACACCACAGAATGAGCTGGTATGGTCAGTTAGCCTCATCGACCAAAGCTTGGAGGTACATTTGCTTAATGTCGCATGAAAAAACTGCACTGTAGAGCCTAAATCTTAGAAATACATCATTACTGTCATTCTAAAGTTTGGGACCTGGGAGTAAAATGTCATTGAGTAAAATACCATTGGAGGTCTGTGCGCTGCCATCAAAAACAACCCTTAATTTGGTCATAGAGCTAGATGTTTTGAGCACCCCATGATGAGGGATAAAACACTCTGTGGTTTGTCGGCCACTATCCTGTTTGCAAGAGGGGGGTATAAAACTCCATATGACCTACCTTAACATAGTTAGTCATGAACTCTGTATACATAGTCTTCATCTCAGGCTGCGAATTGAGTTTCCTTCCAAGCGAATAGAATCTACGTTTGGCAATTTAGTACGAATCCACAAAATAACGGCAAAACGTAAGGAAACAAATATGATACGCGTGATCGGCAAAATGCCCAATGAGCTAATAAGTTATGTCGACGTGTCTGACGCAACATAAATATATTTGCGAAAACACTCCTCAACACACAAGGAAGAAACAAGATACAAACATGACTCACCCGTGTACCAAAAAATATCAACCAACGAGAGACTATGAAAACACCAAACCTTGCGTTTTCGACGAAAAATATCACCAAAACTGAAGATTTCATCCATAGAATAATTTTGAGGGGCGAAAAAAGTCTTCATTTTATCTGAGGATGCTTGAGTTGCGAGAGTGGATTCAAAGTGGTGGCGCGGTCACTTCACAGACGTGGCACACGTTACATTTACATCGCGCACGTAACAACGAACGAAAATTTATCACAGTTAACGCATCACAATCTCTGGCTACGAAATCTGACCACGGAGCACCAAGTGTTGCATTATTTGATTGATAAGCACTCGAGAGAGGAGGATAACTATGGACACTATTCAGACGCGAACTTACCGCCATATTGGTATTCACTGCTCCTCCGGGGAATGCTACCGGACTACTTGCGAGATACTGGATACATGCGCGCTACACACTGTATAGTTCCACGCCCACACACACGATGTAGTACGTGAGAATATACAGCAGGTGAGATTTTGTCTGTGGCGAAGGCTCACTCACTCCAGGTCCTTGGCCTTCTGCTTAAAACTAGTTTTATTTAGTCGCCAAGCGTGAAACGCCTAGGTTTTTTCCTGTTGAATGTAGGAAATATTTAATTGTAGGTAAATAATAACTATAGCCTGTTCATTGTAAACTTATCACTTTTGAAAGCCTTGCTTGAGATCTACTTGTATGCTTATTTTGTATCTTTCTGCCATATGTAAAACTAACATTGCCATGGGCCTGATCACTTTATTCATGCGTCCGTCGGCCGCATGAATCTGTGAAGTTATTTGAAATTTAAATTACACTTACGTGCATTTGAGAAACGGATACAAAATAAATAATTTCAATGTTCACAAATGTTTACTTAGCACTTTGATCCAACGTTAAGACGTAGAACTACTTTCCTTCGCCGTTACCAACTTTACTGGGCGCATGACGGTCAGTGTGCACGTTAAAATTGTATTTGCAAGTAGGGGCAATGACATTTTTCAAACTTTCTTTTTATATTTGCTTAGTTTATCGTCAACAGTCTATACAATATGTGAAACGTTAGAAAACACAGTGTACTTTTTTTTCTAAATAAATTGACTCATTTACAGCCCCAGTGACACCGCTGAACTGGCGTGCTGTATTTCTGTTGTGCTACTTATACCTATGCGACTTTAAGCGGTGACCCTATCATTTTACCGGTGGGAAGTTTATAGTAAGGTTCAACGCAGGTCCTTATTATAGTCTCGCATGTTTCAAACGAGTATGTTATGAGATACAGCAATGTGAAAAATCCGTTTTTAGCTATGTTGAAGGGCTAAGGAATAGTATTTATAATGTACATGACGTAATGAGAGTATTTATACTTACCTCGTCTGAAGTGGTTTTTTTTCTCGTAGATTGGTATGACAGGAAACGTTTAATGGTTTGGTAAAAAAAATGCTTGTATTTCAAACACACTGCAGCGCAGTTCAAAGGACAGGTAGGTGTCGCACGTATTCGTGAAACAGCATATCTTCAGTCGTTGATCTGATTACGCAGTGGGCCGGGCGACGCTAGGCCGGGCAAGGTCAACGAGGCCGCGCGGCTGGGGATGCGAAGCGGCAAGGTCGCCGCCAGTGCTGGTGGGATGGGTCGCCTGCCTTCGGAGATCTAGGTAGTGAAAGACAGATGTGTTCCGGGTGTTGGGGAGGGGGGCAGCGGAATGCTGGGAAAGGTGAGCGAAGCAGCGCGCGGCCCGCGTGGAGGAATGACCTCAAGCCGGCGAAGACCGTTAGCGACCGGGGGACTGAACCTGCCGACCCGCAAGCGCGCAGCAGCCGACTGCACAGAAGCGAAACCGCAAGGAGTATACGCTGTTCGCGATAAACTTGGCACTTTTGAGAGCCCCTGCTTAAAATATACACTAAAGGGCCAAAAAAAAAAACTGGTATAGGCGTGCGTATGCAAATAACAGAGGTATGGAACCAATCAGAGTAACGCGATGCCGTCGGCAGCTAGATCGGTTGCTGCTGCTACAATGGCAGGTTATCAAGATTTAAGTGAGTTTGAACGTGGTGTTATAGTCGGCGCGCGAGAGATGGGACGTGGCATCTCCGAGGTAGCGATAACATTTGGATTTTTGCGTACGACCATTTCACGAGTGTACCGTGGATATCGGGAATCCGGTAAAACATCACATCTTCGACATCGCTGCGGCCGGAAAAAGATCGCGAAAGAACGGGACAAACGACGACTGACGAGAATCGTTAAACGTGACAGACGTGCAACCCTTTCTGACATTAGTCAAGTCCATGCTACGTCGTCTTGCGGCACTTCTGCGAGCTCGGTGGGGGAGGGGTGTGGCTACACAACATTAAATAGGTATACCAGTTTTTTTGGCTCTTCAGTGTACTTATATGTGTATTGTGTGTTCATCCGCCGTATGTAAAATTAACATTGTCATGGGCCTGATCACTTTATTTTTGCCTCTGTCAAGAAAACTATGCAATTTGACGCATTCTGCGTCCCTATATTTTATTCGTCAGAACACGCGCTCTGGCGGAGCTCGCAGCCGGACGACCGCAATAAGGATTAAGGGTTTTGTGGACGTGCCGGAAGAGGGACGCCAGGAGCCTCGCAGCTGCTAAGGCANACGCCACGCCGGCTGCGGACCACACGAGCAGCGGCCACGTGTTTTATGACCCGGGACGACGACAAGCACCCCGGATCACCCCCGGACACGTGCAGAGATGGGGCAAGTTGAATATGGTGGTGGACGCTACAAAACCACGTGAAGGGGGGGAGCAACAAGGCAGTCAGTGGAGAGACGTCGAATCAGTCAGTCGCGGATCGAGCGGTCAGTCAGTCAGCCGGAGTCAGTCGAGGATCGAGAATGCATCACGACGTCGACCTCAGTCGGAGGCCGTCAAGTGGGACGTGCGGCGGGAAGCATCCGAGAAAAGTCAGTCAGACTTCGTCAAACGCAGAGTCCTGCGTTGGACCCGGGAAGAAGGAACTTCGAAGCCAGGCGCCGAGACGCCCACCAAGTTCGAGAGCAGTTCCAAGCCGCCAGCCGAGGGAATTCAGCGCTGCAGTGTCAGATAAGTAGTTCTACACCAAGTGCGAAGAATCTTCCCCCCCCCCCCCCACGACGCCAGTCGCGGCGTCAAACCATACGTAGCCTACATAGGAAAAAGGGAGGGAGTTTGTCTCTTGAGTTCATGTACCAGTTAACCTGTTCAAGCAACATTTTTCAAATGTTGATTTCAAAAGTGCTCATTTTATTGTGAACGGCCTTTAGTAAGATTCTGTTCACGATGAAAAGCGTGTGCATAACGATCTTGTACGTACGTAAATGAAAGTAGGCATTCATTATTGCACGGTTCGTGGTCATAGTCTACGTACAGCAGCCCTGACGTACACGGTGACCATGAACCACGCCATAAAGAATACCCACTTTAATTTTGTTACGTACACGTTCGCTGTGTTCATGTTTTCCATCGTGGAAAACACGATTATAGGCTACTCACGGTCAAGTGAGCACTTTCGAAATCAACTTTTGAAAAAAAAATCGCTATCCGTAACTGTATATGCACTACGCGTACACACAGTTTTACAGGCTCCCAGTTAAATTAGCAAGTGAATTAATAAAAATAGTTCCAATCCGTGATGTATTGCGAGAGTAATTTTTAGATTTATGGAAAATAAAGTTAGTGTATTGCTGCTTTATATACGTTAAGATTACGAAATGGCGTATTAGTAATGCAGTTAAGGTCCCTAACACTTTCCCGTTTTCACTTGACGAACGCATGAAGAAAGTAATCAGGTTCATGTTAATGCAAATGTTACATACAGGATACAAAATGGGAAGGAAAGTAGATCTTAAGCAGGGTTTTCAAAAGTGCCCAGTTAACCGTGAAAACCCTATAATGGTTTTTCAAGAGTATGAAAAATGTCACTGCCCCTTCCTGCGAATATTCTAACAGGCACCAAGTAAAGTGGGTTATAACGGAGAGANAAATGGCGTATTAGTAATGCAGTTAAGGTCCCTAACACTTTCCCGTTTTCACTTGACGAACGCATGAAGAAAGTAGTTCATGTTAATGCAAATGTTACATACAGGATACAAAATGGGAAGGAAAGTAGATCTTAAGCAGGGTTTTCAAAAGTGCCCAGTTAACCGTGAAAACCCTATAATGGTTTTTCATGAGTATGAAAAATGTCACTGCCCCTTCCTGCGAATATTCTAACAGGCACCAAGTAAAGTGGGTTATAACGGAGAGANGAGTATGAAAAATGTCACTGCCCCTTCCTGCGAATATTCTAACAGGCACCAAGTAAAGTGGGTTATAACGGAGAGAAAATAGTTTCATATCTTAACGCAAATTAAAAATGTAAGGTAAAAATTTGAGAATACTGAAATTATTAATTTTGCTTTGTTTTTAAATGCATATAAGTGTAAAAATTCGCACATTTGCAAACATTCTTACGGTTCTAATAATTTCACAGTTTCACTTCACCGACTCTGCATAAAGTAATGTGGCTCACGCACCGTTGATTTTACATATAGTGAAAGAATACACAATGTGCATACAAGCTTTCAAAAGTGTTTAGTTTACAGAGAATAGCCTATAGTTAGACAGGCTTGTCTTTTAGTTTAGCAGTGTCATTTGAAGTCGGTTCGCTTCCAAAGCGCCTCATGATGGGTTCGAATCCCAGGTGAGTCATTCGGGTAGGTGCCGTATTTAGATAATCCGCCCCCATGTAGACTTCTGATACAAAAGCGCGGGTGTAACGATACCCAATAAAAAATATTTTGACTGGTATTTAGAGAAAGAAAATACTTTCAAATGGGTTAAATCACGGTAATTAGTGAAGCAGAAACAATACCAAAGATTTGTGTAGCTAGATGGTTATGCAACCAATGCAACCAGCCTGATTCCCGGTATGTGAATAGGGATGACTATTCAACAGGTGCTAGCGCTGGTAGCATTGAATGTGTATGCTGCATCACGTGATATCTTAAGCATTCACAGCGGATGGTGGCTCTGGAATTGTTGGTTCACAGGTTCACAATTTCAGCTACAGACACAACCGTCCTTAGAAAGCAATTACGTACTCATTCCTTTTCATTCCAAATGCCATTCCAAGTGCCCATCCAAATGTAAGCCTAGGAGGTAGTAGTATGAAGATGTCTATGAGTTAAGGATAAATATAACACAGACCAAGGTTACAGTGTAATGATATACATCATTGTAATCCCAGTGATGGAGAGAGCTGGTGACCGGAGCTATAAAATGAGCTTTATGTTGTTGCCGATTTCAAAAGAGAAAGAATAAAGATTATAAAATACTTGGGTGACAAATCGTAAATTAAATTTACTGCTAAAAAACTGAGTTGATTTTATCTGAAATTGTTTTGCATTTTCGGAGCAGAAGGAAATGGATTCAAACGGGCGATACTGCACGTTCAACTTATTCCCCATTGCTTATGTGTGCAAGTATCTAACCTACCCCGCAGCCATGTAGAGATCGGGATGCGGCTTCAGACAATGGTACTAAAATATTAGGCATTGTAGTCAACCTAAAAATCACTAGTGTTACTTATCTTCACGCTGGAAAATCTGCGCTTTAAAGATAAAGCCGTAAAATATAGGAAATTATCAGTGACCGCGAAACTGTTCTTATATGTTGTTAAGTAGTCATTTTAAAAGTCAGGTTTTTAATACATGTATGCCATTTGACGACGTAGATAGGCAGTCCATTAGAAGATGCCTTAGCATCGTGAAAATTCGTCTACGTGAAGTACAAGGAGGAGCGATACAGATGTAATTGCACAGTCTTTTATTCAACCATCCCGTACGGCCGCTGGGAGCAACTGAGAGTAGCGTTCGTTTAGCGTTTCTACCAGGAAAGCTTTTCCAAGTCTCCATTTTCGTTGCAAACAATCGTAGGTGAGATTAATCAAATTCGATTTCACACACGCCTCAAGGTTTGCACCACCTGTAATTGGTTGCACATGAACGATGTCCGCTGGTACAGTACGCGCTGCAAAAAAAAAAAAAAAACATGCGTCAAATTCTGGCGTGGTGTTCTGTCAGTGTGTATTTTCATCCCATACTTTCTCCTGGGCAGTTGTTGGTTTCTGGCCAGGAGAATTCCGGCAAACTTTTCTGTGAATGAAGCAGGCGTAGATGTACACAACATGTGAGTTATACTGTCGTGACTTACTTGCCCCTTTTCCTGTCCAATCAGAACAGGGATATTTTAATAAGTGTACTTGCTCACTTTAATTCAGGATCTCTACAGCAAACATGTTTTTGCCGAGCGATGAGTAGCTGGCTATTTTTAACTGCTGAGAGAGAGAGAGAGAGAGAGAGAGAGAGAGAGAGAGAGAGAGAGAGAGAGAGAGAGAAAATAAAGGGAGTATTCGTTGTGGACTAGACATGATCGCAGTCGCGCAACTAGGGGAAGTCATGTTGTGCACTACGCTCAGATGTTAAGATTTTCAAGCACAGCATTCCGGAGCAGTTTTTGTAGCAATGTCTACGAGCTTCTGAAAAAAAGTACGCTATTTCTTTTATTCCACAAGTCCTCTTAACTATTTGGCTTTTCGTTCTGAAAACTCCTTAGCACATGCAATGATTTCTTTTGGAAACAGGTATTTCAAACACACTACAGTGCAATTCAAGTAAACTTAATGCCGTGGGCGTGAGTTAAATCAAGTGCGATGTTTAATAGTACTTTTTAAATGTTTAGGGTAGTGTACTTCGAAGTACGATTCGTAATTATGAAGACTCTCCTCCAACCTCTATTGTAGTAGCCTGGAAATCATTTTACGTGTGTGTTTACTGTACAAAAGCCTTTTTTCCTGGAGAACAGCGTACCCATTTTTTTTCCCACGGTTTGATTTTCTCGATACACTCCAGATTTTACAAGCATGCAAACTTAGTTTGTCTCACGAACGAGTGCACTTTTTAACGGTTCAGAGCGTAGTTTTGTGTACAGTTATTTACATTGGAAAATATTTTGTGTTGACATACTTTGTAGGTTGACTTTCAGCTGAACGAGTTTATGTTAACATTATCTTGTAGTGAACGGGTGATGGGGGACACCTATGTAGCCATAGAAACAGCTGTTTACTAGACTACCTTCAGAACTGTGGAAAAAGTGTTCTCATTTGTGAGACAGACTTATTTATACCAAATGTGCATTGTTATACAGTCGGTATCTTGACGCATAAAATATTCCGGTTTCTTGGTAACTTATTTGCTGAGAATTACTGATGACTGACGATCCTGTTTCGTCTGTAACCAAGAAAATTGGAATTGTAGTAACAGGCTTATCGTGGTAGTTATCGTGTTCGCATGTTACGGTTTTTTACATCCACCCGTCTTGCTCGCATACGAAAAATTTTACTGTTAATAATTTGGCCGTTAATTGTATCGACTCAGGGGACCCCTATCCAGTAGTCCGAACTGCATGCGAATTTGTAGTTTTGATACTGATTCTGGGTTATTCAGAAATTTTTCTTCCTTAAGCCGTTTCTTGGACGCTGTGCTTCAAAAACCCAAACTTTTATTTGTACATCGCGAGTCATCCCTCCCGCAATATTGTTTTGGTGGGGAATATGAGAAATGTATCGTGTTAGTGTGTACGTGCTCGAGATAATCATGGTTTTTGTGGACGCCTCCGAACATAGCGTGTCTGTAAGTTGTCATAACCTCGTGCGTTGCGTGATTGGACTATACGAAGTTAGTAAGATGCGTCCATTTCTTGCTATTTTAGCTANTGTCATAACCTCGTGCGTTGCGTGATTGGACTATACGAAGTTAGTAAGATGCGTCCATTTCTTGCTATTTTAGCTACTTTATTATTTTTTTTACGTACAGTGTATAAATCCTGAACGTTACCTAGACCAGCGCGGAGTTGTCACTGGAGCACTGACTACGACCAAAGGATTAGCAGGAAAAAAAAATCCTTGGTGTTAAAAACAAAAGAATAACTTATGTGTTTTTGAATTTTTACAATTTAGAGGGTTAATGGCTGCTAACGCGAGAGTTTTTGATCATTAAAACNGCTGCTAACGCGAGAGTTTTTGATCATTAAAACTGTGAAGAAGTTTCGACTTGAACGTCGTGTTATACAGACTAACGCCTACATACATATAGGTTTTTCACATGCTTTGAACATGAAACAGGAGACTTTCACTTGAAATATTCGATTATTATAGTGTTTTAAATCTAATTTTATTTTAGTTTTTACGACTGGCGGCCTCTGTTGCCACGTTGGCACACTGTCTTGGTAGGACTCCAGTTCACGAACACATCCAGACTCACTCATTGATATAGTCCATTCACGGTTACTTCATACTTGTGTGAAGCTCTGCTAAAGTTCCACTTCCAGGATATTCCTCCGCCTCTACAAAAAAA
Organism: Clitarchus hookeri; assembly: GCA_002778355.1. NCBI lineage: Eukaryota > Metazoa > Arthropoda > Insecta > Phasmatodea > Phasmatidae > Clitarchus > Clitarchus hookeri. The sequence continues at coordinate 424,940 of NQII01000591.1, forward strand.
GCTTAGCCAAGTCTAGGAAGTTACACTAAAGGGGCTGCACACCGAATTCGTGCGCACTCACTGTAATAATATGTATTTTGCATAAGAACTATTTCTTACTAAGCATTGCCAAAACACTTGCTTTATCACGGTTTTTATTCATATTAATGAAATATTATAATTATTATAATGTACAAATATACGTGTAATTTAACCAAAAAATATGGCAGTTTTACGTTAACACAAGTATAAAACGCCTACGATGCATTGGATATTTAGGAAATAACCAATCACGCCATGCATGGGATGATTTTTCAAAGGTTTTATCCAAAAAGTGCGGAGAAGCCGCGAATAGACAATAGCTTCCGGAAAGTCGGAGTATCGGAAATGCACTGGAGTTGACCCGAGCTGGCAGTGTCTTACCCTCCAGTCGGCCGTCGCAACAACAAAAACAGATCAATAGCCCACCCGGGCTTGTGCGTGACCAGGTACGTTGACGGCGAAATACCACGTGACCTGCAAGGAAGTAGGTTGTATCGTGATTCTGTAGGCGCTGTTCGTGTCTGCAGTTTTTAGTCACGCCAGGCAATTACAGTCAGCAAAGTAGGATGTCAGGATATTGTTTTTTATCGGCGGAGTTAAGTTCAGCCGGACGTGTCAGATCATGTATCGAGGGGAGGGGGAATCGGGAAAGGAAGGTGAGATGTTGCTTATGTCGGAACGCTTTAAAATTCGCGTCAATAATTAAGTTTACTGTATATAGAGTGACCGTGTTAAAGCCTTATCGATGCATTTAGTTTCAAGCGTGTAAAAGCTGTGTTTGCAAATTTAGTTTTGAACAAATAAAATGGACGAAATGTAATATTGTTTATGGTATCCATTAGGCTTCGGCGATTTGTCTTGAGAATTTACACATCAGACACGGTATAGTTTTGCGAACAAATGTGCAGACTGCATGGGGCGAGTTTTGTTGAATGCTTTCTTCAGCTGAATTAAGAGAACTGATGCGATTATATTAAACCTGTGTTGCTACAGTGGCGGCCTTAATCGTTGCTTTAAATAAAGTTTTTGCAATAGTTACCGTTGAAAATGGTAATACGTAATGTATTTCTGATACTTTACATCTTCACAACTGGGCTGGAAACGTGGTTCCGCCACAAATGCTCAAGAGATGATGGTCGCCTCATTTCACAAATTGCGGGAGGGGGGGGGGGTTGTTATTAGATTACTCGCCTCCCACCTAGGCGAACCGGGTTCGTTTCCCGGCGGGGTCGCTGCCGGATTTTCGCATGTGGGGGTCGTGCTGGACGATGCCGCTGGTCTGCGGATTTTCTCGGGGATATCCCGTTCCTCCCCGCACTTACATTCCGGCACTGCCCCATGCCTCGCTTCACCCTCATCGGCTCTCAAGGCCTGGATGTTAAGAGCCCCCGAAATCTCTTCACTTCACTCACAAATGGCGAGCAACAGAGTGTGTGTGCGTGTGCGCGCGCGCGATTGTCGGGCGTTGACGTCGCCCGAGCTTCCAGACTAGACAGCGTTGCTGCGGTGTGATGGACGCCTGCAAACCGCCACCTGCGCGCGTGAGGCGTGCAAATTGCGTCTCGTTTACATACTACGCAGTTGTACCGCCACACCGGAGATAAATCACCTGAAAATGGACCACCCAAGCAGCTTGCAGTATTTTAATGCGCGTCTACAATATTCTTCAGTTGACAAGCAGTGCTGTCGATACCTGTTGCCTGTAATTTTTCAAAGTTTGCCCCACCGAAACGTTGGTCGCCCGTTTTTGCAAACGAAAATTATCTTAGGGACTGTTGCACTGCAGTTGATATATCCTCTGCGTACATCGTAGTCCCGCAGAAATGTTGACACTTTTAGTGGAACTAATGTTACACACATAAGTAATTTGTGTAGGTACTACTTAATTACTCTGGATGGTTTAAATTTCCGAATGGAGCATGGATTTACAGAAACTGCCGCAGGATAGTCTTAAAGGTTCAAAGTGGGGCGTGCTGCTCGTTTGGGTCACATTTCGTGCATTTTCAAATAATTCTAACAAATTACTGACCTATCATTACACAATAATTTTCGGAATTCCTACCGCAAGCTATAGGGTAGGACTTGCGGGGAAGGGACTAAGTAGATGTTTTGGATCTAAACCCTTGCCCGGAAACGTATCGCCGTACAATAGAGGCCACATGAGACGTGTTAACGTGACTTGTAGAGGCTGAGGAAGATCTGCTTGCATTGATTCTGGCCGCGGCACAAGAGATTAAACACACTGTTGGAGAGCGGTATAATGTTCACAACAAAATTGGTGGGCGCTATATGAGGCGGTTCTTGAAGTGGGCCGGCATGCGATGCCGAACAAATAGCTGCAAGTGTAAACCAATAATGAAATGGATTACTGGAAATATTTTTGAATGTGAATTGGAAGTATCGTTAGTAGAGTGAACCTTCATCGAGCAGTATGGTATGTTTTCGTTTCATGTTCAAACATTTATTTCCGAGTCCTCTTCAAAAGCGCTACGAGTCTGTAATAGGAATTTCGAAATAACCATTTCGCAGCACTAGAAAAAGACGTACGTTCACGCGAGGGATATCTCATCGCTGGAGTGTAGGCCTTAAATGTTTGTCACAAACTATTCGTTACACACCCGTGCATTACTTCTGTTAATTAACGCCAGCTGCCAGGTGGTGCAATAACTATCGTCAATCTGTCGTAAGATCTGCCTTCAGCACTTGCTCCATTGTTGCAAGAGTAGTCAAGGTCGAGCAGGTGCAGCGTGTGTTGTTCGCAGCGATTTCGTCCGTTTGTGATGTCTGCGAACTTCCCTTTATCGCCGCATGTGTGCACATGTCTTTGCAGACAGGTTTGGCATCAGCTTTAATTATGCAATCCACTACTTCACACGTGAAAACTGAACATTCTTATTATCCGGTGTGCTAATATAATTATTAGGGTGGTCTTAGAATAATAAAAATTACTCTTAATGCGTAGATGCACGAAAATACTTAATTCTGAAAAAGAAAAAGTAAACCGTAGATGGGAACCGTACGCAGCTGTATCGTAAAAACGTGTTTCGTGACAGGATACGCGTAGAACCGCCTTCTCTAGTTTTCCTCGTCGTCACTCTGCGCGTGTTTCGTCTTTGCTAAGGCGACTGGCGTGGATTGGCCTTAGTTTGTCGGCGAGCCCCTGAAGAAGGTTGGTTGGCGCCTCGCGTCAACTTATCGCAACTTCGCTCGCTCCTCCACTGAAATGCCTTCAGAGCGATTACAAAAAATGTGGAAATGCTTTTAGGCGAAGCTGTTCTCATGTTTTGCCTCGGATCGCACTCCAAGAAGGGGAGGTGAACCTAACAGCAGTTTTTTTTTTGCTTCATTTTTCTTGTGTAAAAGCTCTGTTTTAAAGTTAGAAAGGTCAGCAATTGGGTCGTATACCAGCAGACGAAGGAATGCTGCATAAGTGTGCACTGCCTACACACGAGAGTTTTAGGCAATCTCCCTGTTAGTTGGAAGACTGCACCTTGCCTGGACGATGGTTCACTCATAAATTACGTGCTAAAAGATTACTGTTAAAAAAAAAGTCAACAACCATATTACTTATTACTGTAAATCGCGCTGTTGTATTTCATAATTTCCCCATCTTTATATCTCGTAGAGTTGAGTGCAGTAACTTGGCGCATGCGGTATTTATTTCCATAATGTTTCATCTTAANCCATCTTTATATCTCGTAGAGTTGAGTGCAGTAACTTGGCGCATGCGGTATTTATTTCCATAATGTTTCATCTTAAGGCAAGCTATGTGGAGGAGATACCTAAAGCCGGTACACGTTAATCCAAATTCTTTCTTTATTCGATCATGTAAAAGTGGATCGTGTGAACAGGAACTATAATTTGCTGCGCTGGTTTCGTAGTTTCACAGATAGAACACCTTTTTTACTGAGAGTCTGTACGTGAGCATGTATTGTACGCTGATACAGATGAATTTGCCTCGTACTGACGAACAATCATGGCTGACGGCTGTTGTGCACAAAACTGCTATACTTCCAAGAAGCATAGTTTCATTTCCGAAATTTGAAATAATTTCGGATCTTTTGAAATAAATGTTGCTCGTCCCTGCACTGAATTTTGTAAGCAAAACAGGAGTGTGTACGTGTGATCCTAGCTGTGATCAAATTTTAGTATCTGAAAATTTTGGCAGAGCTTGTGTGTTGAATTGCAAACAGGATTTTGTAGAAAATTGAAAACCGTATGTAGTTGGTATAACATTTGATTGCGTGCGCGAACCATCTTGGGTTATCTGTAGTTACCGATGTTGCCGGCTGAGCAGACACATTTGAAGTGCGTGTAATTACTGCAGATTCAGGTATTTGGTAATCGAGAATGCTTCGATTCTCGTTTTCAAGCTCCCATGTAGACTAGCCTGTGTTGTTTCCGTTGTCGTCCAGAAGTATTTACGTATGTGCGAATGTATTTACTAACTTCTTTTTTAGATAAGCTTTCTGTTTCGCGTTTTCAATTGTGAGTGCTGACATAATTCCTTCCGCAGAATTCCCGGTAGGTTATTTGCATANGCTTTCTGTTTCGCGTTTTCAATTGTGAGTGCTGACATAATTCCTTCCGCAGAATTCCCGGTAGGTTATTTGCATAATTATCAACAATAGCTAACTTTTACACCTTTTTTTTTTCTGTAGGTGTTTTGTCGTATTCTGGGATTGATTTTGGTGGGCTTTTTAACGGCGGGTTCACGTTTTGGGTGTTGAGTACGTTTCAGTTAAATGTATACCGGTAGTAGTTTTTTCAAACACTGTTCTCTCTACAAGGTGATGTAAGAAACACGGTATGTACCAAACACTACATTTTCGATTTCACATTTTCTGTATAATTTATTTTGATTTATTTTACTAGTCTGAAATATAAGTGTAACTGCTTTAATTTATTTCTATTGAATATTAAAAAAGAATCTCCTGAATTCATCTTTAAATAGTATAAAACAAAGTAGTTTATCCGCGCCTGTCTGTGTATTCGCTTAGTACTTCTAAACTACTTGATGGATTTTGATGCGGTTTTCAACACAATTGATAGAATTTCTTGAGAAAGGTTTTGGTGTATAATTCATTTATATTTAATGTAAGGATAGTAGAGAAATATTGAACCGTTTGTAATCAAGTCGTAAAAACAGCTTTTAGGACGCTTACATGGCTTTCGCTGACTAAACCATAAGAGATACATCAAATTAATGTACTACAGAATTGTAGCTCTCAAAAAGGTCTAANTGGCTTTCGCTGACTAAACCATAAGAGATACATCAAATTAATGTACTACAGAATTGTAGCTCTCAAAAAGGTCTAAAAGTCCGCGATAGCATATGTTTAAGGACGATCCACAGTGACCATTTTTGTCTTTCAAAGTATCGCTGTAAAAACTAAATTGTTACCGGGCGAAGCCGAGCCGGTTCGCTAGTATTTGTATAAATTTAACATCTGTGAACTTGTTTTAGCAGTAATTTGTTAGTAAGGAGTTGTATAGCTTGTGACTTCGGTTTAATATTTCATAGTTACCTGTTTTTATTCGTAATATGCTACCAGCAGTCTGTAAGACATCCCAATGATAACGTGTTTAAGAAAGAAAAATACAGACAAATAACTGTCCATAAACGTGTAGGTTAATGTAGCTAAATAATGCAATTTAACGCAGTTTGCTAAATAAGTTTTGTTGAATAATTTCGAAGTGATCACTTGTGTTAGTTACTTCAAAATTTATTTTAGCTATTTTTTTTTGTCAGCTTGTAAGCACTTCCCGAAAGAAGTGATGTAACTTTGTATCCCGTTGTCTTTCACGTGCTGGGAAATGGCGGATGTTTGTAAAATGGCCTTGCATAATCAGGGACTCTAAGCCAGGCTGAGGCCGTAGACACTGTGACATGGTTCAAAGTCCTTTGCAGCCGGGGCGTTCTGTTGCCGTTAACCTTCTTTGCATCTAGCCGTGCCAACTCCTAAGTCAACGGGTTCTTGCTTCACCACAGTCATCCAGTGAATGACCTGGGCAAATGGAATTAAATTTTTTGAATTCATCATTTGTTTATTTACATGAAATACAATACAAATACAAGCAGGAAACGTGGAACCATTGACACAGATTTTGCATGCCAGCGAGAATACGCTCTTCTACAAGCCTTGAAATAATGGAACACCGTGTGAAAAACGAAGCAATTAGGAAAGGATGAGTCGCAAGGAGAAGGCGGAAACTAACTAAAAAAACCCTGCCCGGGCAAATAGCCTTGCTTTCGACAAACGATAGCTACGTTCCCAGAAGTATTGCAATACTACGCACCAAAACAAATTTGTTTTGAACACCAGAGAAGACAACTTGTTCAGGCAATTTTCTAAGGAGGGTTCAAGGGGCTCGGATCCCTCTCAAAGGTAAAAGCACTCAAGTACAATGTAAGGAAAAGTAACAATTATAAATAAGTTATGGTATATATATATAATTAGAAGAAAAAAACCGCTGCAGTATTCGAGTTGGTAGCTGAGCTGAGGTGGTCACCCTCGTGGCACATCTGTAGGCTCCTTTTTACTCCCGTCTCGGCTATTTTGTTATTATAGTTCAAGATTTTTAAAATTTAAGATTTGTTTTTAAATTGCATGCCTTCGTGTATTGTTTAATACGTTAACGAATATACCTTAGCACTGACCACTTATGTAATATACTGAAGATTACGTCGTATGAATAAAAGCTGCTGACATCCTGTGCGTAGCTAAAATTTGTTAGAAGGCGCGAACATAAATTTTTAAGAAAATGTTTTAACATTTACTTATTTATTGTTTTATTAACTATACTCACTTTCAAACTGGAAACATTTCTGGACTGTTCACGGTTAATTTAAATTAATTCTTTGAAAAATATCACTGCCTCCACCTGCGTATATTTCAACGGGCACACTAACTGCCAAGCGTCCAGTAAAGTTGGCAACGACGGAGGGAGAGTAGTTCCATGTCTTAGCGTTGAAATTAAAAGTGCTGAGGAAATATTTGTGAATACGGAAAAAAATTTCTTTAACTTAAAAAAATTTCTTTGGATTTCTGTTTTTTTTTTTTTGTAATGCATGTGAGATTAAGAATAAATAAATTTGTAAAATATTTACTATTCTAATAATGCCGCATGAATAAAGAGTTCATCCCCACGTCGATGTTAGTTTTATATACAGAATGATTCACGAGGAGTTACCGCCATTCACAGGGCTTATTCCTTAGTCCCACATCATTTGGAGCAAAATATATGTGGGCCCTATTCCCAATATTTACACAGCAATTCGAAACATTTAAAAAATGACGAATAAAATAATAACCCTGTCAGAAGTAAATACTGTGATTTATTATCAGACCGTATTGTTTACAGTTCAGCATCACAATTGCGACTTAACAAGATTACAAAAGATGTTAAAAAAATTTTGCGTCTACTTCCACACACTTGGCCGCACGCTTATGAACCTCACGTGTTGCTCTAAGTAGCTGCACACGGCTGTCTTTCATGTCTGTAGCGGCGTGCATTATACGCGCAAGTAGTTCCTCACGTGTTTGTGCGGTCCTTTGGTTAACAATATCCTTAATCCATCCCCATACGCAATAATCTAGGCATTTTAAATTTGTTTAATTACTCTGTAAATATTGGGAATAGGACCCACACTTATATGACATATTTTGCTCCAAATGATGTAAGGCAGTATTGGGTCGCAGACTAAAATTTGGTTGGCCCCGAAAAATACCATTTCATACATAAACATACGCATGAGTTATAAATGTTATAATTTAGAACCTACACACATGCAATGCAACTGTCAATCAGACGTAAAAAACTACGCAGAGTACGCAGTGACAAGAATTGAAGTGGACACTAAAGCTCTAACGGGAATAAATAGAAAACATATGCATCCTTCGCATTGAAAAATTTGATTTCTTACAACCAAAATGATTTTTAAACTTAATTAGTAATATAACATATTGTGTAATTCTGTTTGATTAGGTATCTTTTTCATCAAAATTGTTCTTTAATACTTTAACNAATCTTTCTTTAACACTTCAATTTTTTTAACTATTTTATTAATCCTACTACCCTTCACTGCCTTACGCTACGTAAGAAATACAATGTGAACACGCTGGAACAGCGAAACGGTACATTTCTCGCATAAGGCATTAAAGTGGGTCCTGAACCTTGGCATTTTTTTTTTAATGGGTCGCGGTTCATAGGCCTTTGGGAATCGCTGATGTAAGGAATAAACCGTGTCAGTGGCGGTAACTCCTCGTGAATCATTCTTTATAGCGGAACAATACACAACGTGCGTACGAGTAGATCTTAACTGGGTATTTAAAAAGGGCTCAGTGTACTGTGAACATGCTATTGATGTTTGCATGTAGAGTTGAATACATCTGGCAACGATTTAAATATAATTTCTGCAGTTTAATTATTTCTTCTCCGCTGCAGAGGGACGAGTGCGCACCAAGTGTAATATTTTGCATAAGAGCTATTTATTACCAGGTATTACCAACATACTTATTTTCTCACTGTTTTAATTCGTATCAAGTATGGACGAAATCATATAATTTATAGATAACATGTAAGCAGGCTCAACGTGGAATTTTATTAAAAATAAGGTTTATCTTTGTTAACACAAGGAAAAAAAACGTTTGTGATACATGAAGTATTTGGAAAACAATCGAACATGCCATATATATGGGGTGATTTTTCAAAGGTTTGATAACAAAATGTGTGGATAAACCGCGCATAGACTAATAGCGTGGTCGGCGACGCCTAGTGAAGCGGCGCGGGGTTGCGAGTCAGCTGTGCGACGTGACGAGGAATGACGGGTGTAGTAGACGGGAGTACTTTGCATTGTGCTGTGGTGACNAACCGTGTCCCGTGACACTGCAGAGCGATGTTTGCCCGGCCGCGGCCTCGACTCGACACGCTGGCACAGCACAGCTCAACCCAGCTGCGTGCTGGCGGCAGTGGGCCGCGATAACAGCGGCTATAATCAGGCCACAAGCCTGCGTGCCAGATAGCGAGGCAATGCAGCAATTGTTATATGCTGTCTACGGTTAACTAAGCGCTTTTGAAAGCCCTGCTTGAGAGGCTGCATCACTCCTTATACAGAAATGATTCGTTTTCGTGTTATAACATAGGAGTCACGGTCATTACCGAAAATGTTTCATTGTAGAAGCATTACATTTCATAGTTCTGTGCAAATTTGTATACCTCATTGCAAATAGCTGCTCCTTGGTTGTCATAAAAGTGTAAGAATGAATTAATATATACAATTTTGTATCAAGTTAATTGCTGCATAAATATGCGTTAATAGTTCATATATTATGCCATAATGATGGGTGAGGTAATTAGCTAAGCTCCTACTGTCACATTTTTCAATAAATCCTCCTAAATTTGGATTAGGAAGAAATAACTAAAAATAATTCAATATGGCTGGCAACGCGGGCTTTTGAGATCTAATTGTATGCGCANTGGATTAGGAAGAAATAACTAAAAATAATTCAATATGGCTGGCAACGCGGGCTTTTGAGATCTAATTGTATGCGCATTATGTATTCTTCCGCCTGGTGTAAAATTAACATGGCCATGGGCCTCATCACTTTATTCTTGCGTCGGTCAAGGGAAACTGTGAAATTATTATAAAAGTAAATATTTTACAAATCTGCTCATTTTTACACTTAGATGCATTAAAAAAAAAACAGGAAGCGAAAGAAATAATTAAAGTTATCACAAATGGCTACGTAACACTTATTATTCGACGTTAAGATATGGAACTACTTTCCATCCATCGTTACCAACTTTACTGAGTGCATGTCACTCAGTGTGCCGTTAAAATATATACAATTAGCAGCAGTGACTTTTTTCTAAGGTTGATTTCAAAAGTTCTCACTTTATCGCGGGTAATCTTTAGTTATTAGCGCCCACATACTCTTTAACGCAGCGTCTACCGCAGCTGAAAGAAAATTACTTTTTTTCTCCTCTGGCCGTAAAGATAAAAGTTGCATGTAGCCTGTTCACTGTGTTAATTGAGAGCTATTTGAAAACCCTGGTAATTTTATTTCTGCGATCATGTGTACTTCCTCCTCATGTAACAACTAGCTTTTTCCCGCGACTTTGTCTGCGTAGAATTAGTGTTTTCGTTACAACATAAAAAAAAAAAAAAGTATATATGTCTTTCAAATGGTATATATATTTTAAAATATGAAGTGAAATGAAATGCGAGTCCAGAAATAAGATAATTGTAGTTAAGGTTAGAGTTGTTAGTAATTGGCCGTGTCAACATTTGTTAAACTTTTTACACTACTTCTTGGTAAACAATGTTGTTTGTCATTTTAATTAATTGAACCTTTTAACTATTGGTTTATTTCCAAGAAACTGTTAACCGTGTGTTTAATTATTTATTTTTATAGTATTTTCACAAAGTGTAGAGTTAATAGGACAATCTCTCTCCATACAAACTTGAAACCCCAATTTCACCTCTTCACGTGTCGAATTGTGAAAAATCCCTCCTTAGTGGATGTCTACATTACATAATGAATGTTTCGTCAAAATTTCACGTTTCTTACATCAATAGTTGAGGCTGGCCGTTGATGTCAGTTTTTCTTTTATATATTACATTAAAATGCGCCTAATTATTAATATGGACGCAGTGATCAAGAGATATTATGCATTTGTTAATGTTTTTCAATACGAATGCCAGTTCTTCCAGTAAAGGGTATAAAAAAGAAGAAATGCTTTGCCTTATAATTTTTGAACCTCAACCTTTTAATGATGACTTTAAGATAGGGAATTACTTTCCTTAATTTTCTGCCAACGTGACTTTTAATACTCCAGTCACTGTTGCGTTATAAAGTTAAACTGTTAAGGATAATATTTTTTTTTCCAGAATTTTTTTATTCTTAATGGTGAGCATATAGGCCGTTCACGCAATAAAAATCTTCAGCAGTAAACAGTAGACTTTGTCATTAAATAGCAAGCCCACAANAGCATATAGGCCGTTCACGCAATAAAAATCTTCAGCAGTAAACAGTAGACTTTGTCATTAAATAGCAAGCCCACAAAAATCTTAGAAGTGTGTGTTGCTTAAAATGAAAATGGAAGTGTGTTTATTTAGCAATACTCTTGCCTTTCGCATTCGATTTTTAGCAAAAGGAAATATAAGCAAATCTTGTAGATCATTGCTTGAAATCCTACTAATATTATACATGCGAACGTCTATGCGTGTGTGTATATGTTTGTTACCACTCCGCTCCATAACGGCTGAACGGATTTTGATGAAATTTAGTATGTAGGTACTTTAGGTCCTGGAATAGGACATACGATACTTTTTATCCCGGTAAATTGTACGGGTCCTGTGGAGNGTATGTAGGTACTTTAGGTCCTGGAATAGGACATACGATACTTTTTATCCCGGTAAATTGTACGGGTCCTGTGGAGTAACAACAAAACGTAATTCTGCAACGGCTGGGAACGTGACCGAAATATTTTTTTTTTTTCTGGTGTCAAGAGTTTATCAGGCCGTCCAAGGACCTCTGAAATGGCTTACGACTGCTCTCAATCGATAACAACCTGGACCGAATATTTAACGTTCCCTCCGAAGCCCGGAAGTGTTCAGATGTTATGCCACTAGAGATGAGACGGTCACCCATCCAAATGTGTGCCGCTGGGAACGTTGCTTGACTTCAGTGATCGATTAAGATTCCTCAGCCAAGCGCAACAAGTATTACCTATTTACACTTTTTTCTAAAGCTACAACTTTATGGAACTCACGTTTTGATTTTCATACATCGACGCTGGAAAGCGGAAATGTGGTAACTACGCGATAGTTGCACAGATACACTCCAAAAACAATACCCTACTTCTTGGCTATCGGGTAAAAAATATTTCCTTCCTTTTGGGTTGCCGTAATCAGTTAAAAACCGAGACCAACATAGTATAATTTTATAATTCTGTTTTCACATGAATGAATTGTCTTTTCCCAATTTATTTATTAGTGTATCACTGTAAAACTCAATTGTACCCGGGCGAAACTGGGCTGGTTCGCTAGTCAAAATATAAATTTGTGTTCATTTTGATGAATGCTTTTGGAAACTGGTATTTATAGTTTAAGAATTTTTCTGCCGTAAAACTTGAGCATTAATGCAGTAGCATACAAACCAATTGTGTACGCTTAGGTTTTAGCCAAGGCAATTGAAATTTCTCATTTCTACTGTTTAAGAGGTTTTTCTTAATGGTTTTGTGACACTTAAATGACATTTTGATTAAAGCACTATATGATGTGAAGAATTACACTCATAATGTTTTTAGCGTAAACATGATACTTTAACTATTGATTCGTATAAGTTTCACAGATATTTAAACTCACAGTTTGGGTTCAGCTCACAGGAGTACGACACTTGTGGCAATTTCTTTGAAATCCGACACTGGTCTTACCTGCGATCGTGATTTATCTTTTGGCTATTTTGACTCTAAAGGTTTTCAACATACAGGCCAACAGCACACACAAATACCAAGAAGATGCTATCGTGATATTCTGATGGCGTGGACAATTATTTTGAACTTTAGCCTAATGTATTAATTTTGTTCGATTTCGAGCATTGCACGAAAAATATAAATTAAGAATTACTTTTACTAGTTTTATTGAATTAATTTTCCACAATTTTCGCACTTTTCTCAGACCATTATTTTATGTCACAACAAAATATAAGTAATATGCTAAAAATGTATAAAATCATTTTTGACTCGTGAACACACTTAACGGGCGAGGAGCTGAACCAAGGTTCATGTCAAGGAACTCCATCGGTATTTTCGTGTAAAAAAAATGAAATCCGGGGGGTTTTTTTTTAAGAAACTACAACGTGCTGGGATTATTTTTTCAACAGAACAACCTATGATAACATACGCCTGTTAAAGAAAGCCTTTTGTTTTTTACTAGCGCTTACAATGCTGTTTTTGATTTCTTAAAGCGCCCTATCGCGAGGGGTTTTTTTTTTTTCGTTTTGTGCTCACTGTGTCATTCCTGAGCGAATTTTTTTAATTATATTAATTTCAGTTTACATCNTTTTTTTTTTTCGTTTTGTGCTCACTGTGTCATTCCTGAGCGAATTTTTTTAATTATATTAATTTCAGTTTACATCTTTACGTAAGGTTTTTAGCCTGTTCCTCTTTATCGTGTAGTTAATTTCGTTCTCTCTCGTTCTCCCCACGACTTCTATGTGCACATAAGCGTCTGTCTTCGTATGTGTTTTTGCACTGTTATTCGACTTATGTCGTTGCGAGATACCTTCATGGTCTTGTAGCTTCTGAACTAGGATATCTTAATTATAAATTAAATTAATACGCCTAAGGTTATTAATATTTGTTGTGGCTTATTACTCGTCAGTTTTACAGTCTTACTTTACTTAAATATTTCTTGGCTAGGTGGCCTAAAGAGTGACCATTTATCCTAATTCAACTATCGATAGAGTTTCGTGTTCATTTAGTCCTTGTTCACGCGTGCAGTTTAACGGCACGTTATGGAGGAGTCGATCGTAGCATGCACGAATTGCTACTGCCCTCGGCAATATTGCATTCTATGCTGTACATCACCTTTTAACGAATTAATATACCGTCTCGCGCGTTATTTTGTTATTCGGCGAAGAAGTAAATTTACTTTTGAAGACGTGAATTAGGTAGAAATAGATCAGGTCGAGAGAGGTAAAGTATTGAGTCCCGGGATGATGATGTTTGTGTGTACTGTTCGCATATGCGAATGTCAGGTCAATGCAGGAATTATCCTCCCACCCCCACCATCCTTCACACTACTTAGCAGAAATATCTGTTGACTAAAGATGTCGACCGATTTTCGTATTTTGCTAATGTCCCCAACTGACTCGAACTGTCAACATCACATAGTCAAAGTGATGAACGTGCTTATTTAAGATTATTTTAACAGGCCCGCCTTTCATGTGAGTTAAACATTTGTACTAACTTAAGTACATCCTAGTTCCGTTGAAACTAGCTCTAAGGAAGGGTAGAAACATTTCGAAGCACTTACTTACATACACAGTTTTCTAACAGCAAAAGGGGGCTGAGGTGGTGTATTAATTAAGACTTCTCGCCTCCCGCCAAGGTGAACCGGGTTCGATTCCCGGCGGGGTCACCCGGATTTTCTCATGTGGAAAACATGTTGGGCGTTGCCGTTGACCGGCGGGTTTTCTTGTGGTCTCTCGTTTCCCTTGCCCTTGCAATATCGCCGCTGCTACATCTTCACCTCATTTTACCCTCACCAGGACTCAAGACCTCGCTGTTAAGAGCCGACCTAACCCTCTCGGCTTAACTAACTCCAAAAGCTTAGTTTTGATGATACTGTTGGCGAAAATGCAGTTCAATGTTGGAAACCGAAGAATGGTTATTGCGTAGCTGGCATACGCACTCTGCGCCATATTCCGTCTACGCAAATGCGTATCTCTAAAAGCTTTATTTACAGTGTCTGCGAACCGTGACTGGGGAACTGATACCTCGACCTACCTTCCCCCAGACGATACTTGCCATTGACTAAGATATGAGATACACTGATTATTCGTATTCTGCGCAGCATCAAACGTTGACCTACCCCAAATCAACGCAACTGTTAGTTGCATGGCCAACAGTGATGAAACGTGTTTGTGTATATCTTAATTTTCAAAAGACAAGACCTATTACATGTATAAAACACTTTTACCAGTTTTTATTTAATCTAACTGCATTAAAAATTGGTTAGAGGAAATATACAAACATCTGAAAGCACTTGTTTATATAAACATTGTTCTAACCTCAAATCGTTGTATTGGCAGAGAAGCATTACAATGTTTGAACACGGAGACTAGTACTGCGGAGCCACCGTGATCACTCTACCTCATATCTACTCTATAGGTCGTTCACGGTAAACTGAGCACTTTTGAAAGTTCTGCTCAAGGTCTAATTGTATGCACACTGTGTGTTCTTCCGCCATATGTAAACTCAACATTGCCATGGGTTTGATCACTTTATTCATGAGTCGGTCAAGTGAGATTGTGAAATTGTTATGCTAGTAAATATTCTTTACAAACGTGCTAATTCTTACACTCACAGGCACAAAAAAAAATGAAAGCAAAAGAAATCNTGCTAGTAAATATTCTTTACAAACGTGCTAATTCTTACACTCACAGGCACAAAAAAAAATGAAAGCAAAAGAAATAATTTCATTATTCAAAAAAGTTTACTTAACACTTTTAATTCTACCTTAAGACATGGGACTAGTATCTCTCCGACGTTACCAACTTTACTCTATACTTGCCTTTCAGTGTCCCCGTTAAGGTATACGCAGATAGGGGCAGTGACAATTTTAAAAGGTTGAATTTCATANATACTTGCCTTTCAGTGTCCCCGTTAAGGTATACGCAGATAGGGGCAGTGACAATTTTAAAAGGTTGAATTTCATAAGCGTTCAAACAAGCGTGAACAGCCTATACGTAACTTGCACGCCCTACTTCAAAGCGCAGTGATCAGGCAGAATGACGTTTGCGGGCGGCTGCAGGTCCGCCCTATGGCAGCGGCGTGGCCGCTTGCACGCCTCAGAGACCGTCGTCCGTCGCGCTTGCCCTCGGTCAACCACGAGAGTCGCCTGGCGGCGTCGCCTTATCGCGAGGACAACATCGGGCGCCGTGCGGCTTTATTTCCGACGCGTCGCGCGCACAGAGCCGCCGGTTGTTTGCAGCTGCTCGCTAATTCGCGGTAGTCGGCGTCCAAAGCCGCCGGCCTTCGAGACGCCCGACGCGACGGTCGGTCGCGAAACTACGTCTCCAGCTCGGGGGAGGGCAAGCCTTTAGGCGCCCCTCTTAAGGGCACCACATACCTGGAGATTGAATAGTGTTGCAGAATGTTAAAAATGCGCGTTTTTATTTTTTTACGAAACTATTAAACGTGTTCCTATCAGACCAATGTACGAAAATAAAACACACTATAGACGAGGTACGTATAATACTCTCAATACATCATGTACATTATAAATGCTATTCCCCAGCCCACCAGCATAGCCAAAAACGACTTTTTCACACTACGATATCTCGTTATATACTGGTCGGAAACATGCAAAACTATTATAGGGACCTGCTTCAGAACTTTGCTTCAGACTTTCCACCAATAAGATTATAGGGTCACCGCTGAAAGTCCCATAGGTACACGCAGGATGATGGAAAAACTGCACGCCGGTTCAGCGCCTTGCGCGTAGGGGTGATGGGGGACTATGCGCGCGTGTCAGTATAGCCCTTATCGCTCCCGCGCTTCCCAGCCTCAAACGCGCTGAAAAGCTACAGGCGGTGCCCTTAAGGGCGCCGCCTGTAATAAAGTTAAAGATATCTTCGCGCAGTTTTGAGGGACGGAGCGTAGGGGAGGGCCCTCCCGAACACTGCAACGCGACAGGAAGGCTGAACGCTTATATAAGGGGATGGGGACATTTTAACTTTTAATACGTATGTTGGAGTCCACAAGATTTCGGAAGCCATCGTAGAGAAACAAGTAAAGAGCAATCATAGATAACGGGTTTCGACAATATCGTGAGCAATTTTTTTGCATTGTCCTATTTTTTCATAATGACTTGCGCTGCGATAAGTAAAAATTTCTGGCTAAAGAAATAGTTCAGCAGAAATGCGTTTCTATATAGTAAAATATGTGTACACTAAGTTAGTAAAACTAATTCCGTAGGGTTGTCATTTGATCGTTTTTCTGTACTGGCTTCCAAAAAACTGTAAAATGTAGTCAAACTCTACAGCGTTAGCTAATGTCCCACTCACCCAAGACATTTTTACTTTTCTTATAAGTTTAATTTTTGTTTGAGCAGCGCTTAAATTTCACTACAATATTGTTCAACAGTAGTTATTGCAAAAAGCAAAAAAAAAAAAACTTAAAATAAGGATTTAAGCCTCGTATTAAGTAAGGTACACCCCTTCAAAGAGAAACGGTAGAAATTGTATACAATATATAACGCACATCGGTTAACAAAAACATTTCATGCGCCCATTGACTCTCACTCAAACACCCTTTCCTAAATTTAGGGCAGAGCGATAATACCCTGCCCCTCCAATTTGCTTTGCCCCTGGCGACGGTGTGTCGTTAAGTAACGTCTGGGAACCTCTCTTGGAGACGGTGTGTCGTTAAGTAACGTCTGGGAAGTCCTCTTGGCGACGAGCACGCAGTACTAGTCGAAGTCGTCGTATTATTTATTCATTAACATGTAGCAAACGTCCACGTTATACCGGAAAGATTATCAGTTTGGCTAATTACAAAATAACGTAACGCCTAAAAACGTGGAGTCTTAACTTTTGACAGTCTGATGTATTCGTATTCTAACCCGCCCTAAAGAAAAATTAGGTGCATATGCGATTTGGCTAAGCAGGCCCTAAGTTTCCTGGATTATATCTGAGCTCTGACGAGTGACTTCTTGACAGTGCTATCAAATAAGCGATTTAGTTGACTCGTATATAGAATGTTACAACGCCGACAACGCGCTGTGTGTGATATAGTACAACGGATCGGGTATTTCACGATAGGAAACCCATGTCCGAAAATGCTGGTTTCGGCCGTTAATGCAGTGACAAAGATGTGGACAAATTGGGTTTAGGTTTGGGCTGAAGCTCTGCTTTGCTGAAGCTCTGCTTTGCTGAAGCTCTGCTTTCAGGCTATTTCTCCGCCTCATGCAAAAAGCTTAACTAGTCTACAAAATTTCACCAAAGGGACAACGCACCCGCATTCGTGCGCACTTAATTTAATAATATTTTGCACGAGAACTATTTCTTACTAAGCATTACCAACACCTATTTTCTCTCTGCTTTTATCAATATTTATTATAAAAGAAATACAGTTTATAAATAATATATAAGTAAAATTCTAATTTAACTACAAATAGATACTTTTATGTTAAAAAATATATAAAACAACTCCCGTGATACGTGACACAACTGAATACGTCATACGTGGTGTGGTTTTTTTCATAGGTTTCGTTAAAGTGTGAAGATACCGCGAATAAATTATATATTAAATTTCTGGCCGGAGAATACTAATGGTGAGACAAGTAATGTTCGCACTATCCAAGTCAAAATGAGGCATGAAAATGATGAGTCTTCTTCGCCATTGGAATGGTAAAAATGTAAGTGGCACGGGGGAAATAAGATGTTTATCAATCAAATACTCCTGCATGTGACTGCCGATAGTTGGACTGAAGACAGTATGGGTCAGGGCTATTCGGACTAAAGCGTGTTATTGTTTGTGGGGCGATTCACTTTCCCGCTCCGATCATCCACCATTGTATTCAGCCGTAGCTCGTCTCCATCCCTTCAACCTTGAATTAAGTTTTGTTTCGCCGAAGCTTATTTTTCAGATCAAATATTTGAAAACGAGGCATGTCGGGGCTTAGGGGGCACCCTAACATATAGTTTAAAGTCCACAATATTTTGTTCATGTTGGTTTTGTTGCATCTGTAACCGTAATAAATATTGTTACAAGAATGCCCGAGGGGCGTATCCGAGTTCGTGAGGGATGAAGGAGCTCTTAATAAAAATAAAGTAATTAAACTAAATAATTATATTTATTCTCAACGCTGCAAACAGTTAAACATCTGTTATCTACCAGTCTGAGCATNAATTATATTTATTCTCAACGCTGCAAACAGTTAAACATCTGTTATCTACCAGTCTGAGCATCCTATTAACTCTTATTATTCTTATTGAGCGCAATATTGAATTACTATCTCCATTTCTATTGAAGTCTTTATCACAGTCTTTACTTTTGCTAATGTCTATTTCACGCATCCAGTCCACAGTCCCGCAGGTAAGTCCCACTCTTCACTGCACACAANAGAATGCCCGAGGGGCGTATCCGAGTTCGTGAGGGATGAAGGAGCTCTTAATAAAAATAAAGTAATTAAACTAAATAATTATATTTATTCTCAACGCTGCAAACAGTTAAACATCTGTTATCTACCAGTCTGAGCATCCTATTAACTCTTATTATTCTTATTGAGCGCAATATTGAATTACTATCTCCATTTCTATTGAAGTCTTTATCACAGTTTTTACTTTTGCTAATGTCTATTTCACGCATCCAGTCCACAGTCCCGCAGGTAAGTCCCACTCTTCACTGCACACAANTTTACTTTTGCTAATGTCTATTTCACGCATCCAGTCCACAGTCCCGCAGGTAAGTCCCACTCTTCACTGCACACAAGCTCGCCGACGCACTCTCGCAGATCGCTGTAGTCGTCCCTCGCCGCTCCGGAATCGCCCAACTGTCTCTTAAGGTCGCACGAGACGCCAAACTTTCTTCTCTTAATAACTCACTCGCTACTCAGAGGCCCGCATGTGGTATTTATACTTTAGGTAGGTGCCGTCTAGAACGTTCTCGGCAATTGAAGTTGTTCTGGGAAAGGTATGGTGATGCCGACGACATTCCTGCGTGATAAATGGAGAAACATGAGCTTCTCAGGGTCGGTGAGGCGCGAGTTGCGATAAGTTTATCGGCTTGTGCGGCGGCATCCTATATGATAGGCTGCTCGCTTTGTCTAACGTTACAAACTTGACCTCCAGCTTTTGGCGCCTTCCCACGCGAAGAAAACATCGGGCAGCGACAAGCAAACAATATTAACTTATTTATTCTTTATCAGTCTCGAGAAAATATACTGATGTCAGTCCAATCTGGTTTCAGGAATTCTGTAAATTAGTTCTGTATTAATTAATGTTAAATCTAAGTTATAAATAGCGATGAACACAAGATGGCAAGAATACCACAATATTACTCGCCGCCCTAATATATCGCGTTATCGCATCGCATCCTGTACTCGAAACCCAGTGGCACAGGCAAAAGTGGGATAACTAGATACGAGAGTCCCCCCCCCCCCCTGTTCGGTAAGCGATAAGGATCGACATTCGCGCTGTTACGTCACCGCGTGTATTATACAGCATGGTACCAGCAGGTGTTTACAGCAGGGCTTTGCAATTTAAATAGCTCGGATGCCGCGGTTGAAGATGGTGTAGAAAAACCTTTGTGGAGTTTTTTTGTGAACATGTAGGCTACAAAAGATCTTGGGCACTGAACCGAACGCGTTCGGTTCTTGGTTGTAGTAATTTCAAGATTCCNAACATGTAGGCTACAAAAGATCTTGGGCACTGAACCGAACGCGTTCGGTTCTTGGTTGTAGTAATTTCAAGATTCCTTAAAATATTTGGAATATTTATTTTTATTTGTTTATACTTGTCTGCACTGTTTACCTGGACTGGCAAATACATTACACGGTATAATCAACACTTCTGGTTTTAAATTATTTAAATGTTTTATATATATGGGCATTTATAAAATTATAAGTTTATGCATATTTATTCAGCCTATGCATTTTCGGTAGTAAACATAGTATTAATACAGCCTATGATAAATGCTTAAAAACAAGTANTATTTATTCAGCCTATGCATTTTCGGTAGTAAACATAGTATTAATACAGCCTATGATAAATGCTTAAAAACAAGTAGATTGCATACAGTTAACTTATGGCGAATCACTAGTAAACAATATTAAACGCCTCAAGGTCACATCCGGCCATAAGGAAGCATTACGATGACGATGGAACATAGCATAAATAAGCTTAGCCTGTATTCTGATTCCTCAGAATTTTTAGCGGTGACTAGGGCCTATAGGGTTTTAATAAGGCAATTTCTTCAGAAAAGATACAGCATTGTCGCTGAAGTTTAAAACACTATTTTACAGAAGAATAAATATCTTAAATAGAGGGCTATTTACAGTGATTTTCGTTGACTTTGACACTATTCCGCGATCACATTTGTGTTTCAATAAACAAATTTGTGATTCGGCAACAAGATATCTACTTTTATTTTTGCCCTGAAAAAACATTTACATAAATATATTTTATAGTTAAAAAAAACTATAATATATAAAACTGCTTACAATGAGACCCATGCGACAACTAGAGAGGCCCCTTAAAAGCTGCTGTTTATGCTAACATAAGATGTGCATCGTCACCTTACTATCGATGTGAGCACAGTACTTCCAGCTTATTGTTACGCGCTCACTGCTTTGTCCCGCGCGTGTAAGTGAAGGACAGTGTATTTAGATGATTTATTGACGCGCGCGCGCTATCAGATGCAACGGGAGACGCAGCGGCTTTTTAAAAAGGAATGTTTACAAAGCGTGCCTGTTATGCATATCAGGGCGTGTACCGCTTCCATCCTTGTGTATCGGGTGTCTTTGAGACATCTGAAAAATACTCTGGATTGCTGACCTCGTTTCTCTCCACTAGACTCGTGGTGCGGCGAACCTTCCAGGTCAAGGCCAGCGGCTATAAAAAGCACGCCGGGCCTCCGAGCAGGCATTTGTTGAACGGATGAGTTCCGGCGATAGATGACAAGCGAGAAGAGAAGCGCGCGGTGAGAGAAGTGACGAGCGGGAGAAAAATCTGCGACTGCGAACATCAGAGCAGTAAAGAATATGACTGCAGGCTGGACTATTTGACTGGATGCGTGAGTAAAAGACATTACAAATTATGGCAACAGACGGACTGAACGTGTGATAATTATGAGTATGAGTTAATTAACAATAACCAAACATGGACATAAATAAGGACGTCAATTAGAGTCGAAACAGACATTATATATTGCTCTCGCTGTGAAATAAAAACAGTAATATTGGAGACAGATCATTTAATGCTGTAAATAATAGTAGTGTGAATAAATTAAAAAACCAAATTTATTAATTTTATTTTTATTAAGACCTCCATCCCTCACGAACTCAGGTACGCTCCTCAGGCGTCTTTATATCAATATAATCCATTCACGGTTACGTCACACTTTTCTGAAACTCTGCTAAAGTTCTACTTTCAGGATATTCCTCCGTCTCGCACAAATCAAGCTTAACTAAGTCTAGAAAATTACGCCGAAGGACAACGCACCGGATCCGTGCGCACTCATTTGTAATAATATTTTGCATTAGAACTATTTATTACTGGGCGCTACCAACACACATGTTTTNATCCGTGCGCACTCATTTGTAATAATATTTTGCATTAGAACTATTTATTACTGGGCGCTACCAACACACATGTTTTCTCACGGTTTTTATTCACATTTAATATAAATAAAATAATATAATTTATAATTAATATATAGGGCAAACTTCAATTTAATAAAAAATGGAATACTTTTATGTTAACAGGGATGAAATACGCTTGTGATAAATAACATATTTAGGAAATAACTAAACACGTCATAAATGGGGTGGTTTTTTCAAAGGTTTGATTCAAAAAGTGTGAAGAAACCTTGAATAGACTATATATTGTTTCGTATTGTGTAATGAGCCCTTAAAAAGCATGCCTGCTAGTCACCAGATGAACCAATAAAAATATTTTCTTGACAACTTAATAAATAAAGCAATGAATATATTTATTAAGCTGCATTATTTTTTGGGGTCGGCAAATTTAAGTTGATGCTCAATTTTAAAATGTACGTGGTCCTAAGTGTTGTGGTGGGTGGCGTATTTTTGAGCCGACCGAGAGGTTACAGGTTCAAGTTCCACTTTGAACGTGTATGTTCCTACGTAAGTTATGAAAAACCTTTACCTTCGACGTCTTGAAAAGCACTAAATGGTGAGACTCGTATATTAATCTTTTCTGTCATCCGTGTGCATTTACGGTCAAGCAAGATCAGAGTTAATACAAAAAAAANGAGACTCGTATATTAATCTTTTCTGTCATCCGTGTGCATTTACGGTCAAGCAAGATCAGAGTTAATACAAAAAAAAAACATAAAACCTATCAGTTTTTAGTACACTTCTTTAGAGACAATGCTAAGATACGGCGACTTTATCAGCANAAAAAAAACATAAAACCTATCAGTTTTTAGTACACTTCTTTAGAGACAATGCTAAGATACGGCGACTTTATCAGCATTAAATTATTAATGATC
The DNA here is from genome assembly GCA_002778355.1 of Clitarchus hookeri. NCBI lineage: Eukaryota > Metazoa > Arthropoda > Insecta > Phasmatodea > Phasmatidae > Clitarchus > Clitarchus hookeri. Next base: position 447,929 of record NQII01000591.1, read on the forward strand.
TGTGCAGTCTTCGCCATATAGTTGACAGTTCATGAAGCAATATGAGTTTGTGTGCATTACTGTTCGCCTCAGTTCTTGTGGCCACAGCTACATCACTGATTAGTTGAAGTACAATTATGCACGATTCTATCACACCATGTTTCGGGTCCAATTAGGTGAAAAATTTGCACGTGAGAGTTTCTAGTCCCATCCTTTGAATTGTATATGTACCAGTATTGGACTTTCCCATCCCCCTTTTGCATCCCGCCCAAAAAAAGGCTTTAGCGTTGTTATTGTGGTAGGTTTGTAGGAAAATGGTACGGGGTTAGAATTTAATCAGAATAAAAATTGTTACAGTGCGTATAAAAAAGATTATACTCTCTATAGGAAAACCGTAAGTGGCATCGTTTTGCCTTCTAAATAAACTTTTCACCAGTATGAGTTTGTTTCCTTGTGATGACATATAACTCTAAAGTCAACAACTACTTTTCCTAAGAGATAATCTCATGCATAACAGAGGACCGTTTTATGACGTACCAGATCTGATTCTATGAGCCATGCGCCTAGTTACATGAATTCCAGTCGGAGTAGATCTTTCAGTTAACTATTTTAAAAATTTTGTATGCGAAATATTTGCTTAATTTTTAGCTGTCGGCACAATGTTGTTTAAAAATATGTATTTTAAGCTAGAGGGCATATTCAGNAAATATTTGCTTAATTTTTAGCTGTCGGCACAATGTTGTTTAAAAATATGTATTTTAAGCTAGAGGGCATATTCAGACTCGAATATACGTCAGATATGCACCAGGCCCTACGTCCCTAATTTTGCGTGTCTGCGCCTTGTTCTTTTGTCACCATCCCGCCAAGTCGAGGCACCAAATGCGGTACAGGTTATACCAAGACGTTAATACTGTAAGACGGCTCAATAATTCTGAGTACGGCCTGCGTAGGAATAGCATTTTATAGTCACTTTTAATGACCACTCTGTCAGTTTCTCAGTGTCCCTCGAGTGAATTGCTTCGACCTTCGATCTTGAAAACTGTGTAAAATGACGCTGTCATGATGTGAAGGATTACAATTGCTATGTAAAGGTTTTTACTGCCGTGGCAAAATGGAATACAGTTTGCATATGTTAATTAAGCGAAACATAATGTTACCACTTAGTCTCACAACTGCACTATTCCAACTCTNGAATACAGTTTGCATATGTTAATTAAGCGAAACATAATGTTACCACTTAGTCTCACAACTGCACTATTCCAACTCTCCAAGGCTGATTTGATGCATTTTGTATGAGGCGATGGGAAACACTTTCCATTATAGGATCTCGTCCGTATGACCTCCTTGTCGCCCTTTGTGTGGCGTAATAATGAAACAAGGGAACAGTAGTGTTTTTTAACGTTCCCTGTTTAATGCCTTACGAAAACATCAGGAGCGACTCTCACATTATAAGCTTGCTTGTAAATTATGTCATGACTTGTACTTAAAAAAAACTTCCGCAAACATTTTAGCTAGCGGAGAAGCGTCATATACGCCGAGACGCCTGGCGTCCCCCGACAAAAATATTTAAAATGTTTGTAAATTTACCGTTAATAACAACTGTTACCACTTCATGTGCGGCACGGAACGCATTCAGCACAGTTTTCATATAAGGGCGTGTTATAGTAGATAGAGGCTGTTCATGGTAAAGTAAACACTTTTGAAACCAACCTTTGAAAAATATCATTGCCGATACTGCTAGGTGCACAATGGCGTGCAGTCTGCCGGTTAAGTTGGCAGCTAATAAAAAAGTAGTTCTAAGACCCAGAATTGTATTGACTGTGTAATTGCGAGTGTATGGCTACTGAAGTCTGTTTTTATTTTATACACGCAGAACATAATTCGTGTATTAACACATTTACTTTCCTAACATTTCCCTGGTTTCCACATGGATTACGCATAAAGTGAGACGGTTTATGGCAATGTTAATCTTACGTATAGCGGAAGAATACAAAACGAGAAAGTAAAGTCTAAGCAGGGCTTTCAAAAGTGTTCACTTAACCTATATCTGCTGGGCATGTTGTGGAGAACGGGGCAACTTGCGCAGGCCTACCTTTTTTTGCAGTGTTCAGAAGCGTACGGGGAAATAACGATAAAAGGTAGGTATAACTAGGGATACCAAAATTTCGCGAGTTCAGTGACCTGTTGGCTAGACTCCACAGTCCTGTGTACACTAGAGCTTCAGCTGTTTTCTCATTGGTTGCTGCCCCGGAGAGTAGCAATTGTTACTCGGCACCTGGCAGTATGGCACTCGCTGCTTGTTTCCCTGCAAGTGTGCTATTGCCCCAGAGTCGTCAAGGTCGTGTCTAATGAACTGTAATCCTATTGANGCTGCTTGTTTCCCTGCAAGTGTGCTATTGCCCCAGAGTCGTCAAGGTCGTGTCTAATGAACTGTAATCCTATTGAAAAGGTGACTTGAGTTACAGGTGTTGGACGTCTATCTTATCGTGAAATATATTCGCGAACTCTCCCTATCCCTAGGGTATAACTATCCCTTGAGTTCCAGTGCAAGAGAGGGTGTACGGTGGCACCTTTGTGGCTCTCTGTTGTCTGCAAGTAGAACATTGGTTTCCCGACACCGCAATGTCGGGAAAATACTCTGCATTAAACAAGTAAACAACACTATAATGAATTTTAATAATTCGCGGATAAAGTGGGCAAGAGTAAATTAGACCCACGTTTTACTCATTCAGGCAAAGACCTACGCCATTGGACGTTCCCTAGTCAAAGTATTGCTCTACGCCTATGATTTCAATGCGTACAGAAGTTAAAGAGGAATTTATATGGCTTACACATGTGGGTTTGCAGCAGACACACTGAAGAAAACTATCAGCTTAGGGTCTCCTTACTTCATCTTCTTGATAATCCAAAATATCTTCGAGGATGCGAAGCTACGTATGGGTCGATGTTCATCAGGACGCTATTTTAGACTGTCGCTGAGGTGACGTAAACTCCTAGCGTAACACATTTTAACTGGCGTGCAGCTGTGTAATCAATGTAAATCGTTTGATAAACTTATGATCTTGTTACTTTATTGTAACAAGTAAGTTTCAGTAAGTTTTAGCGTTGATTTTGTCATTAAAAATATTGAACACGTTCTATTTACGTTATTTCACAGAAAATTTCCTGTGCCTAGGAATTGTGAGGACGTTTCTTGTGCGTGTAACTGAAGAAACTCTGTGAAAAGATTTTAAGTTTGCTTTGAATTTACAGCGGAGAGACTTTACGTAGTTTCCGGCTCTGGTGGGTAATTTTTTATGCGTAGAATTTTCAGCTGAGTGTTTACACGACATTGTTCGGTAGATATATGTAAAATTGCCCTCTTCGTGATCTTTGTTTATACAAATAAGACTTAAAAATGCTTTATTTATTTTTCTCAGTCATTAATTTGCGTATTCTAAAACACTGTCTAAAATATCTTACTTCCGCTGCTTGAGCGGAGAGGGGAGGGGGGTGAAGTTACTAGTACTGGTATTAGTCGTGATTGACACAACATTACTGGTGGTAATAGAACCACCAGCCTACTTAAATTTGGTAAAAACGTTCTCAGTTGGGTCGAGTTGTCTCGTTTAACACCGATACGCACATAATTGCATAAAAGTATTGCATATGCACAGTAGAATATCGAATGGACCAACTGTCTTTCACGTATCACTATGCTCGCTATGTTGCATCATAATTTGCACAGAGTAGTACATCTTTCAGAAATAAACTGGTTGTAATTAGTGGCCATAAAGTCGGGTGGCCTTGACTGTTGACAGTGTTGTTGCATAACGGGTACAGTCAACACAGAAACTGAGCAGTTTGTACAGCATTACGAAGTTCTAAAACTTCTTCATTCGTTTTAGACGTTGAGTTGGCACACACTCGTCGGGAAATTTAATTTAGAATTGTTGGTAGGACTGACGACATGGTATTGTTTGAATTTTTTTTTTTTTTTTTTTNGAAGACTGTTTAGTCGAAGTTAACGTAGCTTCGTAGCTCACTAAGTTGCTCCGTCCCTTTTCTTTCCGTCCATTTTGCATTCGTAAATTCAGTTATCTCCTTTTTCGTTCATAACGTCATCATAGTTCTCTTTCTGCCCGTCTATTTCTCAACTATACTAGCCCCGGTATTCTTACTGTTCGTATTAACTAGTTTTTTTTATTTTTTTATTTTGTATAAATTTTTTTAAATTTATTTCTTCATAGACGTATGCCCTTTTTTAAGGCAGGAGTTGAATGGGCGTGATTATGTTAAAAATAAACATAATTCAATTACAGTACTGCACTGCAATTAGGATGATACTACTAGACATGATAAAAATTATGGTAACCATAAAAATTCGTATTTTTCCAGGTATTTATCATTTATACCTGATCTTAATTTTTTGTGGTAATGGAAGGAATAAATAAAATTATTCCAGTCCTTAAGAGTATGTATAATTATACTTCTCACCATTGTTAGTTTTAACTATACTTCATTATTTGTATGCTAGCTAATTAAGACATTTATAAATAGGCAAGTACCAATGTAACGTATTCAGAAGGCGGAGTCATATTTCTGCACATGTCTGTTTAATAATGCACATGCGTGTTAAAAATATTTCCACCACATAAATCAACAAGTAACTGTGCAATCTAGTCGAATAGCCACAGCAACTCTCGACGCCCTATTGCAAGCTGTGTTGCTGTATTGTTCGTCCTGATAGGATGATCCCCTGTCGATTCGGACTTACAGGAAAGGATCATGCAGCCAATCCCTAGCTCGTTTGTTTACCGGCTGACCAGCAAATTACCACCGGGTTTCACACAAAGACACATCGTCAAAACGATAATTAAATTAGCCGTTTCACTTTAGTCGTGGGTGTAATCTCTCTTCAATAGGGGCGTATTGGAAAATCGCTCCGCCAGGTACATCGCTTGAAAAAGTAAACTAGTAGTTTTTTAATTAAACTAAAATTTAATATTTGTTATAATTCCGCAACGAGCCTTGCTGTCAGCATGTAGTCGCCAGAAATTTCATTATTTTATATTTATACGAAATACTTGTAGACGTTATTCAAAAGTACAATTTCCTCGCACAGATAATTTCTAGATAGCGTATTTTTCGCTTAATAACATGTCAAAATCACAATTTCTGTGTTTTTACTACGTACGAATAATAAAAACGAACTTTACCGAAATATGATCATTATTTTTTAAATAGGATACCATGAGTTACTTCAAAAAATCTTTAAAATCACGCTATGAGATGTTTTCGCAGTTAAAAAAATGCTCGAAATAAGGAAATTAAAAATTTTGGCATGTATTTGATTTGTAANAAAAGTAAACTAGTAGTTTTTTAATTAAACTAAAATTTAATATTTGTTATAATTCCGCAACGAGCCTTGCTGTCAGCATGTAGTCGCCAGAAATTTCATTATTTTATATTTATACGAAATACTTGTAGACGCTATTCAAAAGTACAATTTCCTCGCACAGATAATTTCTAGATAGCGTATTTTTCGCTTAATAACATGTCAAAATCACAATTTCTGTGTTTTTACTACGTACGAATAATAAAAACGAACTTTATCGAAATATGATCATTATTTTTTAAATAGGATACCATGAGTTACTTCAAGAAATCTTTAAAATCACGCTATGAGATGTTTTCGCAGTTAAAAAAAATGCTCGAAATAAGGAAATTAAAAATTTTGGCATATATTTGATTTGTAACAGTCTAAGATTTTTTTTTTTTGTAATATAAACTATTTAAGCATGCCTTAAAATGAATTAGTATTGTCCTTTGACTCATCCATGTTAAATTTCCTGTAAATTTTTCCGTTTATTTTAGTTGTACATCTCTAAAGCACAAAAAAAAAGAATGCTTTTGGCATGGATAATGCAAAAAACTAGCGCAATCTAAAAATGTTTTATGCCAGAAGAGAGTACTTAAAAGTAATGCCTAAAAGTTGAACGGTATTTCGCACAAATTGTAATGAATTTTTAGGTGACCAGCACGCAATGAATCCATTGCAGTAAATACGACGAATTAAAAGGTATACTACTTGTACGTAGACCAATTATTTTTCTTCAGATGCCTAAAGAAAATACATATAGGCGACCCCAGTGTTAGAGATCGTTATGGCGTTACCTGATGTACACGAAATTCAGGGTTTTAATCTCATGTAAGCCATGGATATTCATGCCGTTTTGTATAGAATGTTGATATAGGCTACTCACAGTAAAGTGAGCACTTTTGAAAGCCCTCTTATTTTGAATAATAGTCGATACATATATTATATTTTAGCCTGAGACGTTAACCTCAGAGTGCGGTGGAATATACACACTGTGTTTATTTCTTATATAACAAAATTTTTTTTAAAATGGCTGTTAAAGGATTAAAAAATGTCTGTAAGGAAAAAGTAACTAGGGCCTGAAAAGTGCTCATTTTACCGTTAATAGACTACAGTAGTTTATCAGGTAAGGACCCTTCCCCTTAGGATGAACCGCCCCGAATAAATCTTGAAGCATTAAGAAGTGCAGTAAAATAAGCAGAACATTCAAGGCAATATAAAATTCTCCCGCACATGTTCCACTGTACTGCAATTTTATGTTAATGTTCACTCTCTAGTTTCGTTGCGGTGATGACCAAGTCGGTTATGGTGAGGTGGTGGTACACTGCAGTTGCAAAAGAGGTCCTGAACGCCAAAGTGCCAAATTGCATATTATAGAATGTTTTGCTCATTTTCTTACCTCGTGAGTATTTTGTAATGAACACTTGGAAGTTTCGGATAAAAAACGCCCGGAGAAGATTGGCCACTCTATTCCGTCATTGTGTCTGGACAGCTTCTCCTCCCACCATCCAAAAAAAAAAAAAAATTGTTAACAACACAGCACCTGTCATTATTTTTATTGAACAGTTTTTTTTTTATGTAATGGCATTCCTCTTAAGAAAAGTTTGAATGTAAGCTAATTTATTCACACTTGTGAAGTAGACTGCTTTCTCGACAGGTTGCAGAGACAGAATTCTTGCATTGTAACTCATGAACTTATTGCAGTGTATTCTGTTGTGGAATCTGGAAGACTTGTTTATATTTCTGCATACGATGTACGGAAAGTCACAAACACGCCATTAAAAAAAAAAGTTTTTAGACAACCAGTTTAGCGCCTNAAAGTATTTAGACAACCAGTTTAGCGCCTTTTTTTTTTATAAATCTGTACGCTTTAAAAAATGTGTAATCTTGTGTCACGGATGGTTTCTTTAACTAACAAAATCCTCTTAACGGGTACAAAACAATGGCCTTTTGAATGAGAAAAAATGTAATTTTGGTACCAAATTGATTGTCAATTTGCCGTATGTATGGACTCTTATAACAAGGGCGTCTTTAATAGCTACTGCCTGATACCGCATTTAAGTTTTGTGAAAATCAGGAAATTTTGTTTTATTCACATTGATTGCATTTAACACGAACTGAAATATACTGCATAAAAGGATACCGTATGTATAGTTTAATGTTGACAGCAGGGTTCTGTCTCATTTCAGTCTGGAGTGTCATTTCTGTGTTTATGTGAACGTTAGAGAGATAGAAAAATAGAGTTTATAAGGAACAGATTGCAAAGTGACCGCTGTGAAGTCAAGGCCAACTACTTCACCGGACTATCCACAGGAGAACAAGCATGGCCATAGTGTTCGTGGGAAGTTTCATACGTGTACGCTGAAAGAAATCAGCAGAGGAGATTTTACAGAACAGTTCTGTAATGGACTTGTAGGGTAGCGACAGCCAAACTTTAGTACTAGCAACAGAATGTTCTGTAATGTTTATTACAATCCTAAAAGTTGGAAGAACAATCTAAATATTGTTAAAGTTTAGTCCACTGTAGGAGCCATCTTTTCTGTAGTACTAACAATGCTCTATAGTAGGTACTATACAGGTAGTTATGAATAGAATCACACAGGATTGTTTTGATAACAGAGCATATAATTGTAAACCCAACATTGCTGCTTGATAACCGCAACATACGCGTTTTATGTGTCACCTCGTTCTTTCAAAAGTTTACAGAACAAGTATGGTAATCAAAACAGTGTCGTGGATTGTCANACAATGCTCTATAGTAGGTACTATACAGGTAGTTATGAATAGAATCACACAGGATTGTTTTGATAACAGAGCATAGAATTGTAAACCCAACATTGCTGCTTGATAACCGCAACATACACGTTTTATGTGTCACCTCGTTCTTTCAAAAGTTTACAGAACAAGTATGGTCATCAAAACAGTGTCGTGGATTGTCANCGTTTTATGTGTCACCTCGTTCTTTCAAAAGTTTACAGAACAAGTATGGTCATCAAAACAGTGTCGTGGATTGTCAGAGGGACCTTCCGATTCTGTTAAAATTAAAGAACTATTATTGTAGCATTAACAAACAAGTATGGTTATTACAACAGTGTCGCGGACTGTTAAAGGTACCCTGTAATCATTTTAAAGATTATAGAACTAGTAGAATTAACAACACAGACGATAAANTCGCGGACTGTTAAAGGTACCCTGTAATCATTTTAAAGATTATAGAACTAGTAGAATTAACAACACAGACGATAAATTAATGATTGTTTGCCCATTGTGAAGTAATTTTTATTTAGTGGAGCCTGTTGACAATCTGTGAGGGTAATGTGCACCCTCTAAATTTTTGACAGACACAGCCATGTTAGGTGTTAAATGTAATAATAGCAAAAAGGGTACTGGAATGTCCCGTTTGTTTTACAAGTTGTATATCACTTACACAAACAGAAAANATGTAATAATAGCAAAAAGGGTACTGGAATGTCCCGTTTGTTTTACAAGTTGTATATCACTTACACAAACAGAAAATAAAAAGTAAATAACTAATGCATATTTTTATTGGTGCTACAGATTATCTGATGTGAAAGGAAAACCTTTTTGCACAAACGATACAAGTAAAAACATTTTTATATCGGATACACCCAATTTTATATAATACAAAAACTTATATAACCTAAAGGGAAACTTATTTTATCAAATAAATAATCTGCACAATGTGTGAATTAGTCTCGTTGAGATTCGTCTGCAGACACGCAACAGGCCATGCTTTAAATAAAATTAAACAGTTTAAGACAAATACGTTTAAAAACCCAAATTTCCTAAATGATGCAACAGCCGAGCGGTCTAAGGTGTCTGTCAACACAAGATCCTCCACAAGGAATTTTTCAAGTTCTTAAAAAATAAGTAAAAATAGCTGCGTATCCAATGAGCCAACGAGGCAATTAAAATATCGCGGTTCGAACGAAGACGTACTGCTAGGACCGCTCAGTAAAGACAACATAACAGATGGTTGGGATTACCATACACTGTTACTGGGGCAGTCTTGCCACTCAGTAAAGGCAACATAACAGATCGTGCACTATCGTATGTTACTGTTGGTGTTGGTCAGAATTTTGTCGAAACTTGCGCAAGACCATAACTAAGTTTGTAAGCTAATTCATTTACTTACAGCGCTGACAATGTATGATGTTTGAATGACTTGCAGAACTTCGGGTTACGAAATGATGCCGGTTGTACAAGGTTATCGCTGTGATGACCAATGCTTTAACTACTCTGTTATTGCTCGCATATTAATCTATTTATTGCATTTGATTACACATGCTGGTTCGCTGAATTGTATTCCTTAAGTTCTAGGTGGAGGTCAGAAGTGATTCCCGTGGGGAGGCAAAATAAATAATTATTTCCTTTTATGCGTAGACGCTATTGATGAGCAGCCAGATCTTGGGACAGCTCAATCGCATCGTTGGAAAAGTATCTGAGCACCGAATTGGTACAAAGTGGTTTGGACCCTACTGGAATCGTTTACGTTGTGTGGTGGCGAATCTCGTGGTGAATCCGGTTGCAAAGCGAACTACGCAAGAACGAATGATGCGACCTTAAGTCACCGTGCTTAATCGTGCGAGCGTCGTTAAACCCAAGCGTTATCTTTGCGTTTTAAAATAGCTACAGGCAGGCAGGAGCCGTAATCCAGACCTCGATAACTACGTACACTTTTCACAGTTAAATTTTTTTGTGTTATAACAGACCACAGAAAGTATCCTTCCCAATATTAACATATTTCCTTTATATTAAATTTTTGCGTTGCGTGTTATGTGTTAAACTTATATTAAGATATAAAAACAGAAAAATTGTTTCAGCGTAAATTATTAATTTCTTTGATTTTGCTTATATGCCAAAAAATATGTAGATATTGCTACAAAAAATGGCACCTGAAAGAACTAACAAAACATTCAATCGAATCTTGAAATCAGTCAGCGCCGTGACATTATCTCCAACATTTATTATTTTTGTTCCATCAAAGGCGTGCATAATGAAAGGCGTGGAGTTTGAACTTCACTGCAACTCGGTAGAAATAACTAGTAAATTTGTGGAATCTAGCCTCTAATTATACAAACAGAATGTCACTAAGTGCTGTTTTCTAGTAAAAGTGGACTTAATATATTAAATAAAATAATCCACATTGGATTGTGATTAGATTCGTTGTTCATTATTTTCATTGCCCAATCTGTCTTGCAATCAGGTTCATCAAATACCGACGATTATGATTAGTGTGATGTAAAAACACTCATCTCCCCTTCCTCAAAAGAACCTACGTCATCCGACAATTTTTGTAATTAATTAATTTTATTTTTTTGGTAGCTCAAAGGATAAAGCCATTGTAAAATATTGTTTGTCAGGCAAAGTCTGTCAAAATTAAAGATTTGGAAGGTAAAAACTATTTAATATAAAATTTCATAAAAATAAATAGTTGAAGGGGTTAAATAGTATATTTAATTAAAATAAGCTGTATGATTTTAGACGTCAGTGTTATACTGTATGTTTTACTTTTAGATTATAAACAAGCCTTTTATGCATTATTTTGATTTGATATGTAACTTTTAGAGTTAAGCGCTGTCTGATATGGCATAAAGCAGTCATTTTAAAAGTAAGCACTGAAAAGTGTTTAAAACTATACAAGTCTGGTGCACTCATTTAGTGTCTATAATTTAAGGATCCAATGCACACCAAACGCGTACAGGAAGGTGCTCCCATAAGCAGTTATTTCCCAGATATAATAAGTTAACAACATGCAGTACGGTTTACAGGGAGATGTTTTGCCGGTATTCAACTTGAGTACAATCAAATTCCAAGAAAATTAAATTTAAAATGTTGAGTATATACAGCATTTTGTGGTACTTTGAAAGTTACTTTGCTGTCATGTTAAGAATGCACACTCGAATACGTCTTTCTCATCGGATCTGAGGAGACTTGGGAAGTTACATTACAGTCAATCCCCGTGACGACCGTTTGTAAAATAATTTCGGCAGGATATCAGTGACTTCAGCAATCGTGATTGCTAGTCGTATGGAGCGTGTGTTTGGAACGGAAAAAAAAAACAGCTCGGTACACCATTTGTAACCTACTGTAACTGTACGAGGCGCTAATGTTGCGGCGATTTTCGTTTGGTGACGGGCACAGTTCCGCTGTTTGTAAAACCTCCGCGTGCCGTGAATTTTGCGGAGCGTGATTGATGGTTTGGTAGCGCAGCGACGACGTAAAACAACCGCATAAACGCCACGTGGAAGATAAAAGCAATTCTGTGACGCGAGCGCGCCTGTGCGGTTATGACATGTTACACTCAGCTCCGACACTTGTCCTCGCACGACTGGTATAGATTACCATTGAAATACATTACCGCGCCTTCAATTTCACAATCGGTTTTGTTGGTTTATACGTGTAGCCAAATCGAATTGAGATTTTTTTATGACGCGTGTGGTCCAATGTAAAATACAGCTTTCGTGTCTGTGAAGCTCAGGCGTTCTTGAAATTCAGGTCTCAAGAAGTTACTATAACTCCCGCAGAAAACATTACCAATATACAGGATGTGTCTATTTATGTGGGAGGCAACCGGGGCGTGGACAATACATCTGAAAACAAAACGTACATATGAGCATATGTCTTGGGCTTGATGGTTCCCGAGTTCTGTGCTCATGTCACTGTAGCTGCACACCCCTGTTTGTGTACTGAGCGTGTTTAATGCACGATGGGGTGCCGCCACATGTCGGTAAGACTGGCCAGAGCCGATATGGATGAGCGGTTCCTGCGCAGATTGATGGGCCTGCGCGTTCCCCTGATCTGAATCCAGTTGATCATTCATTACCTGTGCGGACATCTCAAGGTCGTCGTTTACGCAACACTGCTGCTGACATTGCAATGCTCCACCAGAGAGTGTAACAAGGCTGCCAGCTGATCGTGGCACACCTGAGGTGTCTGAACGTGCTAGTCAGGTACTGATGCGACGTGTGCAAGCGTGCGTTCGGGTGCAAGGTAGACGACATCTCGAGCACCTCCTGCAAGAGTGAATCGCTACTGGTGCACGGGCAGGATTGCAGTGACACGAACAGAGGTGTATCAAGAGCATATATAAACAATTCCAGCAAAACCTCGGGAACCTTCGAATCTAGGACGTCTGTTCATATAGGATTTTTGTTTCGTTTTGAGATGTACTGTCAACACCCTGGTTACTTCTCACATAAATCGACATATCTTGTATATGCAAAGCCACCATACTATCATTCAGCATTCTTTATTAAAACAGAGATATNGGATTTTTGTTTCGTTTTGAGATGTACTGTCAACACCCTGGTTACTTCTCACATAAATCGACATATCTTGTATATGCAAAGCCACCATACTATCATTCAGCATTCTTTATTAAAACAGAGATATCTGCATTTATGTCTTTNATCTTGTATATGCAAAGCCACCATACTATCATTCAGCATTCTTTATTAAAACAGAGATATCTGCATTTATGTCTTTGGTAAATTGAGTGTAAAATTTCACATCAACAAGAAACGTGGCTGTTTTACTACCAAGGGTTCCCAAGCGAGTCGAANGGTAAATTGAGTGTAAAATTTCACATCAACAAGAAACGTGGCTGTTTTACTACCAAGGGTTCCCAAGGGAGTCGAACCCAAAATAACTTTGGCAGCTGTACGAACACTGGTACGGAACGCAGCAGAAACAAGACTTGAAACTACATACATTGTTTACGGTTAATTTAACACTTGAGCTCGGCCTCTGTAAAAGTAATACGTGCTTGCCCATAACTAATTTTATTTTAAAGTAAACATTGACGAAAGTGCGTAAAGTTAGGTAGGCGGTGGTTTGCGAAAAGTAGTTCTGATTAGTAACGTTTTTATTGAACGCGTAATGCAAAAAATTACTTATTTTCGTTCGTTACGAATAAGTAGAGTTAGAATTGACAAGGTAGTGACACGTTTGTGTTTATAAACATCACAGTTGCCTGTTTAACTCGTGTACACTAACTGTTCATTAGATTTAAAGCTGTGTAATTTTACACAAAGTGGACATGGAGATCCCGTGAACCAGCTGTATTAATTATTGGGCACTAGCTCTCGTAAATCTCATCACAGCTGCTTTTGTATGTGTAGACTCTTGCAGCTGGCATAATGGTGTGCATAACACTTCATGCTGGAAAATTTTTTAATTGCCGATCAGTAAAAAAGTTAAGATTATAAAAGNCATAATGGTGTGCATAACACTTCATGCTGGAAAATTTTTTAATTGCCGATCAGTAAAAAAGTTAAGATTATAAAAGAATCATTCGATTTTTTGTGTTTAGGTTATTTTAGTTAGTAATCTAAAATGTTTGTTTTCGGGTATATTCGACATTTNAATCATTCGATTTTTTGTGTTTAGGTTATTTTAGTTAGTAATCTAAAATGTTTGTTTTCGGGTATATTCGACATTTTTGTCTCAAAATTCGGTTTGATATTTCTTGTGTTTGATTCTTTTGGAGTCATTTTATGATCGTAATAAAATACTTTCTCGCTCTATCCCCCATTGTTGTCGCTGAAATTTTTGGAAGGAAAAAAAAACCAGTTAATTACGGGACCATTTCACACCTTACAGAAAAGTAATGTGAATGATAAAAAAAAAAAATGGGAAGCAGCATAATGAAAGCCATAAAGTAGTTGGAGAAGGGGAAACCGGTAAGTACCATAAAGTTGCTGCCCTNATAATCATTCGATTTTTTGTGTTTAGGTTATTTTAGTTAGTAATCTAAAATGTTTGTTTTCGGGTATATTCGACAGTTTTGTCTCAAAATTCGGTTTGATATTTCTTGTGTTTGATTCTTTTGGAGTCATTTTACGATCGTAATAAAGTACTTTCTCGCTCTATCCCCCATTGTTGTCGCTGAAATTTTTGGAAGGAAAAAAAACAGTTAATTACGGGACCATTTCACACCTTACAGAAAAGTAATGTGAATGATAAAAAAAAAGATGGGAAGCAGCATAATGAAAGCCATAAAGTAGTTGGAGAAGGGGAAACCGGTAAGTACCATAAAGTTGCTGCCCTTGATCGGGTCTTAAGGAGGAGTGTCTCCAGCCATTCACACTCTGCCGCCGAGAGGGGACCGTGGTGGCACTGTGGCTAGGGCGCTCGCCTTCCAAGGCGAACAAGATTCGATTCCCGGCGGGGTCGCTCCTGAATTTTCGCACGTGGGAATCGTACCGAACGATGCCGCTGTTCGGCGGGTATTCTCGGGGATCTCCCGTTTCCCCCGACCTTACATTCCGGCACTGCCTCATACCTCGTTGCGTCACCTTCATCATCTCTCAAGACCCCGTTAACAGCCGCCGAGCACAAGTAGAAATTTTCTGCTTGTGACGGATGAATCTTCTTAGTATGACTGCTTACCTGGAGCTGTTTCCCTCGTTGGAGGCCGAGAAGTGAGAGAGCTGTAAGGACTACACAGCCACGTGGATCAAGTGTGCTATCGGCGCTATGCGTAAGGCTCTGAACTGGCGTGCATTGTTCCCGTCATGTTGCATGTATAGACTATTCACGGTAAAGTGAGCACTTTGAAAGCCCCTCATTTGGTATAATAGTCAATAAATATGTAGCCCTAGACGTTAACTTCCAAGTTCGGTGGAATATGCACTGTATTTATTACTTACATGGCAATTTTAATTAAAATGTGATATAAGGATTAAAAAAATGGCTGAAACTTACTTCTAACGGTGACTATATTTTATTGGCGATAAGTATGTAGAAACGTTCATTACAATACCCTTGAGTACTTTTGTATCTGACTCGCATATTTTGAGATGCAGGCGTTTTTAATTACGTTGAGTGTGCTCCGAAATTGTGTTTTTAACGCGCGTCATGTCTTTAAAGTTACACAGGCATCGTCTGAAGTGTGCGTTCTTTTCGTAGATCAGCACATTGAGTTCACGTTCAATTGTTTCTTTTGCAACGCAGTTCAAGCGGCAAGTAGGTGGTCCCCTTAAGGTTGAAGGAATTTTGCACGTCTGAGGCCTAAAAGCGTGGGAGCGCTAATGACGATCGATAAATGCGCATCAACTCTCTCGTCGCCTCTACGCTCAAAGCACTGAACTGGCGTGCAGTCTTGCCGTCGACAACGCGCCTCTATGAGACTTTCAGCGGAGATCCTACCATTTTATGACGCAATAAAAAAAATAAAGGTTTGATGCACGCCCCTTTTTTTTATTTTATGTTTTGTACTGGAATTTTATACCTGAAAATGACCGTGAAAACACCCGTTTGAGCTATTTTCACTATATAAAAAACATGATTTAGAGAGAAATTGGGGAATTGAAAAACGTATGCAAACGCGTAACGTTTGTTAAATGCTATTCGTAAGCAAACCTCACTCACACACGTCGGACGGATTTTGAATTAATTGTTTTCTGCTGGAGCTCTGCACCCCGTTCGGCGGCCTACCCAGGCGGCCACCTTCAGGATTTATTTATATTAGTTTACTGGTCGCACCAGTAGACCCCCGCCTCAACTTCGCTGCAGCACATCGGGTATGGCTGGCGCGAGGTCGTCCTTTGTGGCGCCCGTGCTAGGCAACGTTATTTCGACGCCTTCCAGACGCCCGCAGCCGCGTTCCTGCACGCATGCTCCGTGGAGAAGCAATAATCCCGCTGTAGGGCAGAGTCCAGTGTTGGCCGACCACTCGACCTCGTGTGTCGTGTTCGGCTGCCCGTGGAAATGCCCCGCGGTGAGGGGTGAGACCAGTGGAACAAGGGGGAGAGGGGAGAGGACACACCCTCCTCGCTGCTCGAATTCGTTAAGGCCCTTTCTAAAAGATCAAATTTTTCTTCAAATTACATTGAAATTTTATTGAATTCAATTAATTGAATGTTATATGAAGTTATAGAAACGTCATCATTACTGCCATTTTCTCTTTCAATTTCTTGAATGCCTCGTTTTCCTTCAATATTTTCGTTAAGAACATGTTTTATATTTTCTTGAATTCAAAAATGTATTCGTTTTATAGCAGATTTTCTGATAGTACTAATATAAGTTGTCTCATAATAATATATGTTTGCGCGCACTTTTAAAATTTTTACAAAATAACGATGCATATTTTAAAAAATAAAGTGTACAATAAAATGAAGAAAATTAGTTAGTGGTTAACCAATTATTTTCGTGTCGTGCATGAGTCTTAGGTAGTTCTATATATGTACTTCAGGGTATTTTTAAAACTGGTTTAATTAAAAAATGTGTGATAGATTCCCATATGGAGACTTTATTGAATGCAACTCATTAAAAGTCAAATTAAGTGATTTTTTAGTTCAATAAATTGAATTCAATAAATATTTGATTGAGTGAAATGGCCTTTACTGGCAATTTATATATCTACACTCCGCTCTGAACGACGAAACTCGAAAGCCTACCGCGCGAAATTTCCTTTTGATACAGGTTTGACACACACATCGAATAATTATATAATGTTTCACATGTTCTGGCAAAGAAAAAACCGGTTTCAAATCCAGTCGGTAACTTGTAAATGAGAGGATTTAAATTGATGCGAGCGGAGTAACTATTTCCAGAGATATGCTTGTGGTTGCAATAAATTCCAAGCGCAAGGATATCAAAGCAGAANTTCCTTTTGATACAGGTTTGACACACACATCGAATAATTATATAATGTTTCACATGTTCTGGCAAAGAAAAAACCTGTTTCAAATCCAGTCGGTAACTTGTAAATGAGAGGATTTAAATTGGTGCGAGCGGAGTAACTATTTCCAGAGATATGCTTGTGGTTGCAATAAATTCCAAGCGCAAGGATATCAAAGCAGAANTGCGAGCGGAGTAACTATTTCCAGAGATATGCTTGTGGTTGCAATAAATTCCAAGCGCAAGGATATCAAAGCAGAACGTTATAGTTGATTATTTATTCTACTGTCCACGCTATGGGTTGAACAGGCGATGTTGACTTTCCAGTTGCTGATATAAAAGTGAACGTTTGTAACTTTTGGAGTTAGTGACGGATCGATTTATATATTAAAAATAAAATTGATTTTGTAATTTAAAAATTACGCAGTGGAAGTGTGCAGGTGAAAAAAAAATGCTGTTTGTAAGAAAATTACTCAGGATAAATTAAGGCCGTGTTTCCCATATGATGCATAAATTGCAAGTCAGCNAATGCTGTTTGTAAGAAAATTACTCAGGATAAATTAAGGCCGTGTTTCCCATATGATGCATAAATTGCAAGTCAGTAAATCCTGGCCGTGAGGAACACTTCCGCAATGTAAAAGTACAATGCGCACTGCGCACTCCCAAAAATTTGCCAGTGCTCAGTAAAGCTAAGGCTAATTCTACTCAGGTTTGCAAAAAAAAAAACGAGTTCTCTTACGGGAGGGTTTGGCATAAGGGAAATTTCCGCCGCCAGGTGCGTAGTGTTCCAAAGANAATGCTGTTTGTAAGAAAATTACTCAGGATAAATTAAGGCCGTGTTTCCCATATGATGCATAAATTGCAAGTCAGCAAATCCTGGCCGTGAGGAACACTTCCGCAATGTAAAAGTACAATGCGCACTGCGCACTCCCAAAAATTTGCCAGTGCTCAGTAAAGCTAAGGCTAATTCTACTCAGGTTTGCAAAAAAAACGAGTTCTCTTACGGGAGGGTTTGGCATAAGGGAAATTTCCGCCGCCAGGTGCGTAGTGTTCCAAAGAGGTCACTTTCAATTATAATTATAAGCTACGGGAATAATAAAAGAGAAAGATCTTACTTAGTTGCGTAGTTATTTTATATTTGTTTAATGATTATTGCAAATTATTTTGTTTTTTAACTTATAAAATAGAGATAATCCGATACACATGTTACACTAGCGCTTACTTAGTGACGAAAAATTTTAGTTGCTAAACTGCAAGCATTGGGCTTCTCAACCCGAGTAGAATAAACCTTAAGCTATAACAAAACCTAACTCGGTGGTAAATATATAACACTGCTACTAGCGATCCCCCCACCCCTCTACAACCCATCGTGGCATGTGTTCCGAAACTATGCGACTTCCACGCTGCCAAAGTCTGCCCATAGTATTTGTGAACGATGTCCTTGTACATATCATCGGCAAAATTGTGGTAATGGACCCTATTTTTTCCAGTAATTGGAGTCCCATGACCGCTATCAGTTGTCAATACTCGCGTTCATTCATCAACGTAAATGGTTTACAGTCCATGTTCCATAAGCAGTCGTGAATTTATCGTAAATAAAAGTATTTTTCAGTAACACATTCAGGAAGAAGTTGGCACCCCTTGTTTCCCACACGAATGAGATTATCAATTTTTGATTGTGTCGAAATGAAATAAAAATACGTTATTGAGGGTTTCAAACTACTTGCACAGAACTGAACCATTTTGTGCTCACAGTGTCGGGACTTTTAACTAGCTGTTGTATCATAAATTTCGAAAGTCAGTGCCCAAATATTAAACTTTTATCGATAAAAAAAAGTAATCTTAAAAATTTACTAAGGAAACGTACGACTCGGTTATGAGTAATATGGCCTGACAGAAGAAACTTCTGGCGTTGAAGAGTCAAGCATGCAGCAATATCTTATTTGGCGCTTAGCATCTTAATAAAGTTACAGTTGGTTGAAGAGTGACTGTGAAGATCGTGTCGGGTTATTATCTAGCATAGGCGCTGAGTTCAGGGCTCTGGTGAGAAGGGTGGTTGCTCTTCCCCCCCTCTTCTCACTCGTCAGCCAGCAAGGGTGTTACGAACCCCCTGGTGGTCGATCACTGCTTAAGTTTGTAATAAGTTTTAAAAAGTATTTTATTTAAATGTTGACATTTTTTGAAACGTTGGCGTACGTTGTGATGTTACATTCGTGCATAAACGTGCAACACTCAGGGGAAGAGAGAGAGAGAGAGAGCGCGAGTGTGCGTGTGCGTACGCCCGCGCGCGCGCTACGAGATAAAACTAATGTGGGTACGGTCACAAAAGATTGAGACTTGGAGAACCCCTTCTAGAAACAAGAGATTGGCGCCAATGTCTCCCAGGGCAGCCGTAGGGACTCTAAGACAGCTCACCGTAAACTGAGAACTTTCGAAAGTCGTCCTAAGGATCTTATTCTCTGCTTGCATCGTATCCTTCCACCATATGTAAATTTGACGTTACTATCGACCTGATCACTTTGTTCATGCGCCATCCAAGTGAAATCTTAGAATTGTTATGCATGTAAGTATATAAATTCTTACCTTAATGTGAATAAAACAAAAACTTTAACCTACCTGGACAAAAATTTAAATATTACGCTCGCAATACAACTCCGAGTCTAGGACTATGCTTACTTCTTCTCTGCCAGTTTAACTGGTAGCCCACATGCCAATATGCACAGCAGTGTATACGGGGAATATGTATATTTTTTCAAAGGTTGATTTCAACAAACGTGTTCACTTACACTGGGTTACAATATAAAAAGCGTTAAATTATCCGTTATGACGTGTACAGAAGAATAGGCAGTTTATCTTTAGTGCTGGTTTCCAGTAGAACTTAGCAGGTCGTGTGCGTTGTTTGGGTTTCCTTAAGCATTAAAATAAATATGTAGTTATATTTTATATATCTTAACTGAAACTTGTGAGGCAACGACTGTTCAGAACAGAACAGTTGGCGTTGTTGGCGGGGAATTGTTATTTACAGTAATGTAAGTATGAAACACATTAAAAAGGCGTGCGTGCGTGCACTGTTTACGATTATATTTGTTCACAAAAATAAGCTTCTCAGATAGAAAGTGTTTGCTTTGAAGTTTGATCTGCTTAAATATGGATGTGTTATTCGAAGTTAAGGTTACGTACAAAAGTAAACACGACAGGCTTGTCGCAAGTTATCGTCGACTGGCATTAAGAATTATCAGGTGTATTGTAAATCGCAAATCCAGAAGACGTTAGTTCCTTGTGCGAGAACCGCGGTTACTGCATAACTCTCAACGCATAATTTTTTTTAATTGTAAACCCAGCTTTAAATTGTGAAGCCTAAAGGAGAGGTGTGCAGTTGGCCACTGATCCAGTGGCGGGAACTACCCATACACTAAAGATGACGTATACCGATCTCGCTGGCTGCACACAAACATGATTTATCCGTGTCCCGACATTGAACTGCTTTTCTGCCAATACGACTAGCAAAGACGGCGAGGATTGGATTTGAGGTTGAGAACGCTGATTACAGTCTGTTCGCGGTTTCTCCACACTTTTGGAATCAAACCTTAGAAAAATCACTCCATGTATGACTTGTTTGGTTTCCTACATATGCCGTGTAAAACAAGCGATTTATACTCGTATTAACATAAAAGTACCGTATTTTTTTGTTATATTGAACCTTTACTTGTATCTTATTTATAAATTACAATTAATTTGTAATATGAATAAATACAGTGAGAAAATAGATGTGTTGGTAAAACCTAGTAAGGAATAGTTCCAATGCAACGTATTGTCACACGGAGTGCGCACTAATGCGTTGCGTTGTCCATTTGGTGTAATTTTCTAGCCGCATTGAAGCGTTGGTTGCATGAGGTGGAGGAATATTCTGCAAGTAGAAATTTAGCACTGCTTCAGAAAAGTTGGAAGCAACCGCGACTAGAGTATTGTAAAAAGGTACTTTGAGATGTATGTATACTTCCTCTAACCAATTTATAATGTTTGATCAAATTCAAATTGGTAAAAATATATTATTTATATAAAAGTGGATGCCTTTTGAAAATTAAGATACAAACAAACACGTTCATCACTGTTGTCCATGTGACTTTGACAGTTGTTCCTTTGGGGTAGGTCAATGTTGGGTGCATGCGCAGAGGATGAATGAGCGGTTTACCTCATCTTCAAGGCCGTGTTCCATTTGGCACTTTTTTTTTTTTTTAAATAAAATGGTCACGTTACCCGTTTTGTCTACAAAATCTATGACATATTTTTGTCATTTGTGTTTTGCTTTTCGTCAGCTTCGAAGCTGACAAATTACCAAACCGACGCCATATTAGTTTTGCCTGTTTGAAACATTTAAATACACATATAGACGAGGTTATTGGAATAAACAAATGTGTATTGTACTCACGATATATATTTCACAAAGCAAGTTGCTGAAATATTCTTGAAATAGGTATTTTGTCATGACAAAAATTTTGTTCAGTAACAGGTTCACACCATATTGGTCTCATTTTACCCTTGAAAAACTTCCGGGAATAATTACTGTTCATTTTAAGACTTCGTGTACTTTTAATTTTGGAATAATGACAACATCAAAATAATAGCAGCATAGCGTGCTAGACAGTTGGATGTCGTGGTGCTCCAACCAAACCTTACAAAGTGCTAAGTGCAAATGACAAAAAACGACGCTAGAAACGAATTAGGACACGGCCTGAGACTACGGAACTACCGCTGCATAGTTGCGAGTTCCTGCCGCGGGGAGCCGAGCCGTGCCGTGCCGTGCCGTGCCGCCTTGCACGTCGGGCTCTTGAAGAACGTCGTTCCCGTTACGCCGACATGCTCAAGTGCGCGACGTAGTGCCCCGCATTCCGACCTCTTCCTCCCGCCACGCCAAGACGCCGCACTGCGGCATGCGCACTCTACCCTAGTCGCTCGAGAACGCCGCGCCGCAGTCGGAACAACAATTACCGTAACGGTATCCATGTTTAGAGGACGTGAACTTGGCAATTTCTTTTGGCGGCGTAGCCTAGATTTCCCCAGCACTGGGCATACTTGGGCCGCAGCTGTTTATTCATTACCTGCTGCCATGGTGAGAGTCTTATTTTTTTTTTATTAAACTTGGTCACGACATTACTTCCTGTCAAATTGCAAGCTGAAGAGTCGTCCAGAATGTGTCCAAACAACTGCATACGAATATACGTTCTTGAAGTCTTGGCATCCGTCAGTCGTCCGTCCGTCAGTTGAGAGCGATTCACAACAGTCAGTCGTCCGTCAATCCATCTGCACGGCAACATTTCAGTGTGACAACATTGCGATATTTCTTTAGTTGGAGATAAATTCCTGAATTTACTATTAAAGATAAACACAAGATCGACCTCCCTGAATTTTTTGTAAAGTGCAAATTCTTGTCTAAGGAATGTCGTCAGATGGCGGTGGCTCATCCGTCCGTCCGTCGAAAGTTTTGAAGTTTGGTAAATATTTGACGGATAGACAGATAGAAAAAAATGTTGCTCTGCGATTTATTGAAGATCATGTGACGGACGACTGACGGATGCGACGGACTATTGAGAGTCCAGCCAACAAATGAACGCACGAAGGGAAAAACAAAATTTTAGTGTCGAATGTATGTTTAGTTTCATGACCGGAAAGTCACTGTTGTGAAAGTGAATATCACGCATGTAGTAAGAAGAGTGGATTCTGATTTGTTTATTTTATACTTCGTCGAGCCTCTTTTGTGGTAATAATACCACAAAGCAATGGAAATTGCCATAATCTTTAACCACTTAACAACAATAAAAATTACAATTTCACGCATTATATGATTACATAAATTACATGGAAAACTAACATAAAAAATTTGCTACACACAGGTTCTTACACAAGAACATTAAAAGTTCCAGAACTTGCTATGCAACTATGCGTTGACAGTGATTATGTATATTGTTATGCTTGGTAGTAAACACTATTTTTACAGAATGTTTTAAACTCTTGCTGTTATTGGTATTGTTATGGTTATTTCTATTGTAGCACGGTCTTCGTAATTTTTTGGGGACCTCTTCAAATAAAGCATAGGACTCGCTTGTGAACCGTACGGCAAAGCGGAGTGGCGGGTTAGTCGATCTTGAGGTCATTAATGAAAATGTATCAATACGAAAAGTTCGAAGAATTAAGATTTCTACCCCACGAGGGTAGAGATAACCACAGGAGTGCAATGCTGCAATTTATTTGAAATCTGGTACTTGTCCACCTGCAATGAGGGGCTTTTGGCTGTTTTGATTTAACATTTAATCTCAACAGTTAAAATTGAAATACGTGCGAACTGCATAGCAAAATTCCAGAAAATATTCTTCGTAGCCTTCTAACAACATAAACAATTATTTTGAGCTGTATCCTTACCTATGCACTATAAATTTTAATTTTTGTATGAAAAATATATAGATTAAAATTTTTTACACTTATTTTGAATCAGATACTTTGTTTGATACACAATTTTTTTTTCTTCACAAAAATGTAAAATAGTGGCACGAATGATGGATTACCAGCACTTCAAACATTAAGATGTGATGGTACAGCATATAATTAGCTCAAAATATCAAACTTATTTGCAAGAGTCGAACGTGGTACGTAGGTTTAGCAANCTCTGCGATTTATTGAAGATCATGTGACGGACGACTGACGGATGCGACGGACTATTGAGAGTCCAGCCAACAAATAAACGCACGAAGGGAAAAACAAAATTTTAGTTTCGAATGTATGTTTAGTTTCATGACCGGAAAGTCACTGTTGTGAAAGTGAATATCACGCATGTAGTAAGAAGAGTGGATTCTGATTTGTTTATTTTATACTTCGTCGAGCCTCTTTCGTGGTAATAATACCACAAAGCTATGGAAATTGCCATAATCTTTAACCACTTAACAACAATAAAAATTACAATTTCACACATTATATGATTACATAAATTACATTGAAAACTAACATAAAAAATTTGCTACACACAGGTTCTTACACAAGAACATTAAAAGTTCCAGAACTTGCTATGCAACTATGCGTTGACAGTGATTATGTATATTGTTATGCTTGGTAGTAAACACTATTTTTACAGAATGTTTTAAACTCTTGCTGTTATTGGTATTGTTATGGTTATTTCTATTGTAGCACGGTCTTCGTAATTTTTTGGGGACCTCTTCAAATAAAGCATAGGACTCGCTTGTGAACCGTACGGCAAAGCGGAGTGGCGGGTTAGTCGATCTTGAGGTCATTAATGAAAATGTATCAATACGAAAAGTTCGAAGAATTAAGATTTCTACCCCACGAGGGTAGAGATAACCACAGGAGTGCAATGTTGCAATTTATTAGAAATCTGGTACTTGTCCACCTGCAATGAGGGGCTTTTGGCTGTTTTGATTTAACATTTAATCTCAACAGTTAAAATTGAAATACGTGCGAACTGCATAGCAAAATTCCAGGAAATATTCTTCGTAGCCTTCTAACAACATAAACAATTATTTTGATCTGTATCCTTACCTATGCACTATAAATTTTAATTTTTGTATGAAAAATATATAGATTAAAATTTTTTACACTTATTTTGAATCAGATACTTTGTTTGATACACAATTTTTTTTTCTTCACAAAAATGTAAAATAGTGGCACGAACGATGGATTACCAGCACTTAAAACATTAAGATTTGATGGTACAGCATATAATTAGCTCAAAATATCAAACTTATTTGCAAGAGTCGAACGTGGTACGTAGGTTTAGCAAGTTTAAAAGTTGCATTTTTTTTTAAGACTCTAAAATAAATGTTTGACTTGCGGGTGGGGACATGTCACCCCGTGCCCCTTCCCGTGACCACGCCACTGGGTCGATAAGGGAGTTAGTTTCCCCCTTCGCAGGGAGAATAGGAGTGTGGTCCCAGGTCCTGTCTGCCCCGAGGGCGCGGTCGGTATCGACTGCAGTTCCTTATTCCAGAGAGAGAGTTGCCACTCGTTTATCTGCGCGTCCAGCACACTTCCGCCAGCTCTGCCAGCGCTCCGACCTCCCTGTAGACACTCTGGTCTAAATCTCGACCAGTCAGCTTAGGGACTGTTTGTTCACTTGCGGGAAAACGTTGTTGGTCGACAACAGCTAACTCAAGCTCGTTCATTCCTATTCAGTTTATTTAAATTTCTAATCTATATTACTTTATTTTACCTATATTAGTTTTTCTGAGACTATACAACGAAGTGCTTGCAATGGCGTATATCCATAATTGTTCTAACAATCAAGTCTTCCTGTTTACGTCAATACAATTTCATATTTCCGACCTACCTATCACTACTGCCACCCGTCGGTTGAAAGCGGCGTTCTTTTAACTTATCTAAGATTGTCCCAGATGCTTACTCCTGCCAGAAAGTCTGTTATGTTAGACTGCCAATCATCTTTACCAGCTTCTCTCACTTATCTTTCCCTGACCAGANTCCTGCCAGAAAGTCTGTTATGTTAGACTGCCAATCATCTTTACCAGCTTCTCTCACTTATCTTTCCCTGACCAGACAGGTTTCATTCGGTATGATCCATTAATTTTGTTTTTTTTTAATTACAGCAGAGCGAAACAAAATATTTCGTTCACTGAAGATACTGTTACAGTTTCTTAAACATTAATNCCTGCCAGAAAGTCTGTTATGTTAGACTGCCAATCATCTTTACCAGCTTCTCTCACTTATCTTTCCCTGACCAGAGAGGTTCCATTCGGTATGATCCATTAATTTTGTTTTTTTTTAATTACAGCAGAGCGAAACAAAATATTTCGTTCACTGAAGATACTGTTACAGTTTCTTAAACATTAATTATTGTGAGAGAAAAACCAACTAAAAGGACAGTTTCTGTGGGGACTCGCGCATTGAGATGATCCATGCCGCTGCTGAAGTTGTGTGCTGTGTACTCCTAAACAATTACATCAAAGCATGCCTATTTTACGCACCGAAATTATGCATTAGTCAGTATAACATAAGCACACACCAAGTAAAAACTTAAGTAAAATATTAAATACCTACTTGAAATTTATGTTTGCATTGCTATCCGCGTGGGGCAGCCGAGCCTGGTCCTTCGTTGAGCTTAAGTAGAAATTTTCTACTCGGCAATTCTTCAAATTGCAGTCAGCTTTTCAAGTTGCTTCGTCCCCTTGTCCAATGAAGGGGTTGGGTGTAAAGACGTTAGTTTCCACAACTGGCATGCTCGAAACCCAAATCCCCCCCTTAGCTGAATACTTTCCTCGGAAACAAACCTGTCTTTTGAAGCAAATTTTATTCAGGAAGATTGAAATTACTGAAATGACCAGCATTGCAAATAGTTATTTTTCACAAAATATGTTTCTTGCACAATCCGGCTGGCTTTTGCTCAATCTGGATGAACCCGGCTGGAATTGTGCAATTGCCCGCCGGAATATGCAAGACACATTTTTTGTGAAAAATTTTACCGGTTTTGAGGGAAAGTCGGGAAATTTTGAAGCAAATTCTTCTGATTTAGGCCGTTTTTGAGGGGGGGAGGGGGGAGAAAAATTGCCTCGTGACGTCATTTAAGATGGCCGCTGACTTGTCTCCTTGTCCCCATCCCCCATACCCTGGCGCCGAATGCCCATATTCCTACTACAGTCTGCGTAGTCCCTTCTTCAGTGGTTAATTTCTTATTTTAGTGAAGAAGTTGTGCCGGACGTTTTCACAGTCATTTTTGGTTACGAAAACACCTGCTATCTTCATGCAGCACAGCTGTATTATTACGCTATAAAATGAAAGGTCGCCTATGAATGTCTCGTATTGGCTAGATGCCAAATGGAAGTCTGCGCACCATTTCATCGCCCTGCGCACAGAGGCGATGAGGCATGTGATAGGCGTGCCATGGATTGCCTTCCTGCTTCTAGGTCTCTGACATGCAAAATATGTCATGGGAGGGGGCACCCTCAAGATAGGAGAGTGGCTTCAAGAGCAGTGCAGCCTACTGTAAAACATGCATAACTCGATAAAAAAAATAGTAGTACATATAATGTTAAAATTATTAGAAAAGTACGGTTTATGTTGCGCATGCAAGAAGAATGTGCATATTTTGTAACACTGTAAAATATTGATATATAATTTACTTATTTAAATGTTAAAAAATTAACTAATAAAACTTAATCAAAATTTTAGGGCGCATTTCTATTCTGAATGCTTTCGAAAGCACATTTTGCAGGAAAAATTCCGTGAAGTGGGGCAATTATAATAATTACTATAATTGTACAAAAAAAAATATGTTGGTACTAATGTTAAAACGTATTTTTAATTTTTGATTGTATGAACATTTATTTCATTTATAAACTAACTTTCGTGGCTGAAATCTGAATTGGATTTGCATAAAAGAAATTATTATAAGTATTTGTAAACATTATTAATAATCTGTTATTACATACGATTAAAGTTCTTATAATGTTTTTTTTTTTGCAGAAATGTGCTATATGAAGCATTTGAAACGGAAATATGCCTAAATATTAATTAAAAAAATACTCCTATTGATTTTTGAAACATTTAATAAGTAAATCCCAGCAAAATATTTTACAGCGTTACAAAAATTTTGTTATGCGTTCTCCAGATGCAATATAAATCGAAGTTTTCTGACAATTTTGTTATTGTTTGTACTATTTTGCGTTCTGTATGTTATCATTCGGATGGAGTGCTCCATTGAAAGCCATTCTCCTTTTACCTTGAGTGGCCGCCTGGTTGAAGGAATTTTGCACGTCTGAGGCCTAAAAGCGTGGAAGCGCTAGGGGCGACCGAGACATGCGCATCAACTCTCTCATCGCCTCTACGCGCAAAGTACTGAACTGGCATGCAGTCTTGTCGTCGATAACGCGCCTCTATGAGACTTTCAGCGGAGACCCTGCCATTTTATGACGTAGTAATAAAAATTAAGTTTTGATACACGTCCCTATTACTTTTTTAATATTTTGTACCGGAATGTTCGTACCTAAAAATAACCGTGAAAACGCCCGATTGAGCCATTTTCACTATCACAAAAACATGCTTTAGAAGTGGAGGAACTGAAAAACGTACACAGACGCGTAACGTTTTTTAAATGCTATTCGTAAGCAGACA
Source organism: Clitarchus hookeri (assembly GCA_002778355.1). Taxonomy (NCBI): domain Eukaryota; kingdom Metazoa; phylum Arthropoda; class Insecta; order Phasmatodea; family Phasmatidae; genus Clitarchus; species Clitarchus hookeri. Next base: position 476,040 of record NQII01000591.1, read on the forward strand.
TCGCTCAAGCTTGTTGGACGGTTTTTTAATAAGAAGTTTTCTGCTGAAGCTCTGCACATTCGGCGGCCTACCCAGGCGGCCACCTTATGGGTAAGTGGTATACGCATTCGGAAAGAGGGCGATCAGAGCGATATTTTTTCAACCAATTTGTAGGAGCAGCGACAATTTGGACGTGAAGGAAGCACACGCAGGCGCCTTTAAACTTAGATTTCAGGAAGCTTCCTGTATTTTCCCACCTCCACGTCCTTATCTGTTCCGAGCTCGGGTGGTACACAAGGTCATCGGAACCATTCTCGGTTAAGCGGGAGAGGGCAAGGTCTTGCACGTGCTGCGCCCCTCCCCAAAATTTTGTTTGAAATCAGCTGTCGCTGTATTTACACGCACATATTGCTTCCTATTAACATAACGCTAAATACTTAATACCGGTATATACATTATTATTTATTATTATTGAACTACCGTTTTAGTAAATATAAGTGATGCATGAATTTTAACCTACATTGTTCTCTTGTAAAGTATTTGGCGCCTCCTAGTGTGACCGGAGGGAGGTGCAGATACCCAATTGCTACCTCCTCCTCCTCGCATCTTTTCCGACGCCTCTTGTTGCACAACCAGTAAAAAGTACCGTTGTTTTAATTTTATTGGTGNCACAACCAGTAAAAAGTACCGTTGCTTTAATTTTATTGGCGTTAGTAAGTTACTACCGTTCGCACGCAGGGCTAATAAGCTCATCCCTTTTGAGTTTTCTTTTTCTACGAATTTCTTACGCTAACAAGAATAATTTTCTTGGTTAGTTAATACATGTAACCAGGAATGCACACGTGATGATAAAAAAAAAGTTTTTACTGTCAACCTATAAATATGTTATGATCGAAAGTACGTGTGCACGATACATACGAATATAGTCTAGAAATACACAACAGGACGTGCACTCTTAAGGAATTGTTCGCCAATTTGCCGTACAGGAAAGCACGAATTGTAAAGTTTTTTTTTCTTACACTTTCTTACGTCTGTCCAGAAACGAATCAATTGCATACTGAAGTTCCCAGCGTTGCATTGTAGCATTTATATTTTTGTAGAATGACGTGTGGTGAATTTTCCNTCTTACGCTAACAAGAATAATTTTCTTGGTTAGTTAATACATGTAACCAGGAATGCACACGTGATGATAAAAAAAAAGTTTTTACTGTCAACCTATAAATATGTTATGATCGAAAGTACGTGTGCACGATACATACGAATATAGTCTAGAAATACACAACAGGACGTGCACTCTTAAGAAATTGTTCGCCAATTTGCCGTACAGGAAAGCACGAATTGTAAAGTTTTTTTTTTCTTACACTTTCTTACGTCTGTCCAGAAACGAATCAATTGCATGCTGAAGTTCCCAGCGTTGCATTGTAGCATTTATATTTTTGTAGAATGACGTGTGGTGAATTTTCCATATCATGTGTAGGTTAAAATCTTACATTTCTGTGTAGGAAGTTTGCTGGTGTTTTTTTATTTTTTATTTTTTATTTTACTGTGTAGTGATACAGTAATTTGCGGTGACATCATTTCCAGAACTACACACACCCAGTCGTTATTACCCTCGAAATGCTTGCGAATTATAGCCCAGAGCGGTTGGCGACTGTGGGCGGCTCATGCAATTACCAGCGGGATTCCATAGCTTGCACGGCCAGCCGAGCGGTCAGCGCAGTCAGAGACCAGTTTCAGGGAGAGAGTAGTCGCAGCGACTATGCATATATCGCCGAGTGTAAAATTAGCCTGACAAATCAAAAATTGCCGTATGCAAATACAAACACTCCCTGGAGAGAAGCAGTGTTCGCTTTTCTAAAGATAAAATATGCATGTACGATTTGTCGTTTTTTATTCATATATGTAAATTGTCGACTTTGCTTCTACAACCCTAAAACTCCGTTTGAGGAAATGATACAGGAGAATAATGTTACAATTTCTTAAAAGTCAGTGGGCAAAACCAGATTCGTTAAGTGATGGAGGTCTTAATTAAATAAGAGTTAATTATAGTTTTCTAATTTATTTACAATAACTACAAACAAAATTCCCAATACCTCACAATTAATTATTGGCACTTGCTACTTACAATTAATGAATCTAATCAATACAAGTTACAATTACTTCAAATAAGCTAATGTAATTAATTCACTAAAATCATTCCCAATACACAGCCTAGCAAAACCTACTGAGTTACTTAGTAAGTTATGTGTCCATATTTGACAGTTCCAATATTTACAATAAAGTCTGTATCACATGTTCTTACTGACCCACCTCAGTTTAGTCCAGGTCCCACCAGTCCGCAATGTTCTAGAGTTCTCCGAGTGCCCTCGCGCACAGTAGCCTTCACTCGTCGGGTTTCACGCCCTCTAGTCCGTTCACACCAGAAACACCTCGTCCGCCGTCGTCGTCCGTCCTCTCCACCGATGTCCCTCGCCCACCGCACTCAGCCGCAAGAAACTGCCAACCCTTGGACCGCTGCAATATTAATAGGGTCTCAGGTCATCGCCCAGAAATTTCTCTAAATGCCGCGTTGCGCCGAGGGTCCAGAATATTCTTGCGCATCCTCTAAAATCGTTGACTCCTCCAGCAAGGGGAGGGAGGAGGGGGCTGTGACGCCAGCCAGGTCGCCGCTGTCAATCATTGCCCCGGTGCCGGGCAAGCGACGGAGTATACCGCCTGGGGGGAGGGGAGGGTTGAGGTGGGTAACCCCCCTCCTCCCCCCGAACCGGACGACGCATGGAGCTCGCGTCTATTGCGAGTGCGAAAGTCAGCGCGTAACAATACAATGTTTGAGGTTTTATCAGCAAGTGCGCATTGAAAATATACACTGATTTAGCCCACAGTCAAAGAGTTGAAAGAAAAAAGAACTATGATTTAAAAGTCAGCCGACAATTTTATACATAGGTATCTTAAACTGCATACGTATTTTTTCTCTTTCTGTTCATACTTACTTAATACCACTTTTTTCCCCAGTAAATTTGCTAAATTGTAATGCAAGTTTTTAACCCATGGCAAAAGTACCATACCTTACACGAGGCTGCAAATAAATATAGGCTACTCTATAATAATATACTTAATACTCTATTCTGGGTATCTTCACACTTTTTTAAAATCAAACTTTTGAAGAATTACTCCATGATGACGTGTTTGGTTGTTTTCTGTTTATCGTATGTAACACAGGCGTTTCATATTTTCGTTAACATTGAAGTATCTTATTATTCTTTGAATTGAACTGTTGTGTATATGTTGTCTATAAATTAAGTTATTTCGTTTATAATTGATATCAGTAAAACAAAGAGAAAACTGGTGTTTTGGTAATGCCTAGTAATAAATAGTTCTCAGGCAAAATGTAATATAATTGAGTAAGTACGAGTACGGTGCGGTGTCCCTTTGGTGTAATTTGCTAGAACTAGTTAAGGTTTGTTTTCAAGATGCGGAGGAATATCCTGAAAGTGTAACTTAAGTAGGACTTCAAAAAAGTTGTAAGTAACAATACATGGGGTATAACTGCTACTATATTTTGGCACTTCCCTACGCATTTCACTCTTTCCTAAACCAATGAAAGAATGTGATAATTGATGTGGAATAAAAACTGCACCATTTGTGCTTTCTCGGTATGCCGTATACAGCTACGTGGTGAATTCGCGAACCATTTATTAGTGTGGACTTGTGTCTTAATATCGCCGTGGACATAGTTTCGTACAGATTACGACTGAGTGACATCGCTTACGCCACTCAGTTTAAACGCTCAACTGTAAAAATATGTTAAAAGTGTGCATTTCGTTACGCAGTGTACCGTTAAGTGGCATGTAATAATTTTCCGCCCTAGGAAAGTGTTTATTTCCTGTGTAACACCTGTATGCTAGTTAAACAAATGGCACGCTTGGAAATGCGGGCAATATATCAGTTTCGCCCAAAGTGCCTAAAACGAATTTTATAAAATTATAATTGGTTTTTATAATTTACTTTTGTACAAGTAAAAATTATCCTGAGTACAATAATTTGTATTTTTGTAACGATACTCAATATTTAGAGAAACACCCGAAACTACATAAACAATTTGTACTATGATAGATTAGTTGTAAAACAAGTTTGTAGAAGTAAAGTAACAATAACGTTAATTTCCGAAAGGAAAATATATCGGTAAAGTATTTGGAAATAACATTTAAAACTAAACAGTTTTAGGGTATGTGGCGTTTCGCAGCCTTCTTGTGTTTCAATGGGCTGCACACATTTGGATCAGATTCGCTAGCTTCCACCAAGTAGATACATAGGGATATAAACTAAAGAATCACGTGGAAACGAGTTAAATACNGATAGATTAGTTGTAAAACAAGTTTGTAGAAGTAAAGTAACAATAACGTTAATTTCCGAAAGGAAAATATATCGGCAAAGTATTTGGAAATCACATTTAAAACTAAACAGTTTTAGGGTATGTGGCGTTTCGCAGCCTTCTTGTGTTTCAATGGGCTCCACACATTTGTATCAGATTCGCTAGCTTCCACCAAGTAGATACATAGGGATATAAACTAAAGAATCACGTGGAAACGAGTTAAATACGATACTTTCTCGAGACAAATTAAGACGAAAAGTCAAGTAAATGTAGGCGTCCTTTTTTTTTTTTGCATAGACTTATTTTAGAGATTTTTATCGCAGCTTTATATATTGTGGTTGTTACTAAGAAAAAAAATAAGAAAATGGTTATATTTGGTTTACACAGTTTCGTGATTTTTCCAATAAAACGAAATGTATGATAAAACGAAATCTTTATGAACACCATCATATATATGTCCCAACGCCCAGTTTTGAGTTTAAAAAATTGAACAGGCTGTTTGGGAAGTGTGTGTTTATAGCTATAATTAATGTCCACGAGGTTTTTTTATGTATACTACAGGAGGCGCGTTGTTTTAGAATTCTCGTCTCTTTCTGCGCGAGTGCAAGAATGCACTATAGCACATCTTCTTTACAAATTGCGTAAAAGTTTACAAGCTAGAGTTACAATGTTATTATTATTATTATTGTTTAAAAAAAATAGGTGACTGAGTTGTTGCGTTATTTCTTACCTTTTACCAAATACATACAGTAGAAATTATTTATTGTTTGTTTTTACTTCCCTTCCGTAAGGCGGTTCGTTTGATGCNTTTTACCAAATACATACAGTAGAAATTATTTATTGTTTGTTTTTACTTCCCTTCCGTAAGGCGGTTCGTTTGATGCCATCTGGAAGGTTTAGAATTTTTGTTTTAATAGTCGTACTATCCACACAAGAATGTTGCAGAAATTGTCGGCGCATCAGTCCATAAATAGCCTGTAGCATAGTTAATTTTAAATTCTACTGTCATTCTCAACAGTTCCTCTGGACGATCTTTATAGCATCGCAAAGACATTATGTACAATCTTAATTTGCTTCAAAATTATAGTGGTTTAGGGGAGGGCTATGTGAAATTATACGGGGGCATTTCTTTCTCACACAATAAATATAAATTTTGCATGGAGATTAAAAAGATGATTGCGCATTTGGTACATCTGTCATTCACAATTTCACTTTTTTTTTTCTCCCTCTTTCCCATGGCCGAAACAGGTTTCGTTTTCCAATCTGTCACGTTTGTCTCGTGCATTCAAATTACCAGAACTGAATGGCTGTCCGTAGGCTACGGCGACTGTAAAACTTAACCGCAGCTGTCTGAAGAAAACGCCATGTGTAACAACCTTACCTAATTTCCACAGATTTTTTTAAATACGTGTACTCTGTCTGTATTTCGTCAGTAATTTCTTTTTGTTTTGAATGGCTTAGTCTTGGCTTTCAAAATTTTCTTTGGGGTTACTTTTTTATGTACCTATACGGAAATGCTTTTATTTACGTCGTGAATGCCGTAAGTCACGAACGGTTGAATTTTTTTTATCCCTCTTAAATATCGATTACATGTTCAGAGTGGCATTGATCGCCCCACCACACCCTTAAATTCGGTAATTATGTCGTTCCATTTCGGCTTATAGAGGATATTTAAATTCACGTACTGGTTTTTATGATTCATAATGCGAAGGAGCTGCGGCAATTTAGATACAGATGTGTAGTATTACTAGGACCTGTACGAAGCGGTCACGAAAACTTGCCCCTCGTTGTCGAAAAAACCAGGTCAACAGTTTTCTCCATGATGAAACCACGAATGGTGACCTTTTTCACTTTTTCGCCGACTTCGACTCGGGGAAATAACCGGAGGACATTTATTTTATACGAAGCTCGCGTGTCCCCGCAGCATGCCAGCATTTTGGGTGTATCCCAGCCTTTTTAAAAGCAAAAAAACAAAGATTTACCATCACAATAGCAGTGCATTTGTTGGATGAATTGGCATATTCTGGTTCTATCCTTTTGTTACGGTCCAGTTGGGCCATTTTTATTATAAATTTCGTTTTCTTCCGTCCTATAACCTCGTGTTGGATCCTTCCCGTTATTAAGGCTCGGCTTCACCGCTTTTGCAGAAATTCTTAGTTTTCGCGGNTATAACCTCGTGTTGGATCCTTCCCGTTATTAAGGCTCGGCTTCACCGCTTTTGCAGAAATTCTTAGTTTTCGCGTCAGAATTTCGGATTCATAGTAATTACTGACAATGTACGATTATAGAAAATTTAAATTTTACGAAGTCTTTAATATTTTGTGCGTAATTTTAATTGTGTGATCTGCTTGTTGTAAAAAGTCGAGATCGTATTTATATTTTATCAATAGGTTCTTGCCTTTTTGCATGCAGGAAATAATACACAGGGAAAATTAGATAGAAAAGTATTGAACAGCTAGTAAATTGCAAGTTTTCTATAATAATTTCCGGTAATACCTCTGAAACGGAAATTATGACACGAAAACGAAGAATTTCTGCAAAAAGGGCCGAGCCGAGCCGAGCCGAGCCGAGCCGAGCCGAGCCGAGCCTATGGAGTACTGTCTTAGTTTCCTCCAGCGTGACATCGGAGAGTCGGTAAGAGAACAGCATTTCCGTTGTTTTAGCAGCTTATTTTTTCTCCCTCTTCGACAGTGTTTGTTTATACCGTAGACGGTCGGAGATTCTCTGCCGATATGCTTCAGCTTAAGGAAGATGGAGGTGGAGGTGCTTCAACGTTAGCCATCCCTGCTACGTACGAATGCCATTACGTTCACAATACGGCTAAATCGCTCGAACTCCAAATTGGAAGTTAAGATAGTCAAATTTCCTCTATGAAAGATTGTCTGCAGTGTTACGCGAACACACTTCTTACGTTACAGCGAGACTTTTTAAACGGAAAACTTACGTGAGTTTTTGGTGTAGCGTGAAATTATCCCACTTCCACGTAGCTCCTCAGCAATAAAAAAAAAACTGTCCGGTTGTGGCTATGCCGGCGTACAGTTTCGTATTTTGACTTGTGTGGTTGGTATTTCGTTTGTGTTAATTGCCGTAAGAGATCTGAGGGTGTTACTCTCAAACTTGAACACGTGGACTTTGAGAATTCTTTGCCTACAGAGCAATTTTTTTTCTGTGCTGTACATAACTTTAGACAAAAGTTTAAATTATTGAAAACACATAATGTTTAAAATTTAAGAAAACATTTTTTAGATGTTATGCACTTCGTGGTAAATTTTCTTGGTGTTGAGTGGAGAATGTGTACGTGGAGTGACAAAAATATAGAATTTCACCAACACCAAGTTAGGTATGGAACCAGTTTATTAGTTCAGAGATAAAATAAGCTACGTTCACAAAGTAAATACTAGGGTAGACACGGCAACTGGGAACAATTCCTAGTGGGTTGTAATCATAGACGGATTCAGACGTGTTCGTATCAATGTAAAGGGCTTCTTGAAACATTAATGTATACTTGGCGGAATATATTTTTGGTTTACTCACATTTATTCGCGTTCAAATTATCAAACAATATATTCGTTAAAAATGTTTGAGATCATAAGCAGTGTGAAAATCAAAATGGAAATTAGGTTGTCATGCTTACATATGTTACAGTATGTGTCCGTAAACGAAATTAGGCACGCCATTTATATTTGCATTTGTTTTTCGGCATCAAAGGTGAAAAAAAAAATGTAACCCCGTAATTAGGACCTAAGCATAGAAGCTTTTTTTTATTTAGCGAAGCTGCCTCGGTCAGTGAATGTAATAATATTACTCCGGAAGCGAAAAGACTTACCCACTGTTGATTTAATCAATCTGGAATATTCATAAAACGCATTTATAATGCAATTGTGACGCCGCGTCAGAACAAAGCTCTTTGTTAAAATTTTGAAAACGTAGCTGCGTTAACTAAGTGGGTGGCGTAACATTGGCTGAGGGCGTAGAAAGTGTCTTTTGATAATTGTTTTCAATGGTTTGGCGTTAAAAAAATATTTAGTGCAGGAAAGACCACAGCAGTAGTACATTATTTGAACTAATTCTCTTTCCCGTTGTCATTTATTACAGGTATTTAAGTGTATAATATTATTTTCTACGTTCTTAACATATTACATAATTATTCTTTGTGACATGAAATTGTAGTCTGGAAAAAAGTATCATAATGGAGGAAAACAAACTATAAGAATTGAAAATTAATTTTTTCAATGAAATCTTAAAATTGAACAAAATTAATACGTTAGGATACAGCTCAAAACAATTGCTCATGTTTTGAAAAAAGGCGTCACTGACCAGCATGTCGGAACGCCGTTCGCCAATCAGCGCCTGGTAACTTACTTGCCAGCCGGCAGTCCAGCCAATATGGAACGTTTCGCAGTATGCATTAGCCAATCAGACGCAAGGCCCTTTCCAGAGTCTCGCACAGCCTATCAGCGAATGAGTTCGCCCACATCAAAGGAACCGCCACGCCATGTCGTATCTGTGCACTTATCTACTGCGTGCCCGTGACGCATGCAGTGTTGTCAACTTAGCGGAATTAAAAAAAAAAACATTGAAGGAAGAAATATACATTTTAGCGTACAGCATAATTTTTAGCAGAGTTTTATGAATAGGATTTTTACATGTTGTAAATTTGTTACTAAAATAGAGTGAAATAAAAATAGAAAATGCAGTATTGTGATGAAACTACTTGATTGCTTTAAGGGCACTGCCGACCGGCTGGCAGCTGCGAAATTTAAATATGAAATCCCATGCTAAGGAAATTTCGCCGCAGTACGTTAATTTTAAAGATAAGCCTTTCAAACAAAATTTATTTTCCACTAATTTTTTTAGGAGAAGATCCTAATGAGCGTATATTTTCAATATAGCTTGGCGGTGTGTGCTTTTTTTAAAACACACATTTTTTTTAAAGATTCCTTGCAAACAGGTTATACATTTATGGAAACATATCCGCTGTAAGGAACTTCTCCCTAAAAAAATCCGCGGNCAATGAGCGTATATTTTCAATATAGCTTGGCGGTGTGTGCTTTTTTTAAAACACACATTTTTTTTTTTTAAGATTCCTTGCAAACAGGTTATACATTTATGGAAACATATCCGCTGTAAGGAACTTCTCCCTAAAAAAATCCGCGGAGAATAATACTCGATTTCAAACTCCTATCTTAAAAATTAACGCACTAAGGCGTAATGGGATTTCCTAATTAAATTTCGCAGCTGCCAGCCGATAGGCAGTGCCCTTAAAGTAAACAATTTTTAACGCGTTGAGAATTTTCGTTAATAAATTTCGTCTGGTTTTCGGCCGGAATTTTTTTAGAGGATTTGATGAAACATTCGGGTAATTCGGCGGGTTTCCCAAACTGTAGTCAACACTGGTTGCAGTGCGTCCTCGGTGTCGGCGGCTGGGCGGAGTGGTTGGCAAACACGCCGCGCGCGGCCCTGCTGGCGAGAGTGCCGGCGCGGCCNGAAGGGGTGTTGTGCGGCAGGGCCGAGGCGACCCACTGTCTGGGTCGCTCACCTGCTCTCCCGAGGTCAAGGTGTCGGCCGGCGACCGGTTCCCCGCCCGTCGGAATACCTCGCAAGTTCATTCTACCTGCCCCGCCCCTCCCGCGAGGGTGCAACACAGGCCTATGTCCCATCCGCTGTGATTGCCACCCCGCCGTGCATCCTAGCCTTGTCAGTCTCAATCTTTCTGTGACGGCACCCGTATTCCTTTAAATATTTGTCTTTCCCTCCCTCTACCTCGGTCTTGTACTATGCGTTGCATGTTTGTGCATACGGTTATGCATATATGTAACACTGTGGGCCAATGTTTTAAATATTTAATTCTGTATTTAAATATTGCTGTTTTTGGTTACGTAAAGACTTACAAAGAATACATATTTTAAAAAGACCGAAGCGAGCAGTCTACAATTTATAAATACTTATTACAGACATAAATAGTGGCCAACCACCATTAATCAACCCAGGGGGGCGTACCCTGCTGGCTGAAAAGTGTAGGGGCGACCGTCTCTGTTGATCCTTTATACTAGGTGCCTATGTTTTCAATTAAACGGAATATCATACGCGAAATTTTTTAAACTTAACTCATTAAGGGTCCGCGAGTTCGTAAATTATTTCGGTGGCAGGTTATACTTCAACAACTCGTGCGTTCTTCTTACGATTGTATCACAGTTGTTTGGCACACCCATGGACGACTATATAGCCAGTAATAAACATAAAGTAATGTGACTGTATCACGTGCATCCAAGTCGAATGAAAAAAATAAGCCATCGAATTAACAGTTGTGGCCAAGCCACATAGGTTAAATAACTGAGAAACTGTTGCTGCTAAAATAATTCCCGTACCTCTAGTTAAAATTTAGCATCGCGCTAGATTTCATAGTCCTATGTTTACACCCCAGCCGTCGGAATTTGCCTATTGGTTAGTGCGATGGCAAGAATCCATTTTACCTGTGACTGTGGCCTACTCGTGATTCTGTCACAGCTACTGAAGTGTTTATTCATTGGTGCAATTACCCAGGGCGTGCCGAATTTAATGTGAATCAGTAACTAAGTTAGGCAAACATATACGTATTTAAGGGGATTCCCTAGCAAAATATTGTCTGTTAAGTGCTTGCGTGTATACGTAGATCTTGATAAAATAGTAGTCGTTCTTTATTTGGTGCAGCTAAGACATTTTACCTTCTCTTACACTGAACTATATTTATGACACACACTTGCTTATTACAATTTAGAAAAAAATGTATGATGCTTAAAAATTAACTGCCTCACAGAAAAATTAATAGACCTTCCTAGACATTGATGAAACATATAATGAATACAAAAACTTTTTTCCATGAAAGGTGGGAAACAATTATCTACAGCCGCCACTTTTTACTTTTATCGAATTAAATATAGTCAAAGATAGAAAAAAAATTGTGAAAATGGCTGAAAACAGCATTTTTAGGGCTTCCCTGTGCAGCTTCCATGAGGAAACGGAGAAAAAGTACAGTGGCATCTGTAGTTTAATGCATAGACTTTCATCGCTTGTAACATCATACTGTTATATATATAATTTGAGAGGAATCCAGCTACCCAGAAATGTAGATCGCATCTTTGGTGGACCTGTCGCAATGCTTGCTTATGGCCCGTCGTGATCTCGAGGCGTTTAAAACGTTTTACTAGAGATTCCCCTTAAAAAGTTTCATTTGTCCTAAATGATAACGCGAATTTGGCAGATTTCTGCTCGTGAGATATGGAAGTAATTAAAATTGCTGTCAACAAATGACAAGAAAAAAATGTCGGCACAGGGCATGTGGACAGGATATTGATTTATAAACAGTTAATTATACAGCGAAATTATACACAGCCAAGACAACTTAGTTTTTTTTTTCATGGAACTTTCGAATACCTGTCGATTTAGGCCCATTATAAATAATGTTTAAAATATGAGCTCTCTTCCCTTCCGACAAAGAAAGTTTAATATTAAACAGGCTGCGTATCTTTAGAAGGCATTCTGAAATAGTTGCTTAATTACTTCTTGTAATGCCTACCGTACTACTTAGATTTTTGGGATTGCGGTAAGGTGTGTTTGTAATTTATATTACACTAGACTAATAAAACTACACTGAATTGTATGAAACGTCTTTGAATTAGTGTTTACGGACAAGTAGTGCTACCTAATAACGTGTGAAGAACTGCAGTCATTCGGGGTAACACTATCTCAAGNATACTACTTAGATTTTTGGGATTGCGGTAAGGTGTGTTTGTAATTTATATTACACTAGACTAATAAAACTACACTGAATTGTATGAAACGTCTTTGTATTAGTGTTTACGGACAAGTAGTGCTACCTAATAACGTGTGAAGAACTGCAGTCATTCGGGGTAACACTATCTCAAGTCCAGGTAACCGTGTAAGGTTTGTATCACACATTTAAATTTAAAATGAAAACTGTACAGCCCCTGCCTTGATGTTTTAACTTCCTATTTACCAATGTTATTTATAAATAACAAAGTAAAGTGCACAGAAACTTCAGGTCTTCATTTGAAAATAAATTAGGCAGGTGGTTCAAACTTGCCCACACTGGTGCAATGTTACCGCAAGTTACTGTACTTCAGCATTAACGTAGCAAGTTAATCGAAATTACTTCGCACGTTTCTTTGAATCTGGCTGCTGATGTGTAAATAGGCCATGATATATATCTGCGGTGTTGAGAAATGCCACAAAAAAGTCGAGATTTATTGCAAATGGCGTGTAACCATACCTTTTTTCATTTTTAGTAGTTCTTCCGTTTCTAGTTCATGGCGTATATGAGGAAAACCGACGGTACTGAGTTTTAAAGAACTTTACAGTAAAGTATGTATGTCGCACTTCCGTTTCTCGCAGCTGTGTAATATTTTCTCAATTATAGCAGAACGGCTTATCAACTAAAGAACTTCTAAAGCAAAAATATGTGTCGTCCTACGTCTTATGTGCTATAATNCGTCCTACGTCTTAAGTGCTATAATGAACGAAATACGTGATTGACCTGCCACTATTACGTTTAACGGTTGAAATGTTATTCTCATTACTATGAATGAAACGTTATTCATGGTCTAAAAGTGTGATCAAAGAAGTACTTTCGTGTTGTCCTTCCGTACCAACACTCACTGGTGAAACGAGGGAATAAATAAAATCTGGAAGATAATATTCGTTTGTATACCTCAATTATGACTTCCAGTCCGCATAACTAATTTATGAATACAGAAGTATAATTGTAAACTTCTTTTCCGTAATCTTATGTAGCCAAAAGTTGTCTTGCGTAGTATTTCAGTACTAACACTAGGTATGTTTTGAACTTTCTATAAAGCGTATTTGAAACTAATATAAACAAAATTATAAATCTTCTAAGATTAGTTAATATCAGTTTTCCAGGGCAATTCTATAAGAGGAATATGTAATGGTCTAAAGAGCATGGTATTCTTCACGTTGTAACGCAACACCTTATTAAGAGTCTACTAATGAATTCTTGCTCTGTGGGCCACGTGCAGTACCGGTAGCCTGCGTAACAGTTCTTACGTGAATAACGACCCTTCCTCATTACGAGCTCCATTTTAAACATACGCCAGAATCAGGAGCTGCACAGATAATGATGTGTGCCATGGGAGGCTAAAAAAAAAAGCCTTGATAGGGCCGAAGGTCCCCCCCCCCCTTCCCAATTTTGCATGTAACCTAATGTTTTCGGGAAATATTATTCTTTTTTTTTAAATTTTGTTTTTAACAAACCCACGATGCATCATACTTACTTAAAGGCATTTGGTAATAATTTAACATTTTCATAATTCATTATTTCTTTCAAAAATTCAGTTTCATACAGACTTTTGATATGTATTTTCTGTAAAAGCCAACAGATCTTTGAAACTTGTTAAAAGAACCCAGAAAATTAGTTTTTTTGTTCTAATGTAATTTTTTTCTGTGTATTTTCATGTAACTGTGAACTTTTGGACAACCCCTTATTTTTTCTTCAATGTGTTTTGTAGGATGTCCATGGTTAATTGAACACTTTTGAGAGCTCTGCATAGGATCTAATTTTCCTCATATGTGTGTAAACAATAATCAAATTCGTGCTTTTGTGTTTATAAAACATGAAACCTTGACTTCATTAGTTTTTTATTTACATATTACACNAATAATCAAATTCGTGCTTTTGTGTTTATAAAACATGAAACCTTGACTTCATTAGTTTTTTATTTACATATTACACTTTCAGTAAAACTTCAAGTCTTAGAACTATCTTTATGAATTCGCTGTCAACTTATGGGAGCCTGTGTGCCTTTGTGTACTATAACATATGTGTGTCGTTATGGGCAGTGGTTTTTTTTAAGGATTTTGTTCAGTCATGGGCGTAGCATGGAAAAAAAATGGGGGGGGGGGTAGCTTGCCCCCTTAACTAAACCAAGTTCAAACAAATAAAATAATCAACTAATACTAACTACAAGGGTGGCATAGTGTAAGGTTTTAATGCGTTTTTTTAATAACTTACGGAGTTTGGTAGATTTTTTGACAATTTTAAGTTAAAGTAAAGAAATTCAGGACAATTGTTGAGGCATTTTGTTTTGAATCTACTACAAAGCATCACGATGAGTGTGTAAGCTAAAGCTCTTATCCCATTCACAAACCCTGCCCCCTTCCCCCCATGAAATAAATCCTGGTTACACCTCTGTTCGTAGTGCTTACTTTACCGTGAACAACTTTTGGAAGCTTGTTTCCTTACAGCAATTAGCTAACTACCCGCCAACATACTGCAGCACATAGACTATGCTGGTGTGTGTGTTGTGGTATGTACGTATGTTCGAACCCGGGAAATGTGTTGAGGACGGGATGGAGGCCGATGCTTCGTCCGAGGAGTGCTCATTGCCGCTGCCATTAGTCACTCGGCGGCTCTGCCCCATTACCCTCGTGTATCCATCATCCCCCGCCCTGGACCTGAACCTGTATCCGCAGTCAAGTGCTTTCGCGCGACCTCGCTCAAGAGGCGCCAGCTTACGCAGCAGATAACATTCCGTCTTCATTATATTGTATTAAAACACTCCCTCGTTGTTTGTAAGCAGTTACAGGAAAGTTTAAATGTGATCAGGATTGTACTGACCTCCCATTTCTGGGGCTCTCAGCTCGATCCCAGGTCCCGGCGCGCAGAACTTTTTCGGCCGGGGGTTTTTATTTGGGTAGTGTGGCGGCCACTGCCGTGGTGTAGAGGTTTTCTCGAGCCTATCCCGTTTTCTGCTCCATTCCGCTGTTTCTCAACCTCCAGCTTGTTTCACTTCAACCATTCTTATCTGATTACCGCCAGTTTCTCTCACACATNTTCCGCTGTTTCTCAACCTCCAGCTTGTTTCACTTCAACCATTCTTATCTGATTACCGCCAGTTTCTCTCACACATCCGTGATTCATTCCTGCCTCAGGCGGGAACATATGAATTTTAATTTCCATGATTCGATTTGACATTTTTCGGATTTGTCAGGTCTCAACTCACCCGATCATCTGGCTGGTCGGAAACAAGACAAGCCTTGCATATTCATGTGACATTACTTGTGGGCGTTGCAGTAAAAGTGACTGCCAGTATCTTGAATATGGGATTGGAGGCTTGACTTTCGGGTTTTAGCATCTAGATAGTATCGTATAGACAAAAAAAATATATTCAGGGATATTCTCGCCCTCCCGTAATCACGCAGTCTTGGTTTTATTAAAAAAAAGGACAGAGCATCTGGAGTTGACGCGCAACATATTGAGTTGCCGCCCGGGATTTGACCTTCCAGTTGAAAATATTTTTCATTCCACATTCTGGAAAACCCTCTGAGCATTTCGTCAGCATGGCATGAGACCGGTACCCGGCGAATCTTTATTTCTGATTCCCTGGAGTTCGCGGTAATCTCAGCCTTTAGTAAATTCTAAAATATAAAATATCTGCAAAATTCAAACGAAGGGAGTGGTCAAGTAAAATTTGTGACCTGTGAAATACAGTACAAGAATTCAGTTAGAATTTCTATCAGACTTTTTGGAAAAATGCGTGTGTTGATAGTGGCGATACTGTACTATAATTCAATCTTTGTGCATTTTTTTCCTCTCGCTGATTTTCTTCCGTCTTTTTTCTGTATTGCCACGCTTTTATTTATTTTATTCCGCTTAAACGCATTGTATACTAAATAATTTCATTTAAAAAGATTCTCGAAGCTACTGTAAGATTTTTATAGTTTATTATTGTGTGATAGGGTTCTGTGAAGGCCTCATCTTAAAAAAAAAATCCCTCTTTTTTTTTTGCGACTCTCCTAAAAATGCAATCTTCATTCTGTGTGGTATTAAGATATGGCTTATGGCATATGGGTATAACATCCAAGGTTATATGTGGGAACTGCGCGCTGGCGGCTGCCCCGGATTGGCTTCGTTTATGGTGAAGCATAATAGATTCAATTTTTTTCAGGGAAAAAAAACCTGTCACGTGCTCAGTACTGACATGTACTGTAAATGCTCGCCCCGCGAGGCGGGTGTCGCGGCAGGAAGTGCCTTCCATGTCCCTGCAGCGGTCCGGAAGTAGCGGGCGAGGGAAGAGGTGCATCTCGACAGTGTCACGAGAGAACCTCATCTTACTTGATTGCTTGCTGAAGTGGGTTCTACCAGTACTGCCGACGTGACAATGCAGAGTAAACTGCGATGTTCACTTTGTTGGCGGACATGGCGCATGACGTCGCCAGCTTGTATTCTATTGCTATTTTATTTATTTATCTGAAGTGTTTTGAGTGGCCTGAACGGTGGCGAGGCCCTATTAGAGGAGCACCGGGCGTTCAGAAATTGNAAATATATCGAGAAAAACGGCATGTACGTTTATTGCATATTTACACTGTGCAAACAATTATAAATGCCGAAGTAGTAAGAAAATTTAACCTCGACTTTTTTTTAGGTAAGGATTTGTTTTTCCTATTCCGAGTTGCTGGGGCCTGGCGGTCCACTGCCGCTGCCCGCAGATGTGGCTAGACTGTCGTTTGTTTGCGCTAGTACGAAGAGGGAGGGAGTGCAGGGGATAGTGGAGCTTATTCATGAGCGCAGCGCGACCAACACAATTCCCTCAGGGTGAAGCATGGGGCGGGGGAGGAAGTGATAAACATCGTGCGAGGTAAGCTACATGCCGGGGCGATAAGCGGGCCGAGCTTGGACCCACGTGCGACGGGCCGGCTGCTGCTGACTCACGCTCCTTGCGTCGCCGGATGTTTCAGCTTACTGATACTTTCCTCATCCTCCGCTGTTTTTTTTCTTTCGGGTACGTATCTTGAGTTGGTGTAATGTGAGATATATTTTACAGTGAAATAAAGTATGGATAAGAACAAGATCACAATAAAACTTCATTTGCGCGTAAATGTTTGAGAGGTTAATGAACTTGCTATATGCAAATCGTTTAAGCGGAAAGTTAGTTATAAATTATCCTCTTTAAAAAAAAACTAAACTAAATCACTTGACTGTGCAGTCTCCAAATCTAAACCGCACATTTTAAATACAATTAAAATTGTATTGTATCATAATTACATGCAACTGCAGACGCAACATACTGGCGGCGAATGTTAAACTCGTAGAAAAGGGAGGGAGATAGTTAAACTGATATTAACTGTATCTGATACTCTGATACTTCAGCACTAATTTGCGGTACTTGATACAAGTGTGTATCAGATACAAGGTAGCAGGTTGATATTCTGTGACCTACCTCTAGTTGGGAGGTAGACCGATTTTTGTCCTCTGCGCGCAATGGTGTAACTACAGAAGGATTGGAGGGGGGTGAGGGGAGTGATTTGGGTGATAAATCACACCCCCTCCCCCCAGAGGCCAGTGCCAGTGGGCATATTTAGCGGTACTCACTGCCAGTGTTGACAACACATATTTACTGAAAATCGCTAAGGACAATTAAAAATTCGCTATATTAATATACAATCAATATAGAAACATTTATTTTGGTCGCTAGTAGGAATTTAAAAAGTAGTTAACTTCCTATATAATATTATGTCGCTAAAACACATTTAAAATCGCAATTTCTATCGTCAAAGCTGCTAAATTGGCAACACTAGACTCACTGGTGACATTTACGTGACGTAAATGCCGCAACATTATAGCTATAATAGCCTAGATTTAACTAGTTACACTTTTCATAAGAATAGTTGTATCCAAAAGGAGGCAAACTACAGGAACAAAGTGTGGTGGGAAGGTCTTACAACGCGAGACATGCAGATGATTCACGTTTCACGCCCTGCCGCAAGGCTGTCTGAATTCTGTTTCTGCAGGCTATTCACGGTAAAGTGAGCACTTGTGGAAGCTCTCTCATTTGGAATAACAGTCAATACATATATTTCATTTTAGGCTTAGACTTTGACTTCCGAGTGCGGTGGAATGTACACACTGCGTTTATTACTTACAGGACAATATTTATTTTAAAATGTAGGAGTGTTGTTTGGTATGGGTGTCGTTAGGGCGGGGAAGAGAGACACGTTTGATGTAAAAATTATTGTATTTAAAAATCTCGGATAAACGTATTGGGACTACATTAGTAGAACGATTCTTGTGAAATTATCTTGTCAGGGGAAAGTGCCATGCAATATATCGCTTCACTTGAGTCTGGCCAAATNAGAACGATTCTTGTGAAATTATCTTGTCAGGGGAAAGTGCCATGCAATATATCGCTTCACTTGAGTCTGGCCAAATTTCTTATATAGAGGAGGGCTGCGGTCGTGTTTAGCATCGGATATAAATCCCAGGAGACACTTTCTTTTTCCCGAACCAAGACCCGCCTATTTCCGCCATTCTTCTCCGCCCCTCTTTCATTTGGTCCAGTTTATGTGCCTGGGCGGCATTTCTCTTCTCTTGATGTCTTGTCTAGTTGGTTTTCACGGCGATCTCATTTGTAAAAAAGCTTGTTCCTTCACCCATAAATGGAAATTGGACTATAGCTTTTTGTCTTTACCCCGAACTTCAATGGACTGCTAAAAAATGTCTTGGTCATTGTGCGTCTCATATCATTGTAACCATTCTGTTGGCGAGGCAGTTGTAAATAAAGCGGGCCTTTTGATTAATCGCCACTTTTCAAAGCGCGGAGGTCCATTTATTACTGTTACTTCAGATCTTCACGAATATCCTCAGTCTTAATGTTCCCCGTCAAGACATTATACATGATTATCCACTTCCACGCGCCTCGTAGAGAGTGAATTTGCCAACTGTAATCCATTAAGCTCCGCCTTTAAATCACAACCAGGTTTAAAGACTGGCGGTAAGCAAGCCGTCGTCTTTCCGAACGGATTCAATCTCTGCACTATCCCATTTGTCTTGACACGCCTAGGTTTTTAGTCCTATAAAATATGCCCCCC
>NQII01000591.1:495279-511795 GCA_002778355.1 Clitarchus hookeri
TTCTATTGATGTGCGTGTGGTGCATCAAGCGTCTACAAACCGTTTATTTTTCCTTAAGAAGTGCGGGCTACTTACTACCTTCAGTGCATCGAGTTAAGTGTAGGAGCATTTACTTCTGGTACACCATCGGCATTACCGCCCCCTGAGCGCTGGCAAGCCACGTGTTATTGTACATATGTGAAGCCCACTTATACAAAACCTTTTTTCTCTGCAAGTTGAGTTAGTCTTCGGCATTGGAAAGTAATTTAAAGTGATGTTTCCAGGAGGTTTTAGCTTGAAATAACATTGCCTTGTTGGATACATATCCAGTATAATCGCGACAATTCGTTATTATATTCACGTTGATTCACTATTTTAATGCAGCGTTCGTTTTTTTTTTACAATTCAGCCTCAGGACTTGTTTGGTTAAAGAACGTGTTGTTACGCGAAGTATCATTAATCTGAAGAATAGTATTTTGTACTTATGCTGCAACTGTTTCTTGAGTTTCCTGTCACCAGAAATATTAAGTCTTTCGTACATTCGTAGTCGTTGCACCCAGGGGGCACGTAGTTACTGGAATCACTCAAACATTTCCCACGATACTGGGGTAAGTTTTGAAAGAGCTGGGTTTTTTACGCCGATTCTACTTTCTTCATATCCTGGGGCACTAGTTCAGTTTCGGTAAACTCTTCTTCTGGCTACGTCAACAACGGCATCGGGTATGTCAGGGGAAATAAATTGCTCGGACACATTCCATCATGCCCCACAACGCTATCGGAGGTTCTGTTTTTCTGAATGCATGCTGTTGCCTCTGAAGAAAACCACTCTTCGACTCGAGAGTTATCTAGCAAAAGGGACAGCGATAACTGTCCGCCCCTTGCCTAAAATATAGCAGCTGCGGGGTCGCCATTTTAAACAGCCCGGGTCAAGAGGGGGGCGGAGCGGGGCACCACAATTTACGTCGTCAGGGTCCATCCCAGAACAGCTCTGGAGGACTTCAATCACACTTCCACACTGCCGCCTTGGCTACAATTCCAGTCTACCCAAGATTTGGGATTCGTTGGTCTTTGTCTTTAAAACTCGCTGGAGCAGGACCTTGGATTTGATTGCTTTAATTTCCATTTTAGATTTTGCACCCATTTTTGGCACTATAGGACGTATTACGTGGGTCTGTTTTGATTCCTTAATTTTTAGAGCTCGAATGTAATCTTCATTTCGCCTAAGGAATAAAATTAATATTTATTGATGGCAGTTGACGTAATGACAGAACGCGAGAAAACTTACATAAAAATTAAGATATGCCTTATATCTGGTTATGCCAAAAATTTAAGTACAAACTCATGAGATGATACTGCTAAATAAAGGAAAATGGAGATCTTTTGAAGATGTACCCGCAAACCCAGTGTTTTAAATATCCAGTACAGTTCGTAACAACATAGCAAGCAGCCAATGAGTAAAAATGTATATCTGATGAAATAAATCATTTTGGGAGCAGAAATACGTAGAGTAGCAGGCAAATATTAGGATACTGTCTGTCTCTGTGGAATTACGTGTTCAGCTAGGAAGTCGATCTGTTTATCTCGAGAACAATCTACACTTGTCAATTGGGAATTTGACAGGAAACTGTTATTTCCCACGACAGTGGTTTTCGAAATGTTACTGTATTCAGGCAACGACAAACCTAAATACGATTGTGTAAACAAACTTTTCTCGATTTGACTTGCTAAAAAATTGCACATTAGAAAACACACTTACTTACTAAAAATGACACATTGCCATTTGCAGGTAGTGCAGTACAGCCGATAGTTAATTTAGAAATGACCACAACAAATTTGCGGAGCCGATATCAAGTGCTTTCACTCAAATTTGCTGCAAACTTGAAATGCTTCCATTGGCCAAATAAGAAATAAGTCATGGTTGGTTATTCCTGCTGTTAGAGGAACTGGGGATACAAATTTAGAAAAGGTTTTTTTTTTTCCTCCCCATAAAACCAAATTCTCAAAAATTATTTTATACGTTGGTTTGAATTGAAGAGTTCTGCATCTTCNTAAGAAATAAGTCATGGTTGGTTATTCCTGCTGTTAGAGGAACTGGGGATACAAATTTAGAAAAGGTTTTTTTTTTCCTCCCCATAAAACCAAATTCTCAAAAATTATTTTATACGTTGGTTTGAATTGAAGAGTTCTGCATCTTCATCCGCGAGAGATAACACGCAACCAGATTGGAATGCTTGGGAAACACTATTTTTTTTAAAAACTTCTATGTAATAGGTGCAGCGTTTAAATTCCTTGAACAAACAATATCATATGTGCAACTTTTTACAATAGTCAACAGCCGAATGGCCTTCCTTCAAGCTTGGGTGGGGAACGTAACTACTCATTTCGTTGAACTACACATTTTTCTATGAACTACTCAATTCTATGCATGTATGGAACATGTTTTTGAAGTAATTTCACGCGCAAATAGGCTTTTCGGTGCGAATATTTGCTTTTAAAGTCTCGCCGTGTTAAAATCACAATTAACTTTATCAAGTAATATTTCGCTGCAATACAGTGGCAGTCAAGATTTGCAATGAAGATTATACCAGTCTTTATTTCTGCGACCCTTCACGAGGCCGTCCATTGTGGTAGTACTTGACACTGTAATTACCTGTGCCACTGCAGAACGACGGTACAACTGAGCTTACACGACCTCCCTGAAGATAAGCAATTAAAACCTGACCCAGTATAGTGTATGTGTTATCATTGTGTGTACGACTAAAGTTGAGGAGGGGGAGGGAAGGAAGATAATTTCGTGTTACGGTAGGAAAGAGGCAAAATTATTACGGATTAAGACAGTTAAATATTCAGAAATGTTTTAGGAAGTTCAGATCTGCTGAACTTCACTTTAATCGCGTTTATTATTCCATTGTAATGATACCGCAGAGCTTGCAATCACGTTAAAAAAATTTAGAACGCATTAAAAAAATTTTTAATAACTGAAAATTCGTATTTTATCAGCGGTTCTTTTGCTGTCAAAGCGTTTTAATAAACATNTCATTGTGTGTACGACTAAAGTTGTGGAGGGGGAGGGAAGGAAGATAATTTCGTGTTACTGTAGGAAAGAGGCAAAATTATTATACAGATTAAGACAGTTAAATATTCAGAAATTTTTTAGGAAGTTCAGATCTGCTGAACTTCACTTTAATCGCGTTTATTATTCCATTGTAATGATACCGCAGAGCTTTCAATCACGTTAAAAAAATTTAGAACGCATTAAAAAAAGTTTTAATAACTGAAAATTCGTATTTTATCAGCGGTTCTTTTGCTGTCAAAGCGTTTTAATAAACATGTTGTATTTTGGCGGGCATACAATTTCAGAATTTTCTCTTCCATCATGTTAAGGCTCTATTTCGTCCCCGTGTGAACGGAATTACGTGTGTATCTAGCCATAAAGATTCGGGACCGGGTGGTATTTTTCAGCAGCCCCGTTGTTTCTCGTCCGAGCAGTTTACTAAGCGCAGCTTTGCACACGCAGAAAGGCAAAATACAGGCGGCAATTACCTTCATGATTAGTGGGCGTCAAAGCACGTGTTACAAATATGGTGCTCTCAAATTAGGTCTTTTCCTGGAGAGGGAGGACAGTGCCGTACTCCCAAATTTTTAAAATGGTATAATACTCTTTTTAAAGAAAGGTCACGACAAATACCTGACTATACCCTTGACTACAGCACTGCCTGTAACAACAGATTAACTTGAGATTCAAAAGATTAAAATGCTTGTACATCGCCAACGCACTCTCGCGTTATGTAAACAAAACTAAAATTTCAATAGCTTGCACAAGCGGCGTGCGTCTTGAACGAAATAAACGACGATTTGCGTTAATGGTGCACTAGCACTATCTTGTGTAGCAAAGTGAACACAACCAAATTCGTAGTTTGGTTGTGACGTACGGTAGATTGGTTTTCGTTATAATATAGTTCCACTTTGATACAAAGCTCTTAAAACTCGCCCACAAAACGAATCCACACGGCTACGATTTGAGGATGTAATAATTTAGTTTTATAAAGTAGTTAAGGCATTGTAATAAAAATAAGTAACAAAACCAAAACCAAAGGCATATACAAAAATGCAGAAGGCATACCCTCAACTACAGCACTATAGGAAGGAAGGAAGGAAGGACCAGTTGATCTGGGCAGAGATTTATAAAAAGACGACCCTGACCCTATGCCAATGTTTGGGNGGGGGGGGGAGACCTTACAGATCCGCAACGACCACAAATCATGCCAGGAATTCCACATCTCGGCTTAGTTAGTGTCACCATCAGCTTTCCTAGTAGGCTTCCTCTCAGCGGTAGGTTTTTACATACTATTCTCCCGCAAACATTATTTCAATGCCATTAAAATTTCACTGCGTTTCGGTTAGATAAGTTTTGCAACGCTACAAAAAGATTGTATCTACACTCCTAAGAAATTATTCTCAGATTTACCACATCAGTGAATACGTATATATGCTGTCCATGGTTAATTTAGCACTTTTGAAACGNGAAATTATTCTCAGATTTACCACATCAGTGAATACGTATATATGCTGTCCATGGTTAATTTAGCACTTTTGAAACGAACCTTTGAAAAATGAGACTACCGCCTATCTGCATATGATTTAACGGGCACAACACTTACCGAAACACGCCTATTGAAGTTGGCAACGACCGGAGAGAAAGTAGTTCCATGTTAAAAACGTTGAATTAAAAGTGTTAAAACAATTGTGAATACCGAATTTATGTATATAGTTATCTACTGGTTTTACTTTGTTTGTTTTTTTTAAATGCATGTAAGTGTAAAAATTATGGTAATAGTTAAATATTTACTTTTTCAATGTTAATTTTACATAAAGCGGAAAAATACACAGCGTGCATACAAGTGGAATGTTGAGCAGGGCTTTCAAAAGTTATCAGTTTACCGTGAACAGCGTATAGTGAGAAACAGCGAATCGCAAAGTTTTTCCCCATACATTCATGGTAGAATTCCTATATTTCCTCAGAAAAGAATCAAATGCGATGGGGAAGTCCGAACTGTGTATATTGTAGCGACGCTAAACGTCCCTATAATTGCGGCTTGATATTCGATGCTATTTCTATACAACTTAAATTTCGGTTTAGGGAGTTTACTAGAATTGTCGGCAGTGTCAGTTTACATTCATACGTTGATAAAATTGCCTTTATCGAACACAATTTTACAGAAAATTAAAACGGTAATAAAGCAGAAGTGAACACAGCTGTAGACGAAACTTTGTACTTGGGCTTCGCCCAAATGTCAATCTTTATTATATGGGGTACATTTTCGATAAAATTAAAAAGAATGCATGATTTTCCTACAGTGAACTGTTTTTTTTTTTTTCGGATCTTGGTTACAGATGAAGATATGAACTAGTATGGTTTTAATTCCTGGTAGAGGGTGAGANTTTTTTTTTTTTTCGGATCTTGGTTACAGATGAAGATATGAACTAGTATGGTTTTAATTCCTGGTAGAGGGTGAGACCATCGGCCTTAATTTCACTTCTCTTCCAGATTCATGAATTTCCGGCGAGACCCCTGATAACTTCATCAGCGAAAACTCTCGTCAATTTGCGGTCCCTTAAAGATCTTGTAAGCATCGCGAATAAGGCCAAATAGGCTATGTAAATCTCAAAAATGAAATTCTTAAAAACATAATTTAAATGTGCACTTAGATACATAGCAAATTTGATTATACCTTATGTGTGTGCAGAATAGAAAAGTGTTTGTCACTGCAGACAAGTTTTTTTTTTGTATCTTTTACCTGAGTTTTCTCTCATCATAATTAACACGATAATGAAAAAAATATTTATTGTAAAAGTTTTTATGTAGGAAGTTGTAATGGTAACATTTAGTTATAGTTTCTTTACAGTTTAATTTAATTCATTAAAGGAAATAATTACTTGCGTAAGAAACTTTTTGGTTGGAAGGAAGATGATATAAATTCAACACTACGTTCGTGTGTGTGTACATGTGCGTACGTGTGTGAGAGAGGATATATATATATATATATATATATATATATATGAGAGAGAGAGAGAGAGAGAGAGAGAAGTCAAGAAGAAAGGATGATTAACTGCCGGGTGAACGTTTAACGGCGTCATTAATATATAGTTTTTTCCCTTGTAGGTCCCATGGCCAACCTCCCCCCTCCCCCCATCATTTAGCCCGGAGGCTCGTGTTCTCGTCGGGAACTGTAAACTGCAGTTTTATGTCTTAGTTGATGACTCGGAGCTGGCATGTGTCCCCGTGCGTTTTCATGGGTTTTCCGATTGGGTTAGGGTCAGGTCGTCGGTCCTTTTCTATGAGGAATTAATTGGCTCTGTCACGAGGGTGTAGGAAGCCGTCTGTTGAGAGTTTAAAGAACGGTTTGGTTCGTGGAACATTCATGACAAGCAACAGGTACTGTATTGTATCTGCGTCTTTTAAGTATAGCGTTTGTGATCGTAATATTCTTCTGGTTACGCTCTGTGTCTGAATATATCCGTAATTTATTTTCAGGCCAGTCTTGTGTATGTTGTCAAATATTAGGTTAGAAGATGTTTTTTTTAACTATAAAGATTTTCACCGCTGTGCAGAGATTAAAATTATATTTGGTCACATTTGCAATGCAATTGTGTTAGTCCCGAGGTACGTCGGATTTATTTTTCAGTCTGTACGTTGTGTATCGGTCTTTCTCAGTTTGGTATTAATAAGAAATTTTCCAAATTACATAATTAAAAATGTAATATGTAATTGGAATATGCCATCCATTATATAGCTTCTAGTCTAGATGTCGACGTATTTAAAAGATGACAGACTGTAATAATCTCATAATAGGTTTTTGCAAAAATATGGCTAAATACCTGAGAGAGAGATATATATAGTGATAGAGAGAAGAGGAGATGTGAGAGGGAGAAAGAGAACACAGTGCGAACTGCAAAATTTTTATCCTTTACCATACTATTTCTCTTTTCTTTAAGCTTCAGCCCACTTACTCTAGAGTAAAAGTGAAAGTTTGTTTATTACTGAATGACGTGATGTTGCCTCATATGAGATTCGAATTCATAACCTCTCGAGCTGAAGGATGACATGTGAATTACGTCTGTCAAGGAGATAATATTGTTACAGGCGGCCGCTCTGCGGGCAGAATGTTTACAAAACGTGCCAGTTAGGCCTATCAGGGCGCTTGCCACTCCCGACCTTGGATATCGGGTGTCCTTGAGACATCTGAAGAACGCTCTGGATTATCGACCTCGTTTATCTTAGCTAGACTCGGGGTGCGGCGAACCATCCAGGTCAAGGTCAGCGGCTATAAAAAGCGCATCGGGCCTCCGAGCCGAGAGTTGTAGTTGTTGAATGGATGACTGCGGCGTCTAGCGATAGACGACGAGCGAGGAGAGAAGCGCGCGGAGAGAGAAGTGACCAGCGGGAGGAAAATCTGCGACTGCGAGCATCGGCGCAGCGAATAGTGCGACTGGCAGGCTGGACCATTGGACTGGATGCGTGAGTGAAGGACATTACAATTTATGGCAACAGGTATACTGAACGTGTGTTAATGACGAGTATGAGTTGACTTNTGCGTGAGTGAAGGACATTACAATTTATGGCAACAGGTATACTGAACGTGTGTTAATGACGAGTATGAGTTGACTTTAACCAAACAGAGACATTAAGAAGGACGTCAATTATAGTTGAAAGAGACCTTAAAAATTGCGCTCACTGGGAATTAAGAGTAATATAGTAGAGATAGATAATTTAATGCTGTAAATAATAGTTTGGTTAATTAAGTAAAAATCAAATTTAATTATTTTATTTGTATTAAGACCTCCACCACTCACGAACTCAGATACGGCCCTCGGGCGTCGTGTAACAATACTCTGTCATAGATTAAGTTTGATATGTGGCATATTATAAACTACCAGACATGTCACTTATGTTGTAGAATAATTATGAACACCATACTGAAAAAGTGTTAGGTGAATTCAAAATGTAGAAGCAGCAGGGTAATTAAGGGATGTGACTAGACGTAAGAAAATGAGAAGATCCACTATGATTAATTTACATGTTAATGTATAAAAATCGTGGCTAAAGGGCGGCGGTGTTTTTGGAATAAGCATCAGGGATCATTGCCTTTATCCGTGAAAAACAGAGCATTCGTCTCATGGGTGGGACATGTTTTACTAAGTTACAGCGCATAGATAATCATTTTCTCCCAACTGCAGTTAACTTTTATAAATGTAGGAGACATAACGCGACGTCATTCTAGCCTCCGTTATCTACATACGTTTCAATACTAACACCATCCCGTCAGGCGAGTGACATCACAATCGTTATCGCAACACATTACATTAGGAAGAAGTGGCCCTGAAAGATAAGGTAACTGATCACAATCAAATTTGGCGTTTTAAAACTGGCTTCGTAATCCTATAGTGTGATGATCGCAGTTCCGCGCCGCTGTTCTCGCTGAAGAACGGAACAACTTCTCATGTACATTTGTAGGTCGACATGAAGTTGAATATCATTGTGGAATACCGATGTGAAATAGCTGCCGAACCGGTATAGGTTATTCACGGTAAAGTGAGCACTTTTGAAAGTCCTCTCATTTGGAATAATAGTCAATAAATATATTTTATTTTAGCTTCAGACGTTAATTTTTGTGTGCTGTGGAGTATACACAATGTGTTTATTACTTAAATGGCAATATTTATTTGAAAAGGTGGTTAAATTATGGCTGAAAGAAAAAAATAACTAGGGCCTTTATTGTGTAACTCTCTGATGATAAACTTTAAAAATATAAACAATTTTAATTTAACATAATTTTATTTTAGTGAAAGCTTCAGTTAGAAATTTTGTTTCATGGAAGTCGTATTTCTTAAAGATTTTATAAATGCCAGTATTATGAAGTTGTAGTTTCAGCTCTAAAAACAGCTGACTTACTGATTAGGAACTCTGCCTTTTCACATTCTGATTTATTATAAGAATGTAGGCTCTCAGATTTTAGCATATTTCATTTGTGCAACTTCACCTCCGGCAGTCTCGACCTCGACCTGCTGGTCTTCTGAGCAAGTGGACACTTGGCACCCGAGTGACCAAGTGAGACAAGATAGTAGATGTTAGAGAATCAGGCACACTGGAAAAAAATAACTTTGTGGCGGCCACGAAAGTATTTTGTCGGTATTCACCCTGCCGTTTTTGTAGTGTAAACAACATTTTTTAGTTGCGACTAAAATGTATTTTGTGGTGGCTACAAAAGATTTTGTTTTCTCCACGAAAACGTTTGGCAGAGTGAATTACCAGGAACACTTGGTCGCATCCACAAAATAGTTTTTTCTTTCAGTGCAACCAATGGACAAGTGACCATAGAGTTGACTACCGAGTGTATGTATCACAAAGATGTATCGATACAATCATATCAGAGAGAATAGAATCACGAGGACAGCTGAAAACTGAATCTCTGCTCACAGCGATAGACGTGGCAATAGGGTGGCCCCAGTATAAGCAGAGGACCACCCATTAGGAAATCACACTGATATTCTCCCCTCCCCACCCCTTGTGGTTTACAACCCCCCATAGGCGTGACACAGTGACGTTCGCGATATTAACCGTTTTATTCGTTGGTTTCATTGTATCGCAGAGCGTTAACCACGCTGAGTGTTTGCCCTTTCAAACGCTGGTCCCCCAAAAAATTAATATTTTATACTTGTACAAAACACCGTTCAGCTTGTATAAATTACTTATAAGTATTCTTTCTTTGCATAAAATTTTGTTAGATCTCGTAGTTTTTGCATCATGGCATGTCAATATCACAGTTTTAATGTTTTTTGGGACGTACAAATAAATAAACAAAATCATTGATATAAAAATTTCACAAAGGGGATTGAAAGGTCATGTCTTAATTTATTTTAAGGTATAATTAGCAAAACTTATTTTACAAAAATCATAAGACCGCTACAAATAAAAAAAAAGGCAATTTCCGTTTTTTGAGCAATTTTCAAAATTGTGTGAATATATCATAGTTTGATTTTAAAAATTCTTTGAAGTAACTTATGGTATCTAATTTCAGTGTGAATGATCTAATTTATGTTAGTTAGTTTTTATTATTTGTACGTCTCACAAACACTAGGGTCTAAAGTTGTGGTTTTGACAGGTCATAGTGTGAGAAACATACCGTCTAAATTTTTTTACGTGAGGGAATAGTAATTGTAAGTAATGCATACAAGTTGAACAGTATTACGTACATACATAAAATGGTGAATGTTTATGCATTCCACACACACGGTGTCGAAACGGTGTATCGAAACACTGAAGGGAATGGAATAANTGAATGGAATAAGAAAAGTGAATGACGTGCACCGTGGTTACAAGTGACCGCCGCGGGAGTGTGCACTGCAGAGGACTGTGCGGTCGGTGTGCTGCCACACACCGTAACGTGATATGACAGGCAGCTCTGGCGAGGAGTAGAACTCGCTGAGGCTTCCAGCTAGCACATCGGTCCTCCGTCGTTCACCGTTACTTCCAACTTTTATGAAGCCCTGCTAATGTTCATTCTACTCAGGTTAGGAAGAAAACGAGATATCTTATAGGAGGAATTTGGCATAGGGAAAATTTCCGCCGCTAGATGCGCAGTGTTCCAAAAGGTGACTTTTATTATTTCTGAAGCTTATAATTTTAATCAAAAGAATACGATTTTACCTAGTTACGGTGTTATTTTATATTTACGACTATTGCACTTATAGTGGTTTTTAAAAGAAAAACTAGAGACAAATTTGCACACATTCGACACTAGCGCTTACTTAATGGCGAAAAATTTCAAGTTGAGAAACTAAGAGCATTGAGCTTCCCAACCTGAGTAGAATAAACCTTTTGCCCTGCAAAATTCTGCTTCCAGGCTATTCCTCCGCTTCATGCAAACAAAGCTTAATCGAGTGTAGAAAATTACACCAAAATTAGTCCCGGTATTTCCAACATTTTTGAGAGAAAGTCTCTAAATATACAAAAATAACCAGAAAATCACCAAATTGTTAATCTTAGTCTATTTCACATTCAGTTTAGACAAAATATATAAAATATTTGTTTTCGTGCTTATTATTTGTTGTTGCTTACTACAGGTGCTTACTACTGTGCGCGTGTGTGCGTGCGCGTGTGTAATTCGAACTAATTGGGGCTGAGACCTGTTCGGATTCGCTGAAATTCTGATAATCCGAAATAATGTGTAAAATACACAGTAAATGCATTTAAATTGGCATTACGCTGTGTAGAACAGCACACTGCCGCCACGCCGACTGGCGTGGTGTTTTTGCGACGGTGGCGTAACATTGCTTCATCAAACAGGTCTAGTTCCTTCCATCAAAAGATGATCACCGATTTTTATACCTACGTGCAAGTTGTGTTTTCCAATAAATAAGTTAGTGACCTAAATAAATAGAAAAAGTTTTTAAATCACGGTGTATGCAGCCAGTATAATAAGTAAGTGCAGTAATTGCTTAGGGCCAACTCCATAATTTCTGTCTGTTTTTAAATTTATAATATACATACGTACTTAATGTGTTTTGTTTTCATTGTGCTAAATTAAAATGTAAAATGTTATTTTTAAAAAGCAGTTATGTTTTTATTTTGTTTTTTCCTCAATCATATAATTAATTTTACAGTCAATTCTCTTGAAATGATGTTCGGATTATCCGCAATTTCGGATTTTCGGGGTTCTGTCAGAAATTCTAACAATTAAAAATAAACAAAATAAATGTAATTTGAAATATTTTAACAGCGCATTTACTAGACACACACACATACATACATACATACACACACGCAGTACTCATAGTTTGTATAAAGAATGCGTCAATTTTTTTTCCAGTGTAGAGCTTTCTCAAACCATGGAGCCAAAGAGCATCGTTATTTCCACAAGACAGCATACACGGCTACCTAAGAGATAACCATGTACAATAAAACGTGTTGTATGCATCTCAAGATATTCCCATGCTCTGTTCAGATGAAACCGCATATGGGGAAATGAACAATCCTGAAAACGTAACGTGCAATAAAATTATAATAAATTTAGCTTCAGTCTTCGCCCATATCACCAGGCATGTCTTTTTTTTTTCTCTCGCTCTCAGAAATCACTACTTTTCGATTTGCTACAGCAAATAATATGAAATTTGCCTACCAAGACTATCTTCTAAGACCNTCTCTCTCTCTCAGAAATCACTACTTTTCGATTTGCTACAGCAAATAATATGAAATTTGCCTACCAAGACTATCTTCTAAGACCATTAGATCTAATGATAAAATCACCAAGTTGGAAACTCTGCTTTTTTCCTTCAGTCACTGAAGATGCGCTCTCTGTTAGCTACGGACCGTTCACGGTAAAATGAGCACTTTTGAAGCCCTAGATATATTTTTATTTCAGTCATTTTTCATCCTTTAACCACCTTTTTAAATAAATATTGCCATGTAAGTGATAAACGCAGTGTGTATATTCCTCCGCTCACTTTACCGTGAATAGCCCATATCGGTTTTGTTTCTGTTACTTCCCCCCCCCCCTTCTCTATTTTAATCGTGAACTATTGAAGCTACTGAGAGCGAAATAGCTGCAGCATGTGNAGCACTTTTGAAGCCCTAGATATATTTTTATTTCAGTCATTTTTCATCCTTTAACCACCTTTTTAAATAAATATTGCCATGTAAGTGATAAACGCAGTGTGTATATTCCTCCGCTCACTTTACCGTGAATAGCCTATATCGGTTTTGTTTCTGTTACTTCCCCCCCCCCCTTCTCTATTTTAATCGTGAACTATTGAAGCTACTGAGAGCGAAATAGCTGCAGCATGTGCCTAGCGCAAAAAAAAACGCCGTTCCTGATGGCGAACACAATTCATTTTGTCGGAAACTCAGCAGGCGCCGTATAGCGACACATATTCGTTATGATTTATCACTGGTAATGAAAAAAATTGTGCTGTAATATAAATGTTACGGAGCTCATCAAGTTTAGTTGTAAGCAATTTTTTCTGTGAGCGAAACTTTTTTCGCACGTCGACACGCGCTACTGTACTACGGCGAGACTGGTTTTGCATCATTTCTAAACTTTGTGTCCAGGCTGACAGCGATCGAATTTTTTGTGCCTATGTGCGTCAATATGTTCGCGCACGCACATGCTCGAGCCTTACGCAGTTTGTTTGCAGAGATTTCCTGTCAATATCTTACGTCAAAGTGGGTAGATAGAAGTTTGAAACCGAATTAACGTGCTTCTGATATATGACACACAGAGAAAGGGTTGTGATAACACGTTACTATCCCAGAGTTTAATTATAGTCTATTTGCGGTATCTTCACACTTTTTTGAATCAAAACGTTTGAAATATCACTTCATATATTACGTGTTTGATTGTTTCTTTAATACTTCATATATTACGAGCGTTTTATACTTCTGTTAACACAAAAGTATTTTTATTTTGTTAACGAACTTTTGTATATATTTCACTCATAAACTAAAATATTTATTTTATGACAAATTAATAAAAACACGGAGGAACTTGGTTAAGTTTTGTTTGCATGAGGCAGAGGAATAGCCTGGAAGTAAAATTTCAGCAGGGCTTCAGAAAAGCTGAAAGTAACCAGAATGGACTATAACTACCGTAAAACGCGTTCCAAAAATATCACATTCTGGATACACTGACGTGATTAATATGATTGGCGTGTTTTTTGAAACGCGTGGTCTGTATTTGTGTACGTATATATTCTCTATTGGTTCACTTCACTGACCTTCCTCTTTTTATTTGGTCTGTCAAAGAACAGCAGTTGTTATCAGGGTCGGTGGCCGTCAAACGTAGGATAGCAACCTAAGGTGGCATATTCTTATTTGCGAAAATTTACTAATTCCGATCATAGGATTCATCTCGTAGGCAGTACGCCTGAATCCAAAGATTTGGGTTCGAATCCAGATCGGGTCGGCGTGAGTTCTCAAGCGTGGAACGTTTCCGAGTTCGTGACTGGGTGTTATCTATTAGTTATACACTCTGGAAGGCACTGGAAAACCACTGAATGTTACATTAAATCAACCTTCGGATTGTACATCCGCAGGATTATGTCGGAGCTGCACCATTCTTTGCTAGAGACGATAAACACGCATTTGTCTTTTAAAAATGATCTAAACTGTATAGTTAACTAATTAACACATTTAAAAGATATACTGTCCAATTGCGAAGACTGTAAAGTCCATGCTTATATTCTTCCGTAAATTAACACAATGGTCAGTTAAGAGTTATGGCTATGGTTCATTCAGGGTTGCTTCCAACTTTAAGAAGCCCTGCTAAAGTTCTACTTCAAGGATATTTCTCCGCCTCATGCAAACAAAGCTTAACCAAGTATAGAAAATTACACCAAAAGAACAATGCGCCGCATTCGTGCGCACTTAGTTTAGTTATATTTTGCGTAAGAACTATTTCTTACTAAGCATTACCAACACACCTGTTTCCTAACTGTTTTTATTCGTATTAATTGTAAATGAAATATTAAAATTTATGTATAAAATACAAGTAATTTTTTTAAAACCAAAAATAAGGTACTTTTATGTTAACACACGTAAAACACGCTTGTGATACATGCCATAATTAGGAAGCAACCAAACACGTCATACCTACATGGTATGATTTTCTAAAGTGTTTGATTCATATAGTGTGAAGAAACAGCGAATATACTATAGCGTGTATCAAAGTATAGGCTGTTCACTGTAAAGTGAGCACTTTTGAAGCCCTAGTTACCGTTTCCTTTCAGCCAATTTTTAATCCATTAACCACCTTTTTAAAATAAATATTGCCATGCAAGTAATTAACACAGTGTATATATTCCACCGCACTCGGATGTTTAACGCCTAGAACTGCAATAAAATATGATTTATTAACTGTTATTCCGAGTTAGAGGGCTTTCAAAAGTGCTCGCTTTACTGTATGCCAGAAACCAGCGTTATTTTCCTTTGGATTGCAAGAAGGGTGGGGCAGACGGTATCCGAGGTGGCGGCGGTGCAGCAGACACTGACCTAGGTCATCGGCGGTTCTCTTCCGGCCGCGACCACGCCACTCGCGCACGACGTCCGAGCGCGACGGTGTGACCTTGGGGCGCGGCGGAGGTGAGCCAGCCAAGAGGCGCAGTTCCGCGAGCGGAGCGGGAATTGGGGCGCAGGTGCCCGCCCTGCCAAGCTCGCGCCACGGCGCATGCGCGCGCCACCCCGTACACTCAAGGTGAGGTAGACCGATCTCGTTGGCTGCGCACAACTATAACCTATTCACGGTAATGCCAACACTTTTGAAAGCCCTCTCATCTGGAATAATATTCGTTCATATTTGACATTTTTTATTTTATCCGTAGACGTTAACTTCAGAGTGCGGTGGAATCTGCACACTGCGTTTATCACTTACATAGCAATATTTATTTAAAAAGGTGTTTAAAGGATTAAAAATGGCTGAAATATAAAAGTATTCAGGGCTTCAGAAGTGCCCATTTTACCGTGAACATCCTATATAATCTCAGTGTCCCAACATCGAACTGCTTTTCTGCCAACGCGTTTACAGAAAACGGCATGGTTTAGATTCTAGTTTAGAAAACTGATTTGTAAACCAGTGCTAAGAGATGTTTTTATGCTTCCTCTCACCAATTTGCAATGCAGTTTGATTAAATTCAAATTGGCAAAATTATTTTATTAATATAGTAGTGCTTGTCATTTAAAAATTAAGATATAATCAAACACGTTTGTTACAGTTGACCATGCGACTTTGACAGTTGTGTTTCTTTTGGGGGAGGTAAATGTTGGGTAGATGCGCAGAAGACGAATAAGCAGTCTACCTCATCCTTAATCTATGGCGCCACCCCGCTTTCCCCGCCGTACTTCGTGCGCGTTGTCACCCTATCCTGAACCGGTGGTGGCCCTCATCTCGTGTTTTGCCGAAGTCTAATACATTCGGTTTCGTAACGTTTCCTGCCGATTTATTTTTGTACCCTGGATACATCTAAAGTATGTTTCATTACGTTTATTCTAATAAAAACAATCTTACAGTGTGTCGTTTCAATGTTCTGTTGAAACACGCCTTAGTATCGCAGGTCATACGAACATTTCATTATTAGTGATGTATATAATTACATATTTTTGTGTTTATTTTTACTGCATTGATGTCAAAAAATTTAATGAGTCTGGCTTCAGAAGCGTATGGTCCTTGTAAATTTTTATTTTATTTACGGCCTTTTGAAATTGTATTCATTTTTATCCTCGGAATAACATTAGTTTATTATGAAAGCCCATGTGTGTTGGTAAACCAAACTTGATTGTATACGTCACTACATAATTTTCCAACGGTTCTGCTGTAGATTTGTGGACTGATGATGGGGACAAGACAGATATATATACACACTTAGTAGGATATATGTTTGCGTCTAAGTTTTGTCTGGATTTTTTTAACTCGTGTGACATTTTATTACATGCACAATGCGGGCCGCTCTTCCATGCCCTTGTTTACGTACGCTACCCCCCCCCCCC
>NQII01000591.1:513206-559879 GCA_002778355.1 Clitarchus hookeri
CCCGCCGCCAATGCCTACACCACCTCCTACTCGCATCACCAGTCGGTAAGTGCCCACCCCCGCCCCCTGCGGGTAGCTCCTGGCTGGAGCGCAAATTAGGGTTGCTCTCTCTGTCCTTGTGTTGCACGTCTTTGTAAAACTATATGTGTGTTCACGCGCGGGAAGGAATAACACTCCAGGCTAGGGTGGGTTACAACTTTCAACACATCACGCTTATTGCAGACAGTATTTTGAAGGTCATCGACATGGCCAAAACTAGTATAGGGTCCTGTTGAACCTTGCTACACACTTTCGATCAATAAAGTTATAGAGTGGCCGCTTGGTTCTATAGGTACACGCAGCACGAGAACCCTGCGCGTAGTGACGATGGCGTATTGATACGGGTGGCAGTGTCGCCCTTATCTTTCCCGCACTCCTCGGGGCCTCAAACATGCAAAACGGCCCAAGGTAGATGGTTCCCTTAACACCCGTGGTTGCTGCCTGTCAGGGCACCCGTGAGTCTATCCAACTTACCCAGCAACCACCTTGCACACCGCAACGTCAGCTGCCACTCTACTTGAGTGCCAGGGATTTGGTGTTCATTGACTTGCGGTAGGGGGTGGGGCGGGGGGCTGTAATTATGATGTGATCGTACTGTTCGGATGATTGTAAATAGGTGCCCAGGCCTGCGATCTAGCTTGAGTCCCCACTGGGAACAGAATTTGAATTGAGCAGCTTGAACGCCGTAAAGCCATCCTCCGTAAACTAGTATGCCATGCATCTTAATCCCTATATTAAAGCGCACGTATACTCGTTATGTTCTATTTGACGCTGTATGCTCTGAGGTTTTACGTATTTACACCTCTCTTGAATTTTTTCTGAACGCTGTAATTCATTTTTCAAAGGCAGTATCTTTGTCTGGCCATGTTTAGGTGCAAGAGGATCGTCAATGTTTCTGGTTTCGTTATAAATTAAGAAATGGAATCTAAGACGTCCTGTCATGCAAAACTTTGAGACCGGCTACTTTTATTTTTGTAGCAAATACGCTGGACGCAGGAAAGTGTGTATTATTACAGGAAAGAAAAACTTCTGTACTATATTATTGGCGTATACGAATACATTTTGCATATGCTTAAAAATAGTGCTAATTCATTTCNGAAAAACTTCTGTACTATATTATTGGCGTATACGAATACATTTTGCATATGCTTAAAAATAGTGCTAATTCATTTCTTTAGGTTAGGTCACTACTAAAGAGTGATATCGTAACTAATAGTAGTAATGTTTGGGTCCTGCAGATCTGTTGCCTATACAGAGGCAACTGTTATTCGCTCACGTGTGTAAACTACACACACGTGTACCCTTAAGATTAAATATTCACCATTCCCTTCCAAATTGCATGTTTTTTTTTTTCGCAGGGCTTATAATACTCCGGCCCCTTCTTATGCTTACAAAAATCAACTCGAATCCACTACCAGNTTTTTTTTTTTCGCAGGGCTTATAATACTCCGGCCCCTTCTTATGCTTACAAAAATCAACTCGAATCCACTACCAGGATTTAGCATTCATACATTGTAAACCAAATCTATACATCAAATAAACCAGAATATAATTTTCTTGACACTGAGCTACTTGCTTCACAAAACCATCATCCTGTTTACCACATCACTCCTTAGTCCACCAATATTCCTATAAATATTCATTGGCCTGTATCTTCTTCTGTAGAGTCTTTCGTGGCATCTTGAATCACTAGTCTTATATGCTCGTTGCAGGGTGCTAAGCTGAATCTGAGGCACTTAGGCTGTTGTAGCACTGTAATGTGATGTCAATGACGTGGAGCTAAATGACTTGTCACTCTTGCACTCACTTTTAATTATTTTTTTTTGCTACTTTGCATTAAAATGTTTTTTGCTACTTGC
The DNA here is from genome assembly GCA_002778355.1 of Clitarchus hookeri. NCBI lineage: Eukaryota > Metazoa > Arthropoda > Insecta > Phasmatodea > Phasmatidae > Clitarchus > Clitarchus hookeri. Next base: position 515,105 of record NQII01000591.1, read on the forward strand.
GCATTGCTTACGCAATGGTTTGACACTATAAAGTGGTAGACTTAGTTAGCTTTTCACTGAGTACTTCTGTTTCCCTCAGCAGAATCCCCATCGTTGCCTCACAGCCTTAGTTTTCAGTAAAACTGAGATAATCAACGCATAAACTTTCTGCGCGATTACGTTAAAATAACAGAACTGTTACACGTACCCTGCGAAAGTTGCGCGAGGTAATTTTGCCGAAGGAGCTGAACATTTGTAGACCGGCTAAAACATGCTCGAGCTCAGTGGAAGTCAATAAGTCTTATTACTAGAAGAGTATTGAAAAAAAAAGAAAATGGCTTTCTTTTACTGAGACGTATTATGAAGCATAGAATTCACTGTTTAACCTGTAAAATTAAGTTACAGAAATAGTATACTGATTCGCTAACGCATTGTAAGAATCTTGGCGGTTTTGTGACATTATCTGGGCATTGCACGTTGTGGACGTTATTTTAAAGTGCAAGGGTATAGTAGTGGGTGTGAATAGGAAAACGTGATCATTTGGTACGAAAATTTGTAATTAAATAAGTACGCATTTCGAGAAACTTAAGCTGTTCTTNATAGGAAAACGTGATCATTTGGTACGAAAATTTGTAATTAAATAAGTACGCATTTCGAGAAACTTAAGCTGTTCTCTAAACACCGTAATGATCCCAAATGATTGTGTGGGTGTGTGTGTGTGTGTAAAAGGTGATAGGGAGGGGTAAATGCCATCGTATATACTTTTTATAGGAAATTTAAAAAAAAATTGTATTTTATGAGGACATACTGCATGACATAACACTTTGTTATTAGGTCTACAGATTCCAAGGCAAATAAAAATTTTTTTCAGTGTTTTCAAAATACTTAATTCTCTGATATTATACATGTATAAACTTCACGAGCTTTATAAATGGCCCGTTTACGTAAATTGACAGAAGTTCAGGATACGTTTTTTGAAACTGTAAGTAACACAGCTAGACTCAAGTCGCAGTTACCTGAAAAGATTATGTTGGTTTTAGGGCTTAAATCCCCTGTTGTCCTCATAGTGTTGGAAGGGCAGTTAACGATCTCTTTGTTACTCTATCTAATAATGACATTTTACTCTTGATTGATAAGCAATGGAAATTGCATATAATCGACTCACGGGAATACATTTATGTTTTGTATGTGTAGAAACTAATAAGTGTTAAATATTTTAGACGTTAAACGGCGTTCCTGTCAAGCCATACCGAATTAGCCACTTTGCACTTCAGATTCATGACAATTCGTTCGCTCGCACTTGACTATCCTACGATTTGTTAGTAGTTAAGCGGGTTGCATTAATAACCGTTGTCGTAACCGGCATAAGGTTGGCGTTACGTTACTTAGCGCGCCGTGTACACAGGGTCTGAAGGGACTTCTTAATTATAGCTGACTACATACCACGGCGATGAAATATCAAGTAGTGCAGGTGGATCATTAATCATCGTCTGTTTTAGATCTCTACGTGAACTCGACGCTTTAGTACTGCCGTCGCGAATTATGTGCACGTTCGGAGAAAGGGTTATTGGGGGGGGGGGGATATTTTATTCTTAGCACTACCTGCTCCCGCTGTAGGACCAAGTATCTTACATCGAAATACAGGAAATGCGGTAGACATATTGGAAATACTTATTAGCGAATCTTGCGGCACTTGCGTGAAACCGCATTTGTTTTGAGCATATCCTTTCATTGTAAAAAGTAAAAACACAGAGCAATGTCTGTAATATTAGTACACCATAATTAAAAATAAGAACAGGCGAAAGTATGATAAAAGGCAGTAAGAAATAAGAATTCCATCAGTGTTTTCACACAGTTCACTCTAGAATGCGCCTATGAAATTGGTTTCAAAGCTTTGTCATGCTAAACAAACCGTATGTACGGTATTGTGATGTAAAGTTTTTGGTAAGACCGTGCAAAGCTAATTGGAAAATAAAACTGTCAAGCCCAATTTTACTCAGCACCGCTAATCATCTTGCAGAATGCTGTGTCTGTTTCTCTCGTGTTCATTGATACACCTTTAAAGTTGCGAAATATCCTTTATGATTTGTCGCTCACGCTGCATTGAATTCCGAAAAAAAGAAGTTCTCAAAGATAATTTGTGTAACGAAGCCTCTACCATGCCTCCTCGCGTTTATCATCGTCTCCCCACAGCTTTCTCATCGACGAATTCGCTCCTGTAGCATGGCAAAAACTGTACGACTTACTGTTAATAGTTTCCCAGGGATGTGGTACGATAAAGTGTGTTTTAAATTCAGGAATATCGTAGTACATGCTTTATAAACGTTTAACTTTGACAGTTGGGAAATTGTTTTTTCTGCCTGTGACTGGTAGTAAAAAAATTTTTTCCCGCCAAGGACAAACTGTGGACTACGGACATTCCTAATTCTCAGGGAAACCTACCTGTGCGTGGTTTTGAAATAATTCTCAACGGAAACAATAATATCGTATCTTAGATCTAGAACATATTTTAATCTTACGATTTTCTTAACTTTCGTCATTTTCAGACGTGTTTAAACATTTTGTTTAAAATCGAAAGTATAATCGTGTCATTTTTGACTAACGTTCGGGAAGAAAAANATACAAGTGGTCGGTCTCGATTGTAGCATATATACGAATGTTTCTTCCTTCAGAAAACAAGTTTTTACAACACACAAGATAAAATGTACCGTCCTGGAATTGTTTTATAATGCAACATAAAATCAGTGGCATAATACATTAAACAATATTTTCCGTACATAACTGCTGCCGTTTCGTAGTTGGCGATCTTTCCTTTGCAGCGGAATATTAAAGCGGCCTGCGCTCTCCTTATTACAGATACGCGCTCGGGGCGAGGCGAGTATGTGAGATATGCAGGTGGCTGCCGAGGGTATCTGGCGTGCTATCAGGCGTGCTGAGCTCGGGAATATCAGCTCAGCTCAGCACAGCACGTGCCCACGTCGCTCTAGTGATCCAGCGTGGATCGTCAGTCCTGTGGCGAGAATCTCCGGTACAGATGGACGGCAATTAGCAATACTAATATTACCTAGGCCAGGTCAAGTGAATACATTTTATTTGAAGACTTTTAATCCTAAACAGTTTATTTGCTGACAACGTGTGAATACGCTTAATGGTTTTGTATTTGCTGTTATGTAGATTTGCGTATATATTTTACCTATGCCAGGTAAAATGGCCAGTCACTGGCCACTTTATCCGACGTGGGTGGGCAAAGTGGCAATTTGATACACATTTTTAAAATTCACTGAAAAAATAATAATTTTCAATACACAAAGAACATAATATTCTTTTTTGTAATAACTATATTGTATGGCGGATATTTTCCAATTTTGTTTTAGTTACAATATACGATTTACATAATGTTTTACCTTAGCATGGCAACTTTACCCTGCTCTCCCCTATATACTGTATCTGCAGCAAGATTAAGCTCTTGGGNNGGAATTTCCCCGTAATCCTCCCCCCCTCCCGAATCTGGTCCTGGCTTCAATCGGTGGTTTTGACACAAACCGAGCAGTGTTAAACACATTTATTTTAAGACAGAACCAACACACCACAATAGTTTTTTAACATTATTTATAAACTTTAGGTGAATTACTGTGCAGTGCAGTTATATCCGACATCATAGAATGATATTAAATGTAGCTGAATAGAATATTAGAAATTTCAACAAAATAATAATATTTCGTCAAAAATGTGTTTTTAAAATTTTCTTTATATTGTACTCTTGGTTTTCCTTTGAATGCACAACGTTAGGTTGTCACTTATATTGCATTGCGTAATGCATGTTTTCTCGTCACGATCGGCCATGTTAGTTTTTTCCCCAAGAGAAGCCACGTCATGTCAGCACTTAAAAGGAATAGCCTCGTCTTACAAAAGTTTGAGTGACCGGGGCGTAATGACCTCCCCGTATTCTACACCCTTCATAATTAACCCTAATGCTGACAGCTGACACTCGCCAGTTCCGTGTGCTGTGCTATAGTGCGTCTCGCTCTTAGATTGCAGTGGGTAGCTAACCAAACAATTATATGTTTATAAACTACTATACAATTTAACAATTTTTGTTATGTAATTTTGTACGTATGCACTTATTCTGTAAACACATCATAATTTCTTGACAGTTGATAATCGCCAGCCACGTGGAAACAGCGCGTGTCATGCACTCCTTACTGCAATCTTAAAGTGAGACGGGCTGTAGACTGGTGGTAACTCCCCGGGCCGTTTTTTGCCCTAATAACACAGATGAATTACGAACTACAGCGTAAGCAAGCCGTGACGACCTTCCTTGTTAGCTCTTAATCATTTCCTCGTGACTTGTAGATCCCAGTTGTAGTTTATTGGTTGAAGCGGTCATGAGTGGAGCTTTCTGTGGGCCTGAGGGTAGCTACCGGATACCTCGCTCCTCTGTCGGGTGGCTGATCCGAGTTCGATCATCATTTCGTCGATGGGCTTACAGTATGTTCGAGTATGCCCACGCGCCGCTGTACCTGGTCCGACGCTTTATATATGCTGTTCACGGTAAAGTGAGCCCTTTTTGAAAGCCCTCTCATTTGGAATAATAGTCGATAAATGTATACTTAGTTTAACCTTAGACGTTAATTTCCAGTTGCGGTGGATTATACATCCTGTGTTTATAACTTACATGGCAATATTTATTTTAAAATGTGGTTAAAGGATAAAATAAATGCCTGAAAGGAAAAAGTAACCAGGGCCGTGAACAAACAGCCTATAACTTGCTGTCACCCAGCTCTGTTTTTCCAACACTCGTTGCCATCATAACAAAGTTGCAAAATAACATTGATATCATCTCAATTTTATTCATAAAAAAAACCTTTCATTGTTTGTAATATTTATCGTGGATTTACCTTGATGTTTATATTTATATACGTTTACTTATTTGGTACACGCTAATTTCAGTAAGGAGGGGTGGAGCGAGGGGCAAATTAAACTTAAATTACAAATTCACTCCTTTCCCGAGATGAGTCCCAGCATCCCTAGATCTGTGCAGAGGAACGAAAAACGAGCGAAATCATTTCAGTCTGTTTTTTCAAAACAAAGCTTTTTTCCAACGGTTAAGGTGACCTAATACACACTCACCGTAAACAGGTAACATACGAGGGCTGATTCAGAAGTCATGACAACTATTGTTTATCTCCCGTAAATGACCCAACACAGGAAATGTATTATTTACAGTTGAAAGTGTACACATGGGGCATGTATGCAGGAATGTCCGGCAAAGGAACAAAGACAAACATGGCTGCTTGAGTTCATCGTTCAATTGATACATTGTCGTACAAACTGTATACACTCATGTGAACGGGTACGTATCGTACATTTACGAGTTGTTTAACATCCTTCAAAGTAGTCGCCGAGGTTGTCCACGGTTCGTGGCCAGCGATGAAGCAGACATCGTCACAGCATTTCGACGAGAGGTGGCGCTCATCGGCGGATCTCATGCAGCCGATGGTATTTCCCGTTGATTCTGTAACATTAAATATGTTGTATTAATTTATGCTGGAGGAAACTGTTGTAATTTAGTATTACATATAATATTTATTGCTAGCATTAATACTAGAATTGTTGAACAAAGGAGTGAATTTGTAATGACTGCGTGAGACCTGAATCGAGCAGTCGGAAATTGCATATTTCATCCACGGAATGCAATATTCGCCTGTTCTATTTTCGCTAGTGTCACGATAATGAATGTGGACGGAAGTCCCCATATACATTATTTCTGCAGCCAAATCGCGAAAGCAAGTGCAGTGCGTGTAACAGCTCTAGAATTCACATCAACCCCAGTCTTCCGTTAATTAAAAAACTTAAAATATTTCATTATAAATGTTTATTGCAGATATTGTTTGAATGTTTAATTTCTGAAGGTTAAAAACGACACAATACAATAAATTGTGTGCTCAATAATATTAATTGGTAGGACCAATAGTGATATCGATATGACGCTATTTCCAAAATAGTAATAACGTTGCGTTCATATGCGGCTGTGGTAGCGAAAATAACACGCCCACAAAGGACGAGCATGGTTCTTTTTAACGAACACGCCATAGTTGTGACGTGTCGCGTGTACGACGGCCGTATGGAAATGCGAGCACGGAACATGTATCTAATAACTCTTCCCGTCATAAGTATAGCGTCATTACTGTGACGGCGCGCGCCGTGATGAAAACACGCAAATGTTGGTACTGAATTTAAGAGAAGTGTGTTAGTTTTGGACGTTGGATGAGCCGTCGAAAATTTTTCAGCCAATAAGAAACGGCCGCCAGAAATGTGTTAACCAAATCAAGTAAAGATGTGGTAGTTTAGTTTATTTGTGAGCATAGCTTTTTTTTTTTTTTTTGGAGCAATGTCCTCAGTGTACTTTAAATTTTTCCTTTCTTTGCATTGTTGTGTGTAACCTATTGCTGTGTGTGTGTCTCGAAATATAACACTTACATTGGTGGAAAAGTGAGCTGTGCTCTTTGATGGCCGCATGTTTGGAAAGTGCAAATATTGCATAATTTGATATTTTACAGTGAACTACGCGAAAAAAACACACAGACAGGCTCAAAATTGTGTATACCGCTAATTAGTAGAAAATATCTGAGAACAGATGCAATCAACTTGTTTGTACAAACCACTCTGTTATTGCTATTATTATTGTTTACGGGTATATTATTTGTAGATAACCTTGAAGCAATTTGAAGGTGAAATTTAACAGTTATGATCACTGGTAAATATGATCATGTACGCAAGCAAAATTTGTATAAAGTGTACGACTGAGATACTGGGTACATTATCATTGTATATATAATTATATATGTATATATCTCGCGTGGTATCACTTGCCCTCGCCCGCAACAAAATTGTGTTAGGTTACCACCAAAAGAAATCTACCGACTACCTATTAAAATAAAGTTAAATACTGCATTATTATATACGCCTAACCATCTTAGGCTACGTGTTTTCAATAAATTAAAAACCATAACTTCAAGTCCGATTAACCATGTAATCCCACAATAAATTAAACCTATGTAGGCGCACAGGTAATGCAAAAGTGTAAAAGCATCGCCATACATTGTACAAATTACGATAAGATTGCGCATGTGTGGAACAGACGTAGCCCTTGTGCACGTAATCCTGCGACCAAAAACCCTCCCACCTCCTCTGTTTATGTTCGACGTGCTTAGTTGACAGATTACAAGGTCGTGCGTGGCGGGTGGTCGGGGTTGACCGTGTCAGCCCCTAAGGGCGACGGGGGCGTCCCCATTGGCGGAACCCCGGTGGCCAATGAGAGGGCTCGGGGCGGCGGAGCAAAGGCTCGCGTGGGCTAGATCCCAAACTGATGACTGAGAGCGGGCCGTAGACGTGATAATAGACGCGGTGACAGTCTTTAACATCCCGGCAGTCTGGTCGTTTTCTCGCGCGGGTTTGTTATATCAGCGGGAAGAGTCGGAAGTTCTGCGTGGGCGGGGCAATACGAGACGTCCTGGGCGACGGAGCAAAGGCCCACGTGGGCCAGTAGTTTCCGAATTTAAGACTGCGAGCGGACTGGCGACGTGATACGAGGAGCAATGTTGAGCTGCGAGGCGCAAGTGACTGCGTGCCAGCGGCGGCCCGAGAAGCAGCGCCGACGAGACAGCTCCGTCTCCGGCTGCCGTCCAGCGTGGGCGGGCACTCACTGCTGCTTCCACGTCCACCAGGCGTCCCGCTGCTTCTACGGCAACTGCGCCGTCGGTCCGCGCATGCGCGGCTTCCGCAGGACCCCCGCTAAGGTGTGTTCATGCAGTTTTAGAGCCAACCGCCCGCCCGCCCTGTGGCATGCCACCAACATTAAAAAAAAACCGTATTTATGTAAACAGCGAGCTAACGAGTCACGTGGTTCTAACAGTTAGGGCAAATTATAGTTCATTGTTGGCTAGAGGTGAACCAAACCAGTATTTATCATGCTTGTTACTGTTCCCCACCGATACTTGTTACGGATACCTGTTATTGCGTACCCGTTATTAGGGATGCGCTTAGCCCCAAATGCGGGGTAGAGCGATCTCGCTGGCTACGCAAACCAGTCTCCGTGTCCAAACATTGGACTGCTTTTCTGCCAACACGACTGTCATAAACGACGTGGGTCGGTTTTGAGGTTATATCACTGTTTGGTAAACAAGCGCTTTGAGATGTTTGTATACTTCCTCTAACCAATTTTTAATAAGTTACAATTATGCTGGTTTGGGGTAGGTCAGTGTTGCATGGGTACATGCGCATAAGACTTATCTTTAGTTACGGTCGTTACCTTCCGCTACCTCGCCATCTGTTATTGGCTGTTTAGTGGTCTGATGTTTTTGGCTACCTCTGTGTAGCTCACATCCGGGTGGTATTCGAGTCTGTACTACAAGTATTTCCAGTAACAGTTTTTTTAAACTACTTTGTTATTGTCCTTTTTATTTCTGATGCTTTCCTGACAGTTTGTAAGAAAACGTTTTGTTTACACAAATCACAAGAGGCCTACTCACAATAAATTTCTGTAAAAAAAAAAGACATCATTATTGAGAAACAGGAACTCCAGTATTTACATATTTGGAAATGTGAGGGAAATAGCAAGCAGTGCGGGATTTCCTTCAGGGCTATTTGGTAAACGTCAGGCATTACTAATCACCTCTCGAGGAGGAATTAAACTTCTTCAAACAAAACATTCAAGTATTGGATGCTAATATTAGACCGCAGGAACAGGTGCTGGTACATAATTATATCAGTTAAGTATAGAAAACTAAGCAATTTTTAAAACTATCATGTTCACTTTCTTACAAATCTTTAGTTAAAAGCAAGTAAGTAGAGAGGTGACATGACAATGGGCCCGGCCGAGGCGTTATTTCAAGCCAGTGGCGTGTGGTGAAGTGTTGCAGGGTAAGCTGGCGTTAGCTCTGAGCTGTACCCTGTTGCTTGCTAGTTTACACTTCCACCACTAAAACGTAGTTCATGTGACACCACAGGACGTGTAGAATGGGTCACTTGCCTGCTGGCTGTGAGTGATCGAAATACATTTAGTTTCCCTAGGCTCCACAATGGTTATTGGTTCCTGCTGCTAGCATCGAGAATGTTCAGAAGTGAGCAAGCACCACCTTACCTTGCAACAGTTCACCACACGCCATTGTTTCAAGCCGTAAAATGTAAACATGTCGCTAATACATTACCAACCTAAAAAAAACATAAATTGGAGGTAGTTACTAAAAAATTTTACAGACAACATTTGAACTTTTCTAGGACACACATATTCTGTTATTTGAACTTGTTTGGGACACATTTTTTATTAACGCTATAAAAGGGGCTTATTTCGTTTTAATGTGGCGTTTACAGTAATCTGGCGATCTTGCAATAATTTTGCAATTTACACATACATAATTTTCATACTTACCTATTAAATCTGCGTGAATTTTTGTGCACTAGTTATTATAGTGAGTAGGTGGCTCTTAACATTGAGGTCTTGAAAGCCGATGAGGGTGAGGCGAGTATGGAGGAGCGCCGGAATGCAGGGGTGGGGAAAACAGGAAATCCCTGAGAAAACCTGCCAACCAGCGGTATCGTCCGGCACGATTCTCACATGCGACCCCGCCGGGAATCGAACCTGGCTCGCCTTGGTGGGAGGAGAGTAGTCTAAACACTACACCACCGCGGCTCCTTAGATATTGTCTGCGCAGTTGTGCATGGGATAGTGCTTTTCCGACTGCTCGTTCAGTTGTCAGCATCGCGAGTGAGGAAAATAAAGTTGCAGAAAAAAACCCCTGCTTCCCATCTTGGTTCCAATCGCCGCCACTGCAAATATTATAAGCGGAGCTGTTTAGCAGACTTCACTAAGAAAGTAATATACAAGAGCTACAGCCTTCTGTTAACTAAACAATTTTGAATTTATTTCACAGGAATTGTGTTTATGAACTGGATTGATAGTATTGGTTTTGTAGAGGAAGAAATAGAAAAAATATGGCCCACTGTAAAAAAAATTCCATCCCTTTGGTTTTTTTTAAGCCATATTTATTAGTTCTTTTTCCAGTATAGGCACTTTTGTGTACAAAATCCTTTAGCTAATTTCCGATTGTGAATATACATTACCAATTGCGAAATGTGATGATGAATATGATGGTCGGAAAGGAGGGGGTGGGGGAGGTTGTCCAGATGTCTCATATCACTCGAGGCATTGAACTTGCACATAGGCTTTTAGGTTTATTATGCCTTTAATAATAAAAATAAAGGTTTTTGCTACTGCACGTCAATTTATACTTAAAAAATTCCATTATCTAATAATATTCACTAATACCACCCCTCCTCTTTTCCACCATTCTCTTTTGAAAAAAAAATCAACATGATATTGAGAACGCAATATTGTTACGAAAGTCCTCTTGGAGTTATCTCAACTCTCCAGATTATACATCATGCCAAATAAAGACATGAGAAATTTCCTTAAAATATTAGAGGGTTTTTCCATAAGAATTTGTTAGTGTTTGTATTCTTCAAGATAGCTAACGTAATTGTTGCTCTATTTTTTTACCAAGAATAATCCGCATGGGCGATGCTATGTTATGACATTCACCTCATTATTTGTATTGGAAAATGGATATGTATGATTAATACATGAAACGAGCATTACTTGCATACAATTAATTGTCTTGTAAGTATTTTAGTATTGAACAGTGACCTTGTTTTACGCTGTATGCATACATGCACTAATCCTTCTTGGAGTATTCCACTCTTATGCAGCGCACACCTAGAGATGACACAATTTGGCATCAATACTTTTCCCAGAAGAGGAGGCAATTCCCAACTTTCTCATAGGCCCTAGTCGCAGTCAGGTACCAAACTGTTGAACTGTAATGTCTCCTCCCTTCCGCTCCACGTCATTCTTTGCCACACTCAACTTAATGCACTTGATATGTGTCTCCCTCAGTGGTATTCTACTTACAGCAGCTATTTACTGGGGGTGCGATTTGGAGGAGGCTTGTGGCATGTCAATTTTGAACTCTGCACCCTTCTCATTTGCACTTACTCAGAGTGTGGTTACACCTGTAACAGTGTAATTGAAAACTGTCATCGGACCATTCTCCATAAGGGCAGGAAAGTGGGAGATTTGATTCAAGATTTACACACTTCTCTTTAACATCGAAATGTAGCAAATTATTCACTGTTATCATACTGTGCTGACAGTTAATTGTGTTCCGTAAGTGATCCAACATTCCCCCATCAATCCAGTCCTCCTCTTACAAAACCCACCACTAGCTGTTAGTTTGCAATACTAATGTAATAGTTAAGAAATGTCTGTGGCTGAGGTTGCCAAGTTGGCTACTAAGAGGTTCTTTGTCTGAACACCACGTAAGCCATCAATGTGTGTATTCCTAATAGTTCACCAGCTGATTAGCATAAGCAGGGGTGGTTATGACTCTTGACCAACAATAAATAAAATATCCCTAGATAACATTTTTTTATAAGTACCTATATGTGACAAGCAAAATGCACTGCTGTTATCATTTATTGTATTAAAAATAAATTGCTAAGGGGCATGCTTGTTGAAGCCATTGTGTATATCTGAGGCACAAGGTACCGAAATAATCTTGCAATTGTTCAGTACGGGACTTGCTTTGTGTAGTAACCCTACCACATTGTAACAAATGCCCTTAAACAGCCATATTTTCTACCAGAATTGTTCTTAAAAACATAATTAAAACATCCATTTTAGTGATTTCCTTTCTGAAAAAGAAAAGGTACCAAAACTTCCTTCCCAAGTGAAATGTTTTATAAATGTCTACCTGTATGTTTAGCAACCTAAACTCACCAGATTTCAGCTCTGCCGTATATACATTGCTCATTTCAAGTTCCTTGAATTTTAACATTGTATTTTCATTAAGAAAAATGTTAATTATGCCATGATTAAATTAAATTGTGGACTCTATAGGTCTGTGTAGCTGATGGCATGAGCTTTGCATCTCAGTGGCTGCAAATAACCACTACTTTTTGAGGCTTGTCTGTATTGTCAAATTAATATTGTATGTGCCTAATGCAAGTACATCTACACCTAGATGATACCAAAATGTGTGTTCACTGGTGGAAAATTTTAATAGTCTACAAATACAGGGTGATTTTGAGCAGTGGGGACAAACTGCAGGAGAAGATCCTTGCAGGAGAATATCCCTGAGAGGATAAGGAGCAAAAAAGGTAATATGGACATATGTCCGGAAATGCACAGTTTCTATGCTAGAGACCATTTATTCATTCATCATTTGTGTACAATGCGAAGCACAACATAATGTCGTGAGGCCACCGTTAGATAAGTTGTTCGAAGTGGCCCCCACAGGCCTCTTTGTATGCGCATACATGTTGCAGCAGTGGCAGCATATGCTATCTTGCATCAAATGGCGTCACAGGCAGCATGAGTGCATTGTCCCAGTGTCTGCACATCTGGGATGCGCTCCGCATACACTACACCTTTCAGGTGCCCCCACATGTTGAGATTTAAAGGGTTGAGGTCTGGCGACCGGGTGGGCCATGCAACTGGACCACCTCGTCCGATCCATCAACCGGTGAAGACGTCAAGATGCCTCCGCACGGTAATGCGGAAGTGGGCTGGAGCACCACCGTGTAGCAGCCACATAACCCTTTGTACCACCAAAGGCACCTCTTTCAGCAGGTGTGGCAGGGTCATCCGCAGGAAGTGAAAACATGCCTCTCCTGTGAGGCATTGTGGAAGGATGACTGGTCTCACAAGGCAGTCACCAATAATCCTCACCCACACATTGAGGCTGAACCAGTGCTGATGGTTCGCTGCCACCATACCACTGGGATTCTGTGTAGTCCACAGATGGGTGTTGTGGAGGTTGACGATACCGCCCCATAAAGGTGGCCTCATCTGTGAATAGGATGGATTACAGAAATCCCAGTATTGTGGTGACCTGTGCAACAAACCAGCAACAAAACCGTTCCTGTAGAGGAGAGTCCTTTGGTAATAAGCACTGCACATGTTGCAAGTGATATGGGTGGGTAGTAGTGGTTTTTGTCGTGGAGAATGTTCCACATGGTCGTCTGGCTTACCCCTTGCTGGCGGGCCACCTGCCTGGTGCTGATACCAGAGTCATCTTCCATTATGTTGATTCCTCCAAGGGCGGTGTACGTACCTGGCACACCCGCCCTTCATGGTTACCCATTTTTGTAAATGAGCCTGTCTCACACAAATGGCGAAACACTATTGCAAACATTTTATGGTGTGGTTGTTGTCGACGGGATACTTTTCCTGGTACAGCTGTGCTGTGCTGCCTCCTGCTCATTGCCAGTCTGTATGTAAAGACTATGTCGGCCTGTTCCCGATTGGAATACCGGGCCGTCGTCCCCCGGGCCGTCGTCCCACAGTAGGTAACACACACACACACTTGCACATTCTCACTTGCACACTAACTTGTTCACAAGAGACTAAATATTACAGGTAGTCTTGTAGCTGCAGTATTAATTTCTGTCATTGTGTGTGTTTGGCCATTTTGGTGGTGTGCATGCATGTGCATGTTAGACACACTTGCATTTAGGATGTAACTCAGGTGATTAACCTGTGCACGCAAAAGTAAAGTAAATTAATATTGGTGTTTTTATTTTATTATTAAGCTACAGAAACAGTCAGCGAGAAACGCTCTTTGACAGTCCATATATCTGGATATGCTAGCAGCATACATTACCACATTATTGATGTGTTGAGTACTTGCACAAATATATGGAGTCTACACCTTACATAACAGAACACACACAAGCAATGTGCATTACTTTTAGAATTGCTTGTTTGGTTTTCTGTTATGGTCTCTCAAGTAACTTTAAATAAATGAATGCAGATTTTATTAGTAGCCTTGAAGAAATAAAATGGTGAGGAATTATTTGTCTGAGAATTATTTTGAATTTGTAACTTAGGAGATATTGTATTCAATACAAATATAAAATAGGTATTTTAATTTTGTTAACACTATGAAAGTTAAATGTGATGTATTTTTAGCTAATATCTGTGTTGTAGTGTAATGTACAGTAGTGTTTGAAACATCCTTTCCCTAAGTACGGAATTACTTTTACATAATTTTTTACTAGAAATAATAACACACAGCTATTATTTAAAAATTTATTTTTAAGGTTTTGCAGTTGAAACTATTGCACTTTTAACACTGTAGTTTCTGTGCTGTCATCTGTAAGCTGTGGCATGTAGCGTGAAGCATTTAAACAGTAACTGTGGCAGTGCCTTGCAGTGACAAATGGAAGTTTAAGGCATAGAACTGTTTGTAAATGCTCAAGGGCTACTTTACAAAAGAGCAAGCCACCATCGCACTATGCTTGGCAGTTCCTACCTTGCTTTGCTGCTCCATTGCTTGTCAGTATCTATGTCGTTTATGTTTAGTACTGCAGTTGTTCTGTCAATGTAGACTAGCCACATCTGTTGGCAACTTTGACATCACAATAATTTTGTGCCTTTTTAATAAAGATAAGTTTGTCCAACCACAAAACTACAATACGGATTATGTAACAATTAAAAAAAAAAAAAAAATAGCAGAAATGGTTATTGTAATCCGTAAATGATTTGTGTTAAATTGAGCAACTTAAGGTTGGTTGGCTGTGTTTTAGTTATGTGTAGTGCATGTGAAATGATTACATGTTTGTGACTGCATATGTATCATATAGCTTAGAGTGGGTGTCGTGCAACTGTGTGTCTGGCTTTCGTGAGTCCTCTGCAAGCCTCGATCCTTGCTTTCTGTCTGGCGCTTGTGGGTGAGGCGTGTGACGGTGGCTTGTTGCAGTACGGCCCCCAGTGCGTCCCCACCGCGACCTCCCCCTCCAACACGAACAGCAGCTCAAGTTCGAACACTGGTTCACAGAGTGGCACCCACAGTACCAGCCTGAGCAACAACCTCGGCCCGAGCCAGTCCAATCTCGCAGGCGGCGAGCAGCTCAGCAAGACCAACCTCTACATACGTGGCCTCAATCAAAACACGACTGACAAGGACCTCGTCAATATGTGTATGAGGTTGGTATAGTCATCACTACCTCCTCATCTGCTTCCACTATTTCTTTCTCTGTTCCTCTCATATTATTCATTCCATTCCATATTAATCAGCTAGCTTTATGTCTGCACTCATTTTGGCTGATACACACACTGTAGATGTTTCATATCAACATTTGTACTCCACAATATTGTTTTTCTTTGTATTGAATTTTAATATTAACTTTGGAAAGTGTTATGTATCTATAGTATTTTTCTTCAGCAACTGTAACTTTTTATTACTTCCAGTTGTACAGCACAATATTAATTTTAGTATAAGTCTGTAAAATATTCAGAATCATTGAAAAATAATTGTATTATTTCACAAAATCACAGCATCAAAACTATTTGAAGCATTAGGTTGGTTCTTTCACCAATATGTACAGGAAGGATCAAAGTTTTTGCCTACCTTAAAATATTTTGATATGCACCTTATTTATGAATCTATATATCCATGCAGTATGGAACCTCAATCCATGTATTTTGGAGCATTGTTGGCATTATTGTCTCAATGTCAGCAGTGGTTCTCTGATGTAAATGCTCCAAATCTGGATCGTCACAGCATAGACAATATTCTTCACATATCCTCAGAAAACACAGTCTATAGTGGTAAGATCAGGGCTTCTAGGAGGCCATAGGGGTAGGACTACCTTTCTCAATCCAACTGTTTGGGAACCTTGCTTGCAGGTCGCTGCACACTGCTAGGCTCCAATGCAGTGGTGCTCCAGCTTGCTGGTATATTACACTTTGTCTTTCAAAGTTCTCACTCTGAGGGAACATACATATCTAGCATGTCCAGATAAATGTTGCCTGTGATTGTTTTTTCAGCGGACATGAAAGGCCCTTTAACTAAATTGTACATCAACCCACACCAGACTTTCGAGTTTGGGAGTGTCGAAAATGTACTCGTGTGTTGCGTTATGTTGCTGTGATACCAAAATTCTGCGGCTATGACTATAACACACCCATTAATATGAAAAGTTGCCTCGTCACTGTAAAGCACCCGATAAGCATAATTTGTTTGTGTAAATTTCGTTTAACATGAAAGCAGTAAATGTAGAATATTTGGGCTTGTCTTCCAGAGTAATTTCGTGCCTCAGTTGAATCTTGTAGGCATGCAATCTTAAACATTTATGATGAACATTTTGCATGGTAGTCTTTGGAATGCCAAGCTCCAAATTGAAATGGAGAATTTACTGTTTAGGGCTGTGCACACAAGATAGCCTAAGATGATCAACCTTCTCTTCAAAAGATCTTGGCTGTCTTGGTGATTTTTGTTTCTGTATGGTACCTGCTGTCCCAGATACTGTAGTTTAAAATTACACTGAACAGTCACTGCAGACTTGTCCGCGAACCACAGAAGACACTGTACTTTGTACGGTACTGTCACCATCTCACTGGGAGATTGGTGTAGATGCCAGATGATTGGCTCACCCTTGCCGAATCAAAGAACACACTGTACTTTGTACGGGACTGTCACCATCTCACTGGGAGATTGGTGTAGATGCCAGATGATGGGTTCACCCTTGCCGCACCCACAAGTTCAATGTGCAACTGTTTTTCACCACTAAAAAAACTTCAAAGCTTCCTGTACATTTTGGTGCATCGGTCAAGTAGTTTTCAAGTTGTGATTTTTTCAAATTTTACCATTCTTTTTTGATGATGCTGTATGTTCGTACAAATGTAAAGTTTCAATATCTTGTTACAGTAATTTCAAAATGAGCTTAGTATGCATTGTATGGCTGAAGTAATTGAGATTATATTAGTAGGTAGATGGTTCCTATCTTCTTAAAAATTATTTTCAAATCAATTTACTAGATGTTTTAAATAATATTTTGCTTTGTTAAGGTTGTGAGGATGCAATAGAGGCAAGGTAGAGATGTAGAAAGGGAAAACATGGGTTTGGTTTCAATAACCATTCTAAAAACATGGTCTGTTCTCTGCAATAATTACTGTTGCAGTGTAGCAACATGGCCAGCCTGGATTATATATTACACAAAAGAAAAAGGAAAGTGATAAACAATGTACTTTTACTGTGTGATCATGAAGTGAAGGCTAAATGTTTACACTTGCAAATAAATAAGGAAACTGGAAGAACAGCCTTGTACACGCATGCAAGCAAATCATAAATGTTGAGAATTTGTAAAAATGACAGACCTGAGGAAGTGTAAACACCTTCTGGTAAACGCAGAAATGTTTACATGAATGGACTACTAGTGTGTAGACAGATTTAATTAATTTTTGTAACAAATTACCAAAATAGTTTACACTGGGACACAATTATGTTTCCAAGTACAGCAAACTCCTAATAATTCAGTGTAATCAGATTCAGCTCCAAACTACCTAGGCCAATTGCCAGTTTATCAAAATTAATAAACAGAATGATATTAATCCACTCATATGTTTCATTAGAAACGCCATACAGTTGTTTAAATAAAAAAGTGGGATGGAGCACTAAATAAACACAGGTCACAGGCTTGGAACAGTGTAATGACTTTAGTTGGGTTAAGATTTCCAGACCTCGGGTACTAAAAAATTACATACTAGACTGCACCATCAAAATCATTAGTAAGTGGAATCTGTGCATAAATGGAAAGGTATGTGGGTAATTTAATAAATAAATCACTGGTGTGTGAATGTTAAGTGTTACAGAAAACAAATTTTTCTTTATTGGAAATTATCTACAAAACTACATTGGCTCTAATAAGTATTTGTTGCACTGTAATTACACAATTGAAAAGTATTTATTTAAAATAAAATGTAGGTACAGACATGGTTGTATGAATTTATAATAAATGCAAATCATAATATTAAAAAAGCAAACACAACAATTCACATTTTCCTGAGTTAATTAATTAACAAAACATCCCAAATAAACTTATCAGTTCTCAATGTAACCTCCATAAAGTATTATTCTGTGCCTTCTTCATCTTATTTCAATACAGCTTTTGGCATTCAGTACTTCGTAGGGCCACATTACTATTAATAACCTGTAATGATGCACGTCAAGGTATTGACGGCTGGAAGTTCCCACACTGTTAGCTCAGTGGTAGCAATATGAAACTCTTTAAAAAAGGCTCCAATTACATATTAAATAAAGTAGTCAAGTTCCGGTTTATTAATCTTTACTTTTATTTATCATAAAAATGCAACAGTCTCATACGATCTTCAGGTAGGCCGAGTACGAACAGGTTCACAGATAAACCGAAAAAATACAGAGCAGTGCCACAGTCGTTTGTTGATTATTTCTTCTTGAAAGCTGGCATCGCCAGAGTAACTCGCGACCTCCCACACCGGCGGAGAAATAACGAGTAGGATTAAGTTGCCAGTGTGGGGGCAACGCCAGACACGGCCTCGGCACTGGTTGCTTGTTGTCGACTGCTGGATTACTGCGTGTCGACAGCTCGTTGTTACATCTCTACGTGTGGATGGTAGGCACTCTGTATATTACTTCACTGTGTACCTACCCTCACTCCTCGCCGCAAACAAAAGCAACCAAATATGGGCATAGCGTGTATCACCACGCGAGCTCTTCCCACACTATGCAAACTGTGTCGTAGTAAAAGATAATCAACCTTCTAGAACAAAAACTGTTGACGCAGTTCGGAAAGCTTCTATCACTAATGCTGACACGTACTGAAAACTATGACTTTTGAAACGGCAACCGGATGCCTGATAAACGAACTCCCACGGCTTTAATTTCAAATTCCAATAACAAATTATAAAGCCTGGCAAAGCGAAAGAAAATGAATCGCAAATCCTTAAAATGAACAATACTGTGTCATTACAAACCTCTGCCAGTCTTCTTGGCATTGATTTCACCAAATTTTCAGTTGTTTCTCTAGGTATTTTTCGCCACTCTTTCAACAAATCTGTCTTTAAATCTTTCTTGTTGGTAATGGATCTTCTTCGAATGTTTTGTCCCAGAACATCCTACAAATGCTCAATCAGATTGATGTCCGGTGACTGAGGTGCGGTCTGCATGTAATGTGGAGTGCTGCACAGTAGCCACATCCTAGTATTATGAGCCGTGTGATTTGGGTCATTGTCTTGAGCAAAAATTGTGGTTTCCAGTCAGGCCTATATCTTCCACACTTTTGGCAAGATGGTGCTTCAGAATCTGCAGATAGCCACCTTCAATTGGCTGTAAGTCCCCCACACCATTTGCACTCGTGTACTCCCAAACTTTACCGAACCCCCTCCATGTTTAACAGTTGCAGTCAAGTTCCTTTTTTCCATACCACTATTTTTTGTTCGCCACACTGTCACACTCTTATCAAAATTAAAAATGTCAAATTTTTTTTTTTTCCAGAAGACAACCTTTCTCTAAAATTCGTAGTCCTTATTTCTGTTGGTTTTCGCATACGCATTTCTCTTCCTTCGATTCACTTTATTTATATATTGCTTTATACGGGCTGCTAGTCCATGAAAGCCAGTTTCATAGAGAATATTCCTTACTGTATTCACTGAAACACTCTTTCCAGTTTCATTTGCGACCTCTACTTAGGCCGGAGTCGCACAAGTGGTCTAAAACGCATTTATTGTAAATTCGTTTGGCAGCCATGATTTGTCTTTCTTCTTCTAATGTTTCCTTGCGCCTGTTCATTCTTCCCTATGGTTTTTACTATCCACAACCAACTATCCTCACTGCGCCTAGTCTGCATCTGCACTGGCTAGCCATGCGCAAGGGCGAATACATATTGGAGGTTACATTAAGAACTGTTAGGTTATTTGAGATGTTTTGTTATTTAACTCATTAAAACTCAGTAAAACGTGAATTATTTTCTAGCTTTTATAATATTACGATTTATATAGTTAAAAGATGCCATAGGGGCGTATCAGAGTTCATGAGGGATGGAGGTCTTTATAAAAATAATAGAATTAAATTTAACTTTTAATTTGTTCACACAGCTATTATTTACAACATTAAAATATCTCTGTCTCCACTATTACTCTTTTTATTCTCAGTGCCATATTTAATGTCTATCTCAATTTTAATTCAAGGCCTTCTCAATGTCTCTATTTTGACTGTAGTCACTTGATTCACACTCATTAACAACACATGTTAAGTCTGTCTGTTGCCATCATTTGGAATGTCTTACACTCACGTATCCAGTTCAATAGTCCCACCCTCCAGTCTGTCTCACCACTGCACCAAAGCTCGCAGTCTGCAGACATCACTCCTGCTGGCCGCTCTTGATGCCACTCGAAGCTCTGCCAGCTTGTCGTCTCGCTGGTCTTTTCACACCCGTCGCTTAAGATCGCACAATCATCCAA
This sequence comes from Clitarchus hookeri, assembly GCA_002778355.1. NCBI lineage: Eukaryota > Metazoa > Arthropoda > Insecta > Phasmatodea > Phasmatidae > Clitarchus > Clitarchus hookeri. The sequence goes on from NQII01000591.1 coordinate 535,422, forward strand.
ACTCTCCACTCTCCAAAACTGTCAGCTCTGAAGCCCGTTGCACTTAACTATCTCTCTCGCCTTGCCTGATCTGGAAGGTTCCCCGCACCCCGAGCAATTGGTGGCTTTGTGAAAGAGACATTTGCTGAATGTCCATGCAATGTTTTGCAGATATGTATTGCTGTTGTTTATAATATTTGCAATACCATGCAATGTTTTGCAGATATGTATTGCTGTTGTTTATAATATTTGCAATACCATCTAAAATGTAGCTAACTACGTAATTGGCTCTGTTGGTTTGCTTAACACAGCTCTTTATTTTCATAATTCTTTCTTCTTTTAGATGCTGATTATGCATATTAATCGTGTCAGAGATTACAATGAAACTTCCGGAAGGTACCTTGTATTAAAGATAGTAGTTTTTATAGTAGGCACTTTATAAAATGTGTTTGTATATTTGAGAAGCTCATTCTGTAGTGTCTAAATATTACATGCTTTGGTTTTGTGCTGTATAACACTACACTTGATAGTCTTGAATGCTGACTGGTGAGTTGGAGTATCAGCATTTGTGGCATTTCAGACCATTCTCTGAAAGGCTTCTAGTGGGATGCTACCACAGTGATAATTTGCAAAACATGGACATTTTTGCTGTCTTCAGTTGTAGGTGTGGTTGTAGTATTTCTATACTTTTACTTATTGTCTCTTGTGTATTTTAGAAGCATCACACATTACAAGCCAGAAAATGTTATTTTTACAACTAAAGTAGGTAGGCACTATGTACTTATTGATAGTGAAATTACTAAAAGAATGCTTATTTTATGCCATACTTAAGTATCATTGATAATGTGTATTACATGATTTACGGTTCCTTCAATTAAATGGTTAGCTGCAAGAGTGTAAGTTCATAAAAACATTACTAGTTTTTGTTCAAGGTTTCAACTGAATAAAATTTACAATGAATGTAATTTTATTGCACTGGTATAGGACAGGGAAAAATTGTGAAAAAGACAGGGAAAACCTGGAAAAATCAGGGAATTTAATTTCATATTTTATGTAGCCACCCTCTTAGAACAGTCGTAGGAAACCTTGGACGTCATAAAGGTTACAATACTGAAAATATTTCTGTATTTTCATCTCAACAAACCTTTTCTTGCCCATTTTCTTCTGCACATATTATAGATATTGTTCCATCACATTTAAACGTTTTTTCCCATCTTTGCTTTATCTGGTTCTTTAAATTTTTTTTTCTCCATCTCATACTTTTTACTTCTGTGTTTCTTATTGTTTGTGGCTTGATTAACATATTGCTGCCGCTAGTTTTTCTCAAATGCATTTGCATACTAGATCTGACTTGGAAAATATTTATTTAAAAAAGTTTGCGTTATTTTTTAAATTGCAAAAGCGTGTGCAGTGCTGTTCAGTTTATGCTATGTTCATTATCCTTCAGTAGTTAAATTACATATCATTGCAATTTGTGTGTGTGTAAGGAACATGTAACTAGTTTAGTTAGAAAATAATTTATACACAGTACTACTATAATATTAGAAAAAAAATTTCAATCATGTGAAAGCAGATATAAATGTATTCAAAGACTAAATCTTTATATTTATAACACTGTAGAAATTTAGCGCGCAGGTTCTTAGTTGAATTATGAGTGTTTGTGTGTGTTTTTTTTCCAGTTATGGATCGATAATCTCGACGAAGGCAATTTTGGATAAGAACACAAATAAATGTAAAGGTAAAGTAGAAAAAAAATTATTCTGGAATAATGTTATGTTTTCGTAGTTATTAAAACCATCTCCTACGTATAATTATGAACTTTTGTTTTTGTTTACACAATCAAAAGAAATACATCTAACCAGACACTTGGACAAAACTGGTTATTTAAATGCTAAAAAGTGTACGTATGAGAGGCAAGTACCACAATGTTTAACTGGATGAGGGAGAGAAATTACTTATTCCTACATCTTCTGTTTAAAATTGTATTGTTTAACATGTCAGTAATCATAAATGTTAATGATACATTTTAATGCGTACATTCAAAGCCAACAAATAATTACTAGTAATAGAAGTAAGATTTTCTAGCAATACAAAAAGCTTTGTGAACAAATATTTCTACTTGCTATGGCAGTATTCTCCTTGATTTCTATCCTGCCATAATATTGAATATTTTATCTAGTTCCACAGTAATGCTCAGTGGAAGGGCGTGAGATTTTTGGGTGGGGAAGCAACAGGTGCAGAACAGAAGTAGTACATTATTTTGAAAATTATAAAGGCAGCTGCCATTAGTTACATATAGACTACTCAGTTTCAACATAATCCTCTTAAGTTAGTATAGTACTTATATTATACACGACTAATGTAAGCAGGTTGTAATAATGCCATTTAACTTGAGGATTTACCAGCACCTAATTAATTTCAAAATTTAAAAAAATCAAAATTACTGTACAGATAAAAATTACCTTGGAAAAACTAGCCAATAGAATGAAACCAATAACAGACGAACATCAAAAACATACACACATATATTATCCACGACACTTGGTCGTGTGGTAATAAGTTTACAAATAAGTGTAGTTCTAAAAGAGCTTAAACTGCATACATAATGCACATTTCCAAAAAGCCTGTTCCCCAGTCAGTCATAGACACTTAATGTAAAGAGACAGACAACATAACATAAAATATACAAATAAAATGATTTACTGAAGGAGTTCATTGATGAGTATTTTTGTCATTTGGAGAGTATTTACATATACTTCTATTTGTTTAAAGCAAGTAATGCAGTTACATAATCATGAAATTTAGCCTGTATTTGCAGCTTACGAAGACGTTTTTCGATACTGACTATTGACAGTCGTTCATTGTGCGAGATTCACAAATGAGATTTAAGTTAATCCGTTTCAAATTGGAAAAGAATCGTTCTGCCGGTATAGGTACTTCTAACTGAAATGGTGAAAATAAGACTAGATAGTGCAGCGCCTGTATGATTTCATTGTTTACAATGAGCCAAAAGTATTAAACTAACTATTCTCAATTATTTAATATTTTTTAACTCACCCATGTGGAAACTTTATAACTTTGCAATATTTAAAATTAGAGTTAAATTAATTGTTGTGTAAAACAAATTGACCACCCAGCATTCTGTTAATTATTCTTTCTAATTTGAAAGCACTGATTGCGTAATTACAAAAAATAAACTGTTCCAAAGAATTCTAGTTGCAAGAGCATCACTGAACAAAGTTGTGTGATTTTTTCTAATGTCCTTTCGAAATTCAAAATAATAATAATAATAATTTACAAGGTCATGGTTCTGAGAATTCAACTTTTTGTTTTTATTTTTGAACCCTGAGAATTTTAACTTATATTAGAAGTAGTAATTCTTTGAGACACTTAATTCACGTAAACGCTAATGGTGTAAAATTTCTGTGATAACATACATACAAGCACACACTACACTTACCTTAAGTATGTTACAATTAAAATAACATATGGTATATTTTACCTTTCTCGCAAATAACATCAGGTAGATGCATGTTGAAGTCACACATTTTTCCTGTAAATATCCACCTGCACATTCAGTTGCATCATAGGTACTTTTCAATAAGTTAAAGGCTAGTTCAGAGATTATAGTTTCAAAAAAGAAGGAATAACATTACAAACCTGTTACACAAACAGTTCGTCAGACATGCCTTAATAAATACAAATCTTAATGTACAAAATATTCCCATTTGCACGCATCAACTAATTTTGGTTGTTTACAGACCAGACAAAAGGTAGTCTTTATTTAGATTGCTCACATAAGTTCGGTCACCACTCTGCTAACATCAAGCCATAAGCAAGTAGTTCAGTTGCTTCCACTGCTCCTTGAATCCCCGCCCCGCGACAACTGACACCTTGGGTTCTATCATCAACACTAGCTTTGAAGTTGTAACTCTAAAAACACATAGCAAGTTTGCATCCAAGCAAAGAACATCACAAGACACGATTCGCAGTTTACTGCACAGCCACTAGAAATTACCTAGTGTTCTATGGTGAACCATCCCTCTCTTGCCTAATGAAAAACTAAAGCTGTTTGGCTGCAAACTTTTTCAAGAGTAATTATTATTTGACAGATGGATATTTAAAGATAAGCAATTCTTCCATTGGATCCATGGACGCTTCGCCCTTGATAATGTCACAGTGGATTGTTACTGGCAATGTAGCCAAGACAGTTAGGAGGTAATTGATTGTATGAAAATAATTTGCATTGCAATACTCGCAACACTTTCAGGATGTCAGTGTTAGGGTAGATAGCAACTCGCACCATAGTTCATACACAGCTTTCACTGCGAAGAATGATATTTCATCATAAACGCATGGAAGAAGCACATGAAATCATCATTTTATATGGATCTGTCAGATGAATTCTGTACGAGACACTCCACGCAAGGTATGAATATAGTTACTGTAGTGTTCAACAGTAGTAGTTTGAGGGTTTGCACGTGTTATCTGCCATGATCTTCAAACTCTGATCACTTTGGAACACCACCTTCCCAAGCTGTGAAGCATTAGCAAATATATCTTGATAACATTTTTTTTGCATCTTCTAGCTGTTTCTTTAAAATAACAAGAGCATCTTTAGCATGGCCTACAACTAACACCAAATCAACAGACTTTTCTTTAAATAGATTTTTAAAAATTTATAAAAAATACGGACAGTATAAGGCTGAAGAGTTTGTCTCAAACATGTAAGCTGGGGGCTTATTCTAAGATATTTGTTTTTTCTCCAGTCGACAAAAATATTTGTGATTACTCGAATTTTCGTTTACTAACGAGAATTATCATTCAATAGATTTCATTGAATAAAATGTCAACAAAAATTTAATTTCATTGCATTGGTATAGGCCAGAGGAAAAATGTGAGAGAGTCGGGGAAAACCTGGAAAAGTCTGGGAATTCAGTTTTATGAAGAGAATCGTGAAGTAAAATGCCCCTTCATGCATTACAAAACCATAAAAATATATTTCAGAAAAAATATTTCTTTCTGTTTTAATTTGTGAACTATGTATGCAGCAGTGTTGGCTGGCTATTGTGAGGTTATTTATTATTTTATTACTGTTGTTTATAATGAAATAAGAGAACATAAACACTGATGTATTCAAGAAATTTGCTTTGAACAATTTAGTTTGAAAATTTAATGATGGGTAGCACCACTATAAATAATTCTTGGTAGTTTACAACAAAATTACTTTCTCTTGAAAATAATCAAGTGACAATTCATCTCATATTGATATCAATACAATCTACAAGAAACACGACATCATATACTTTGTTGTCCATAGCTTATTTTATAATATTGGCAATATAAATAACAAAGGAAACAGCATGTTCGTAAATAACTTGCAACCAAACAGCAAAGTGGTCATTGACATTGAGAAAAATCTCTGTGCATGTAACAACCAAAGTTCTGTCTGCTCTCTCTTACCGGCGTACATGCGAGTCTATTTCCACACAGTGCATACAAAATTAAACCATATTTATGTGTAATACATACATCAAACGTCCAGCCGAGTTAGAAAACAGTACGATGTTGTCAGCATTTTCAAAATTCTAAACAAAAAGATTTTTATTCAATTTCCAATACTTAATAGGTTCAATATTTTCAAGACATACTTGTTTATCTAGAATATTTTCCATTTTCCTGTAATTATTCTTCATTTAATTACTACTTATCACTACATACACTTGCTGTTGCAATTTGGGAATACACTGGAGTAAATCTCCCATTTCACTCGCGCTTGCATTCTGGCACTGCTCATATCCACCTCGTTTCATTGTCATTGGAATGCAAGGGCGGGGGAAATGGGAGATCCTCGAGAAAATCAGTCGGCCAGCGGCATTGTCTGGTACGATTCCCACATGCAGAAATCCGGGAGTTACCCTGCCACTCCAGCTTAGGGTCACTCCATTGCATTCTTCTTGGATGATAAATTGCATGAAGACCTCTTCTTGAAAGCTTGTCACTTGAAGGTGTTACACCTGCCGTAAGGCCCATCTTCTCACATGTTTATTTCACCAACCATCCGTAACTGTTAAAGGTATTGCTATACTTCTTAAAGTGGTTAAAGGATATACCAGAGTATCTTATGTGTCAAAATATTTTTCCTATAGACTTTTTTTTAAAATCCACATACCTTCTTGTACTTTGTTGTCTTTCAGAAAGCAGCCTTGAAACCACATTCTTGAAAGAAATTTATGGCAGCCTCAAAAATGCTTTTATATTCTTGTTTTATTGCTGTAACATGTTTGTGTTTCTAAAGTAATGAAGGAAAAAAGTAATCTTTTGTGTGCTTTGTCAAATGCCAATAATTAAAATTGTATAACCTGTTTTCCTTATGTCACACACTAATGTAATACACTATGTAATGAATGATCAATTACAGTTCAGGTTACAGCAAGTTTTTTAATTTTGTTGTTGCCTCCACTTTTTAAAATTTGTGGAAAAGATTTTTATGTTACTCAAGGAAAGTCTGAGAATGTGACAGAAATAGGATAATGAACATCAGTAGCACCATCGTATGAAAAAAATTAGAATTTGTCTGAACAGAAAATTTCTCCTATATGCTGTTTTTTTTTCANCCTTATGTCACACACTAATGTAATACACTATGTAATGAATGATCAATTACAGTTCAGGTTACAGCAAGTTTTTTAAATTTGTTGTTGCCTCCACTTTTTAAAATTTGTGGAAAAGATTTTTATGTTACTCAAGGAAAGTCTGAGAATGTGACAGAAATAGGATAATGAACATCAGTAGCACCATCGTATGAAAAAAATTAGAATTTGTCTGAACAGAAAATTTCTCCTATATGCTGTTTTTTTTTCATTTTGACTCAGCATGCATAAGCTATGTTAATAATTATATTTCACGTATATCATGTAATTTTTTTTAGCATGTAATTCACATGTGTTTTAAGTAGGTGTTAACTAATTTCACGTTTTGATGAATTTGAGAACTAAATGTTGTGTCATTGCTCCGTATTGAGTTATGTACAGAAGCTAATGACACGGCGATGGCTGCGGGCTGTTGCAGGTTATGGCTTCGTAGACTTCGACAGCCCAGTGTCGGCAGAGGCAGCTGTGAAGGCCCTGCAGGCCAAGGGCATCCAAGCGCAGATGGCGAAAGTGGGTATCTCGTGGACGCGTAGCCGTAGACTACCCACTGTACGTTGCATGCGACAAAGCAAGGGAGAGTACTTAGCTTACTGTGACTTAAACAACCTTATTAACCTTACTACTATTTCTACATGTGAGCAGTTTTTGCATGAATATTTTGGACGTACGTGAAAAAAGTTAGCAAACATGCGGACTATACAGAATTTTGGTTTTATATCCAATCTAAATCATCAATATTAAAATTTATTGTTCATGTATTATGGGTTCACCCAAAATATTCAAGCATCTGCTCAAATACACTGGGACTCTACTCAAATACAGAATGTATACGAAAATAATCATCTACATAGTAAAAAGTAGGAGCATAACAGTTTCTGATGCATACTCCCTCGGTTAAATTGGATAATGATAACCATCTTGGTTTTAATGCCAGATTCATCTTGACCCTACTATTTATAATCAATAAATGTATTTTTTTCCTTTGAAACAAAATCACACTTTATAACACAAAGCATTTTTACATATATTAAATTATACTTTTTTTTCTTTCTTCATTAAACTTTATTTTGTAAAACACTTAAAATTACATTTACAGACATTATAAAATAGTTTTTTTAACATGTTTTTAAATGATGTTTTTGAGGAATATTCATTGCTCTTGATAATAGTGAGTGACGAACAATGTCCCTCGCTCAGTGGTTCTTTGTTGTAAGCTGAGATGCTTGTGGCACAACTGGCCCCAGCATTGTATCATTACCCTGGAAAGGGATGAAAGAAAGTCTTGTGAGCAAGGGAAAATTCCTGGCATGTTGACGATTGGCAACGCATGATTTTTGGTGTGCAGCTTTTTGCCTGTTGCCACTGCCTTGCGTAAGTCCATTGCAAAGATATTAATATACATGTCAAGGTGTCGAGATAGGTTAGCTCCATCTTTGTGCAATTCATCTTTTGAGTCTCTCTGGTTCAGCTCAGATACACCGTATGTTAAATTGCAGTTTATAGGAGTCACATTTGAGTCTTTTTCCAAGGCTTTGCAATTATGTAAATGAAAGGTATCATTTTAGACAGCATTTAAACAGGTTTTGCAAGGTTTGCAACTAGAATAAAACAGGGTCTGTAGGCACCCATGTATAGAAAAACTTGTTTTTCGTGACGTGCAAAATAGCAAAATTTGCTTTAGTTTTTTAAAATTGTGAAATAAGCAAATGCTTTACTAAACCTTAAAATAATGTGTATGATTGATGTAAAGCCATAAAAAATGTGGTTGGCTTAAATAATCAACCATAATGGTTTGGGCTGAATAAATTTTTAGAATGTTTGATTGCATAATATCAATGACTCATGGAAGCACAATTCTAAAGTATCGAAAGAGATGTTAAAACATAAAATGGCGTTTGTTTAGGTCATCAGAATATGTGCTGATTCTCAAACTGGAAGTTAAAAATTTTTTATATGGTAGTAATAAATTCTAAAGGGAGAATTTTATATTTTTCATAATGTTAACATTGCAGTGTGAAAGTATTACAATATAAATATAAAGAGAAAACATGCATCTTAAACATTCAAATGCCAACAACATGGCTCGTAAATAAGAATGATTGGACCGGTGCAACTGAACATTTTGCTAACCTCATTAGCATTGGCAGGAAAATAACTTGGTAGCTTATTTCAAGAAATCTGGCTTTTATGGGGCCAATGTGCATGCATACAATAAAGTTATTTAGTAGAATATTTTTTTGTTCTTATAAACTATACATTATGCAGACCTGTATCATTGTTTAAACAGTGAAACTAAGTAAATAAATTGAACCAGTATTTATAGGTTACAGGGGGTTTTAAGTTATTGCCGGCAAATTGTTGCACTTATGTGACAATTCTACAGAATGCCATTTTTTATACATCTATCTTTTGCAGAATAGGTATTTTTATGGTTACATTTTTTTCTGTTCACTGAACATGAAAATGTGTTCCAGTTTTTTTCTGTATGACGTCTTAACTATAGTTAAACTGGGGGAGGAAACTTGCCTTACCTTAAGTCATTGTTGTGGTAGGACTACAACAAAATTTATTGTGACGAGGGTGCGTCGAAGGTCTGCAGACATGTGTTGTCAAACCAGACAACAATAGGAGTATTTAAGTCCAAAACGCTTAGCTTAGACTTTCCAATAAGGACAAACTATACTAGTATATATGTTAAGGTTTTTTTTCTCAAACTGTACCTCTCTCTTGCAGTATTAATATATAAATTGTTTTGCGATCTAGTTCTTGTCTGAAATTTGAGAAAATCAGCACATGTTCGTATGATAGCTGAGAATTGATCTTTTTATAATTTTCATGAGTAAAACGTAGAAAATAAAATTTGTTTGAAATTGTTGCTTTTTAGAGGGTAGATTTTTTCATCTGAAAATTTTCAGTAAACATTCGTGATTCTAAATGAACTGTTTACTTGCTAAACCCAAAAGAAAATGTTCAGATTGAATGTAACATGACATAGGCAATGGGGAAAAGTGATGCAAATAACTGAATACATAAATAAAAATCAACTATTTATTTGGAAAAATTGTACAGTTGAAAAGTGCAGTACCTTAAATACACTTGTCGCACCACCCCCATCATGGATACAATCGGAAATACGGTCCGGCATGCAGTTGTGGAGACTTCTAATTGCTGGCTCCCTATGTGTTCAATATGCTACAGGTCCAGAGATTAGGCTGCGAGTCATGGGAAACATGTGCTGTACGTGTGTGGGGGTGAGAAAATTGCAGCTTGCAGCCGTACAGTGAAGGGAAGCACGTGGGGACTCGTGTGTCATCAGTGTGCCTCTGATCGTTTGAAAATGAAGTCTCTATTTGTGCACTGTCCGATGCCTGTGTGTCTAGACCATACTTGGATTTGTCACTTACGACAATGTATTGCCATTCCTTGGCCATCCATGCTACCCAATTGTGACAGAACCGCACACAAAGTTGCTGTTATAGTGTCATTGCAAGATGGCATAATGAACGTTGAGAATGCAAGTAATCTTTTTCAAGTCACCTCACAATAGTTTGGGTGGAAATAGGTAATTGCAAGTGATGCTGCTTCATCTCTTTTTGGATTGTGGGAAGAGACAGTATTGGTTGAATGCACACTTGTTGGATGATGCAGTGTTATCTCATCTGGTGTTCAGTCTGAGTTGTCTAGAGCCTTTACACAAGTTTTTCCCCTCATGTTCCTGCAGCTGTCGACACCACTGCACAGGTCTGTCGCTATGGTCCAGTGCTTTCCCACTCTACTTGCACACTTATTGTACTGCACGTGACTTTGTCCTGTGACCATTCTCACTACCAGGGTTGTAGCAGTGTTAATTCCTCCTGGTGGCCGTTCTACAGAGCCAATCACAGACTTACACCAGTAGCATCATTATCTGTAGTGTTGCTGTGTACCAACTTTTGCATCAAGTGGCTAATTTGTTCTGCCTACTGCTGTTTTTATGGCAGTTAGTGCATACTCTATTAATAGTTTTGTCAATGTTGATAGGGAATAGAGAGTCATCTATTGCAGTTCAATTTCATCATGGATTTTATTTGCACACACACACACACACACACACACACCACACATGCACGCGCACATGCACACACACACCACATATGCACACACACACGTACGTATATGCACAGAGTAAGCTGCAAAGATTTATCTATATTTTGAGAAAATTTTTAAATTGTATTGAAATATTGAATGTTTGGTTTGTAGCCAGTTGTGCCCCATCAAATCAACTGAACAACTTCGCTGCTGACGAGATGTTCCTGTCACCCACATTACACAGGCAGCTTTTTGTGGTGAATGATGAGAAACACTATTTTATACAAACTTGTTCACTAGCTCTTTCATGCTCAAAATATTGTGAACTCGTGCACTCCTATATTAAACTTTTGCAACTCGTCAGCAGACATTTCTGTCATGTCATGAATGCATTGTTAAATCATGAAGGTATCAAAACATTTGAAAAATAATTTGCCACAAGATACATTTACAATTTTCCACTACCTCTAATAAAAGAGGCCTAGCGGCTCGCTAGTGAGTAGATGTTCAGTATGTGACAGTTTCACAGTGGTTATGCATGTACTGAAGTAAGCAAGTGCCAATATACAAAACAATTTTTTTTCTTTGTATTTGGTACTAACATTATCCATGATATATGCTGGAAGTTTGTGTAAAGAGTATAGATTTGGTACATGTGCCCACCTGGGATTGTGTTTGGTGAATTGTTTATTTTGTAGATTTGATGTTAAAAACATATTTTAACAATAAAAATAAATTTCAGTGTGGTTATAACACTGCGTTTCTTTTTTAAATATTACGAAACTTACTAATATTTCAGGGAGTTCTGAACTTAAACAATTTTGAGTTAATATGTTGTTTTGTTTCAAATTATTTTTGAGTTTATACATTGTTAGGCTTCAAACTAAGTAGACAATCTTTCCATGAATTCCTAAACATTCTAATTTTAGAATGGGATGAAATACGGTAATTAAACTCTTCAAACTTTGTCTGTGCGTAATGTGTTTTAAGCTGTAATTTTTTTTTTTTGATTGGTGGTTATTGTATTTGAGTGAGTCTCAATTCTTTATCTGTGTATTGTTGTCGTGAATTTATAATTGCAATGTGTATTTTGTAGTTACTGTGATCTAAATCTTCTTTCCTTCTTCATGTTTCAGTATGTGCTAATATTGTGATTCTTTTGTGTTGTCACGTACATTTGTACAATAATACTTAACGGAGACAGGACATCAAAGGTGCTGTTTCATATGTGTGTGTACTCATCTTCCTGTGTTCTGTGCTACTTGTAGAGCTAAACCTAGTTCAGTGTCTCAGTGCTTTATCTTTTATATGTACTTTGTGTAGTTGCACTTTCTTTCTACTTGTTCTTTGTTTATCTTTGTTCTCTACTGTAGTGGTTAACACAGCGATATCTGTATGTTCGTCCGGTTATATTTCTTACCCACTGTATACAAATTAGAATGTAAAGTGTAACAATGTTGTATTTATCTTTCATGATGTTGATTTGTTATAAAAAATTTTACCAGCTAGAAGTTGAAATTAATTTTTAAATGTACAACTGTTGCATATAAGATCTGATTGTAGGGACCCTTTTGGAACTGCAATTTTTTCTATAGTAATTTGAATATTCAGTTTTCCAGCTAACTTTCTCGTATCCAGTTTCATAATGTTATGTAAGGTTGTGTGAATGAGATGTTAGGGGAGTCCTGTTCTTAAGCTGTCAGCTGATCACTTTTTCAATATATTGTTCAGATTGGTGTTCAGATAAACCGCATGTGTTTTCACGAGATGTTACGTAAATTCCAGTATTTTTTAAATTCACATACATAAAGGTTTGGATACTGCTTGATGTTTTCTGGTGTGTTTGGTTGTGTAGCCCTTATTCCAGAGATGACAAGTTTTCAATTGTAAACTAAGGTCTACAAAGATTTTCTTTCCAGTTGTTAATACATAGTGCTAGGTGGCTGACCTTCAAGCCATATTTACTTCACTTCCTGTTGTGATGTATTACATTCATATGCACTATTTCTTTTTACCAGTGATTCTCAGTTGGATTTTTTTTAAATTGAACAATGCATGACCTGAATGTAAGTTTGTTATTCCTTTGTCATTTGAATTATGAGTTATGATGAATTTTTTTTCGTTAGGTGCTATTTCCATTTCCTTGTAAGAATGTATTGTACTTATAAATAGACAGGTTAGGCATGATTCTATATGTGGTCAAGCGCTTCAGCAACTCGGGTCGATATATTGAATTGTAAGTAGGACGATAATCTTTCGACAGTGCTACCAATTGATGTACGAATTGTTCTCATTCGATAGTTATGTAAACTTTGCTTACATCATGCTATGGAACACTATTCCATGTTCTATGGTTTACGTTGTTGCAGTCAAAGTGATCACCATGCAAATATTTCAATCAGTGCGTAGTAAGAGGGATAATGCTGTATAACAAATTAAACATTGTGGAGCTAAATTTTTTATAAGAGTTTCACGGTAAAAGCAGCTCACATTGTGGTTTTAGATACATTCAAGTTAGCAATATACATAATTTCCCTGTATTTTGCATTATTTCGTGCTGTTTCACAGTTCATGAAAATTTTCAGGCCGTAGTAATTGGACTTCACGTGAGATGACGACTTAATCGTCCTATATGAGAACTGGACCACCACACTTGAGATAAAAATTATTTGTAATAGGATTACATAATGTGTGTGTCTGTTCTGTATAATTAAAGTTGCACGTGAACTCACTAAAAGGAGACAGTTTTGTTGGAAATTGTTAAAAAAAAATTATGATTAAAAGTAATTAAAAAAATAATAATGCTAATAAAATTAAGTTTGACTGCATAGAATTTTTAGGTTTTTATTTGCACTGTTTGATAACATTGTGACACATCTGTTGTTCGTGTGTGGATGTGGCAGAACGGAGACGTGTCACATTCTGGCCTTGAGAGTACCAAATATTTACTGCCATTGCTTCAGAAAATACCATTTATTCAAGGATATAATCTTGATTACATTTTTCTTTGCAATGGATGCTACAAAATTTACCTTTGCTGGAATCTGTCTTGGGTGGTTTGTTAATTATATTGTTTAAATTAGATGTGATGGGATTAGTGTAGATTAAGGAAGGTTTCATGATTGCGAACCCAGTATGCTGCAGTAGATGAAGTCAGGTAATTATGCTGACTTGAAGGAAGACCACCTAAGAAAATCATCTTTTACTTGGTGCATCCATTTCAGTCTACACAAATACTTCCAAATGTTTTTATTTTGTATAATCAGTTAATATCTTCCCCAAAAAATGAAGAATTTTTTATGATAACCAGTTTTTTATCCAACAGGAATGTACTTTTTTAGGAGTTTAATGTAAATGATCTAGTGGTAAGCATTAGACATCTGCAAATACTGGTTTTAAATTTCGAATTGAATTTTATTTTTAATACATATAACAAAATAAAATGAGCTGTGTTATAAAATACACTTACCCTCAGTGATTTAACTTAATATTTTTTGTGAGGTTTAGTGTGACTGATCGAGGTACAATGTATTAATCTGGTGGTGTTTACAATAAGCTCTTTGGCATTGGTATCATTGTAATATACATAGTTCTCAGTACGAACGTTGTGACCAGACAGGTTTTCTGGTATTAGACTGTGCAGGAAACCAAATGCAAAATCAATTTCTACAAATGTTAAATACCACAAACTTGTGCAAAAACTCACTGCCAGATTTTTTTAAAGTGTGGTCTTTGCACAACTTTGTAACAAAATTACTGAACATGTTTTGAGTGATACTTTCATTCAAATTTATGTTACACAAATCATTTTAAATGTATATTATTCTTGTAGCACAATTTGGCGTGTTGGGATGGTGTATTGCACTTTATTTGTAGTTGGCTAAACTGTTGCATGTAAAGGTGGCAATATCCGTTTGTTTGTAAATGACCGTATTAACAGTTTTAGGTCCGCATAGACAGTCAGGAGTTTTAAGTGGTATGTCAGTGCATTTTATTGAAAGAAAATTTTCTGGCCTGAGTTTGTTGCCACTACACGTATACAAAATAATTACAATGAAAGTAAGAAATAATAAATATGTTGTACCAAACACACTTGCAGCATAAGTTCAAACATGCTGCTCTGTTCCACAAAAAACATTACACTTGTGATGAACAGATGATGCACCAATTCAAAGTCAGTTGATGATTGCTAAAATAGTTTGTGTACATCAACATAAGTTCCACATTGATAGAAACCTGTTTTCCGTGAAAACGTGTCCATGATTTCGTCAATTTGTTTTGTCAATGCAGTTTAAATCATCATGTATTCCGATAAACTCAACAAAGGCCATAACACCCTTTGTTACTCTCGAATCTCACTTCCACAAGCAATTGATTACACAAACAAACATTTTAAAAATTAATTCTGCCAAAACTATTACGATTTATTGTGCAAACTAACTACGTTTCTACTGTTTTACAGTTCAATCTTACAGTCCCAATTTTGTGATGAGTTTTCTTATTTCCCTATTTTAAAGAACTAAAGCAAATTTCATGAAAAATTTGTGATTTTGTGTCTTGAAAAAAAAACAGGCTTGTGTACAATTTAATATGTCCGGTTGTCATTGCAAATTGAATTGTGATTTTAAAGTGCCCCGGCATCTAAGTCTTTCATTGCAACACAGAAAATCTATATATTTGTTATTACTAACAGAGGAGCAATAATCTCTCCTCATCTAAGCTCTCAAAATATAAGACCACAAAGAGAGAACAAAAGAAATTAAGCACCATTACTTCTTATGGTTTTAAAAAAATCTTATCCTTTATTTCACGAGAAAGAACAAAGAAAAATATAAAGCCATGTTGTGCAGGTTTTTCTAAATTTTATTTCCTAACTTATAATTTCACAATAATGTACTTTCTTTGTAAATGTCTTTCTTAATTTGTTACAGATGTCCTAACAATATAGCTGTAGTTGTTTACACACAAAACATTTGCCACCTTATTGATTGGGAGTAAAATACCCCCAGGTGGAGCATGCTTTTGCTTGTGAATTTATCATGAAACCACAACTTTACATACAAATAAAGGCCTGTTATTTTATTGTGCCATACAAATTTTTGTACAAAATTACACACAAAGAAAATAAAACAAAAAATGCAACAATAAAAAGAACACGAGTCTCTGAAGTGTATGCTATAGTTCCGTAACTGTTCCAGAACTCTTTATAACAGCGTCTTAGTTCGTACAGTCCCAACACAACTTTGCTGCATTCGAACATACAATGTAGCTCCAGCAGCTCTGATAAGTGCTGCACTCTCGGAACTGTTTTGTGAGCTGCTCACGGCCGGAGCAGGGATTATAGCGGAGCTGCTCAGGTCAGCCACTGCTCTGTTTATGGAACGGAGCAGTGCCAAAGTAACAGCACTGCTCTTTACGGCGCACCTCTACTTATGGTTTTATTTCTGTGTTTTTGTATGCAACCAAAAAAAAATTGCTGTCCGAGTAATTCAAAGTTCGGGGTAGCGATGTCAGAGATATCGTTGGTTCATTGTAAATGTAAAATTATTTGACAAGTAGGTGGTTATACTCGCAAGTTTCCTTGAAAGCAGGTGAATTAAGTTGATTGTTACGCTTAACAGACCATCACACTGGTGTGAAGTTCCTGACCTGATGAAGCATGCTGGCAGAGTTATGATTGCAGTTTGTAGTTTCTTATTAAAGTTCTCAATGTAGGTTCCTTCAGTGCTGCTTTTAACCTGGAAAGAGTCAAAATTAAGAAAGGTGATTTTAGAGTAGGCAAAAGTCGTTATTATCCACATATTTTGCATAACTGCATGTGTTTCTTCTATGTGATGTATATAAGAGGTTTGAAGATGATTATTGTAGCTGTCGACTACCAGAACTTGAAGTTGGGAAGACGTACTTAGAAGAGAGAACGAGCACCTGTGAACAGAAGCATTTGTGTGTGTGTACAGTAGTGCTTTGTGTGGCAGGGTAGTAGGCTTGCTGACGACGTTGCTTGTGTGCGCAGCAACAAGAGCAGGACCCAACCAACCTCTACATCGCCAACTTGCCTCTCAACTTCAAAGAGACTGACCTGGACCAGCTGCTCAACAAGTACGGCCAGGTGGTGTCTACGAGGGTACTCCGCGACACCAGCGGCCAGAGTAAAGGTGTAGGCTTCGCCAGGTAAGTACAGGTACAAATTTGAAAAGAAGTGAGGAGGGCACAGGGTGCACATTACTATTCCTTGAGGATCTCTAACAGGAATGTAATGGAAGTGGAGGTTGTTGACTGTGTGATTTAAGATCGTGAAAAATTATAAATTCGCTTTCTATAGTGATAATTATTCTAAAAAACTTGTCTTTCACCAATCAATTATCTAAATTATATGTTTACATTTAATAAATCATCATGTATAATAATGAAAAAATTGCTTTTAATTTACGTAATGTTGTCACTTGTGGATTGGTAGGGGTGGCAACTAAGAATGCTCACCAGTAAACTTGTTTCTCCCCCCACCCCTAGTAATCANCGCTTTCTATAGTGATAATTATTCTAAAAAACTTGTCTTTCACCAATCAATTATCTAAATTATATGTTTACATTTACGTAATGTTGTCACTTGTGGATTGGTAGGGGTGGCAACTAAGAATGCTCACCAGTAAACTTGTTTCTCCCCCCACCCCTAGTAATTACCTAATTTCAATTTATAAATTCATGCTTGTGTGAGTCGTTGCAGCTTGATAGTAAAGAGCTCCACTTGCGTTTCACACAGCATACCAGAAACATAGGCAAATGTTTTTTTTTTCCGAACTGGCTGGAATACTGAATGTAATTCATTCATTTTGAAAACTTAATCTTCAATTGCAGTTTTAAAATAAATTATTAAAGGCATATAAATTGTCCAGTTTTTTATTTCTAGTTATGCCCTCTGTACATTAGATTTCTGCTCAGTGTGGAAATAATCATTATCTCAAGTGTTACTTGCTTGATTATTCTACATTGCTATCTTGTGTGTATTAAAGATGTGTTCAATTCAGCAAATTGCATCAGGCATCACACACTACACTGTGCATTATGTATCTGTGAAACTTGATGACAGTGACAAACAGCAGTGCTATTGGTCAATGATAATGACAGTGGGGAAGGGAGTAGAGAAGAGGAAATCTGAGAACACAAGCAGAATTCTTCATATTGGCTGATTAGAAAATACTGATAACATTGGGCTCTTAAGATGAATTACTTTTCAAAGTTAACAGGTAATACACTTACAAAAAAAAAGTATATATTCCAAAACTGAAATTACTTTACAATAATTTGTTATAATATTCTGTTTTTTTTTTTTTTACATATCTTCCGATGTGCCAAAGCACAGAACGCACAGAACTATGTAATGAGTGTTCCATACAGTCGTTAATATAAAAGTACCATGTTTTAGATTTAATGAAACTTAAATATGTTTAACACTGTAATAATACTAAATACTGTTCACAGTAAAGTAAGTTTTTTTTTTTTTTAAATTAGCCATTGGAAAAAATCATTTCGTATAACTACAGTAAGCACTGGCATGCAGGCTCCCAGTTAATTTGGCAGTGAATTACAGTCGAGAAATTGCACGTACCGATAAATCGCGCATGTACCAATAAACCATATCCACAGTTAATTTTCAGCGGTCCCAGCAAAACTCCTACATATATTATGATAAAGCTAACCGCTTGTATTGTTTATCGGATGTCATGTCGATTAAAATATATTACAGTCCTGTTTTCTAAGATTTCCAGCAACAATTATTTTTAAACGGGCTGTTTATGCAAACGTCAAGTAACTGGATGTGAAATAAATCATGTGTGCTGCAGTTTATCACTGCTCTGTGGTGCATAATCTTCCCAACACGTCTGTGGAATTTTTTTTCTACCCTACCCTATTGTTAAGTGTACGTCCGAGGTAGGGATGGGAGTTTAGGTGCGTCTCAGGGCTAAGCCCCATACGCCTACAGGAGAGGGAATTACATGCAAGGGGGTGTGCATCGGGGCAGAGAGGGATTAAGGCAGCCATGGCCGCAACTGGGGCCATGAACTGCATTCCTGAGTGTTCCTATAGCTGAGGCTATAGCTAAGAAGGGGAGGGCAAAAACCAGCATAGGCACCGTAAAAACCCTCCCGACAGGAAAGAAGTTCAAAACTTATTCATGCATTAATGAAAATGCTAAAGGAGGCAGCAGGTGTGGATTTCATGCTTTTTATTGTGGAATTGAAAATCTAGAAGAGAAAGGGGCGGGGCTGTGGGTGCAAGCGCCCTTGAGGTTGAACTGCTGTCAATATTTCTGTGCAGGCGTACCAGCACAATAATATTGACAGCAGCTATCGAATGCGGGGCCCCTCTACTTCTCGTTGTGTGCGTTGGAAAACTGGGCAGTTCAGTCATGGCACCGACTTCATCTTCGCTCTTCCGCGCTGACACCAGGATCTATAAGTTGTGGAAGAAAGAGGGGAGCCGAAGTTCGGGTAGTCACCCCTCCCCCTCCTCCAAAATAGTCAGTCGGTCTTCAGNTTCCGAACTGGCTGGAATACTGAATGTAATTCATTCATTTTGAAAACTTAATCTTCAATTGCAGTTTTAAAATAATTTATTAAAGGCATATAAATTGTCCAGTTTTTTATTTCTAGTTATGCCCTCTGCACATTAGATTTGTGCTCAGTGTGGAAATAACCATTATCTCAAGTGTTACTTGCTTGATTATTCTACATTGCTATCTTGTGTGTATTAAAGATGTGTTCAATTCAGCAAATTGCATCAGGCATCACACACTACACTGTGCATTATGTATCTGTGAAACTTGATGACAGTGACAAACAGCAGTGCTATTGGTCGATGATAATGACATAGGGGAAGGGGGTATAGAAGAGGAAATCTGAGTACACAAGCAGAATTCTTCATATTGACTGATTAGAAAATACTGATAACATTGGGCTCTTAAGATGAATTAGTTTTCAAAGTTAATAGTTAATACAGTTACAAAAAAAAAGTATATATTCCAAAACTGAAATTACTTTACAATAATTTGTTATAACTTTATGTTCTCTTTACATATCTTCCGATGTACCAAAACACAGAACGCACAGAACTATGTAATGAGTGTTCCATACAGTCGTTAATATAAAAGTACCATGTTTTTGATTAAATGAAACTGAAATATGTTTAACACTGTAATAATACTAAACATTGTTCACAGTAAAGTAAGCTTTTTTTTTTTAATTAGCCATTGGAAAAAATCACTTCCTATAACTACAGTAAGCACTGGCATGCAGGCTCCCAGTTAATTTGGCAGTGAATTACAGTCGAGAAATTGCACGTACCGATAAATCACGCATGTACTGATAAACCGTATCCACAGTTAATTTTCAGTGGTCCCAGTAAAACTCCTATATATATTATGATAAAGCTAACAGCTTGTATTGTTTATCGGATGTTGCGTCCATCAAAATATATTAGTCTTTTTTCTTAAGATTTCCAGCAACAATTGTTTTTAAGCGGGCTGTTTATGTAAACGTCTATTAACTGGATGTGAATTACATCACGCGTGCTGCAGTTTGCTAGGCCCCATACGCCTACAGGAGAGGGAATTACATGCAAGGAGGTGTGCATCGCGGCAGAGAGGGATTAAGGCAACCATGGCCGCAACTGGGGCCATGAACTGCATCCCGAGTGTTTCCTATAGCTGAGGCTGTAGCTAAGAAGGGGGAGGGCAAAAACCAACATAGGCACCGTAAAAACCCTCCCAATAGGAAAGAAGTTCAAAACTTATTCATGCAGTAATGAAAATGCTAAAGGAGGCAGCAGGTGTCGATTTCATGCTTTTTATTGTGGAATTGAAAATCTAGAAGAGAGAGGGGTGGGGCTGTGGGTGCAAGCGCCCTTGAGGTTGAACTGCTGTCAATATTTCTGTGCAGGCGTACCAGCACAATAATATTGACAGCAGCTCTTGAATGCGGGACCCCTCTGCTTCTCGTCATGTGCGTCGGAAAACTGGGCAGCTCAGTCATGGCACCGACTCCATCTTCGCTCTTCCGCGCTGACACCAGGATCTATAAGTTGTGGAAGAAAGAGGGGAGCCGAAGTTTGGGTAGTCACCCCTCCCCCTCCCCAAAATAGTCAGTCAGTCTTCAGGGCAGGCGGGACTTCCGGGACCTACCAGGCTGGTGGCGAATCAGCTGGCCCAGGAGTGGAGGCTGAGATCAGAAAGCTTCCGAGGTCGACGCATTCCAATCCATTCCTCACGCATCCGCAGTCAGCAGCCCGCAGAATCCAGCAGAGAGGTTTGCTACACTTCACAATTGTTTCAGCACCTCGAGATCTCCCTTCCCGCCTTGATCGTTGTGTTGCCTCCTGCACGATGCGCTTCTCCATCTCATACTGAGCCGCCGAGGTCCCCGACGACGGCGCTGTCGCACCGACCGGTTGGTCCGCAGGCTGATATTTGAGTATTCCTAGCCACCCCAGGGCCTGAAGATCCCCTATCCGCCACCTGGAGACGCGACGAGTTGCGGAATAGTCGCCGCACTCGCAGAAGTCCTCGCCTTCGCTGGTCAAGGGCGGGCAGATCCCGGATAGGGAGGGAGCAGCCACGAGTACGATGTTCATCCCACAGCAGCTCGGCTCGTCACGTCTGTGGCGTGGCGCGACGTGAGAGTCTAGCTTGCTACCTCCCCTAACACACCTTACGAGAGGGGAAGTGGTTACCTAGCAACTAGTCTGGTGACCTTGCACTCTCTCTCTCTCTCTCTCAGCCACGCACTTATTATCCTTCCCTTACATGCCTTCAGGAGGGGAAGCTGTTGTCTAGCAAAAGAAAAAACATGTCTTCCCTCTCTGCCACGCGCGCTTTCCTTCACACATCGGCCGCAGAGAAAATAAAGTGCTACTGGCGATCCTAGAAATTTTATCAAGATTATCTGTCGCTCAAAATAGTTGCACCTATCATAACTTGTATTTCAAAGCAAATGGTTTCGTGTGAAAATGTTACGCAATACATTTTAACAAGGAATTATTATTTGCAAAGATGTTTTCTTTTGTGGATTTTAAAATGTAATATTAATTTAACTCATTGGATAGCATCTTCATGAATAAAATGATATACCCAGAAGCATATACTTTTTAGTAAAACAGATTGCACCAAGTTTGTGTTCCACATTGCCCATAGGGAATAATATTGAGCAACATTTTCAATGTTGTACAACTGTGCTTTTGCACTAGATGCAATGCATATGGTTTTCACAAGTTTTACTTGGAGATCTGGTATACAGATTGTGTTGTATAATAAAAAAATCTGCTTCTTAGTCACATTTTAATTAAAAGATGAGCAGTATTTAATTTGTAGAAGACTATGATTGCATGGCGGATGTTGCAGGATGGAGTCCAAAGAGAGGTGCGAACACATAATCGCCATGTTAAATGGCAAGATGATCCCTGGCTCGAAAGAGCCTTTGCTGGTGAAGTTTGCGGATGGTGGCAATAAGAAGCGCAGTTTATACAAGAGCAGCCCGGATCAACGCATGTGGAGGGATCTGAATGATGTGAGGGGCTGTTGTATTTAGCTGGCGTGGGTATTTAGCAGGAATGGGTGTTGCCACCTTCTGAATGACAGTCGGTAGTGTTTCAGACGGGCGGCGGCTACGACCCCAGCGGCATGACGCAGAACGGAGTGGCAAGCCAGCATGTCCTCCCAGCAGCGCTAGCGGCGCAGTATGGGCGGCACTTTGGACCACAGGCGGTGCAGGGGTACTCCCTGCCAGGAACGCCCTGGTCTGTGCCCCAGTACGTCATGCCAGCCACGCACATGGCACAGGTTGAGGTGAGTTTAGCAGCTTTCCTCTACTGTCTTCACCTTGCACCTCTGTACAGCAAACTCTTGACACAAATTACTCTAATTTAAAGTGCTTTTTACTTTAAACTAGATCATTCAAATCCCTGTCAAATATATTATTTAATACTTTTTCAGTATANGTCTTCACCTTGCACCTCTGTACAGCAAACTCTTGACACAAATTACTCTAATTTAAAGTGCTTTTTACTTTAAACTAGATCATTCAAATCCCTGTCAAATATATTATTTAATACTTTTTCAGTATAAGCCATATAAAGTTAAGACAATCTTTAAGTAAAGATCACAACTCCAAAAAATATGGGGAAAAAAAGCCAAATGAAAACCAAGAATAGTCCACAAAAATACACCAAACAGAAATGACCAACAGATTATACTTGATNAGAGTCTAGCTTGCTACCTCCCCTTACACACCTTACGAGAGGGGAAGTGGTTACCTAGCAACTAGTCTGGTGACCTTGCATTCTCTCTCTCAGCCACGCACTTATTATCCTTCCCTTACATGCCTTCAGGAGGGGAAGCTGTTGTCTAGCAAAAGAAAAAACATGTCCTCCCTCTCTGCCACGCGCGCTTTCCTTCACACATCGGCCGCAGAGAAAATAAAGTGCTACTGGCGATCCTAGAAATTTTATCAAGATTATCTGTCGCTCAAAATAGTTGCACCTATCATAACTTGTATTTCAAAGCAAATGGTTTCGTGTGAAAATGTTACGCAATACATTTTAACAAGGAATTATTATTTGCAAAGATGTTTTCTTTTGTGGATTTTAAAATGTAATATTAATTTAACTCATTGGATAGCATCTTCGTGAATAAAATGATATACCCAGAAGCATATAATTTTTAGTAAAACAGACTGCGCCAAGTTTGTGTTCCACATTGCCCATAGGGAATAAATAATATTGAGCAACATTTTCAATGTTGTACAACTGTGCTTTTGCACTAGATGCAATGCATATGGTTTTCACAAGTTTTACTTTGAGATCTGGTTACAGATTGTGTTGTATAATAAAAAAATCTGCTTCTTAGTCACATTTTAATTAAAAGATGAGCAGTATTTAATTTGTAGAAGACTATGATTGCATGGCGGATGTTGCAGGATGGAGTCCAAAGAGAGGTGCGAACACATAATCGCCATGTTAAATGGCAAGATGATCCCTGGTTCGAAAGAGCCTTTGCTGGTGAAGTTTGCGGATGGTGGCAATAAGAAGCGCAGTTTATACAAGAGCAGCCCGGATCAACGCATGTGGAGGGATCTGAATGATGTGAGGGGCTGTTGTATTTAGCTGGCGTGGGTATTTAGCAGGAATGGGTGTTGCCACCTTCTGAATGACAGTCGGTAGTGTTTCAGACGGGCGGCGGCTACGACCCCAGCGGCATGACGCAGAACGGAGTGGCAAGCCAGCATGTCCTCCCAGCAGCGCTAGCGGCGCAGTATGGCCGGCACTTTGGACCACAGGCGGTGCAGGGGTACTCCCTGCCAGGAACGCCCTGGTCTGTGCCCCAGTACGTCATGCCAGCCACGCACATGGCACAGGTTGAGGTGAGTTTAGCAGCTTTCCTCTACTCTTAAGTTCTGCACTGACTGTCTTCACCTTGCACCTCTGTACAGCAAACTCTTGACACAAATTACTCTACTTTTAAAGTGCTTTTTACTTTAAACTAGATCATTCAAATCCCTGTCAAATATATTATTTAATACTTTTTCAGTATAAGCCATATAAAGTTAAGACAATCTTTAAGTAAAGATCACAACTCCAAAAAAATATGGGAAAAAAAAAAAGCCAAATGAAAACCAAGAATAGTCCACAAAAATACACCAAACAGAAATGACCAACAGATTATACTTGATGTGATGGCTATAAATACAGGATCATAATCTTTAACTGACA
>NQII01000591.1:560099-592107 GCA_002778355.1 Clitarchus hookeri
AAAAAAACGCCACTTTCCCACCACATTCACCTTCCTTGTAGAAATACCCTGATAATCTCTCGCATTTGATCAAGATGTGAAATACAGTGGACTCCCTATCTACAATTTTTCAGGGGTTGTCAAAACATTTCCATGCATTAAAGATTTGAGTAGATGAGGGTTCTGACATGTTCATAAATT
Source organism: Clitarchus hookeri (assembly GCA_002778355.1). Lineage (NCBI taxonomy): Eukaryota > Metazoa > Arthropoda > Insecta > Phasmatodea > Phasmatidae > Clitarchus > Clitarchus hookeri. Next base: position 560,280 of record NQII01000591.1, read on the forward strand.
AAAAAAAACTTCTAACCTTATTAGACTTTATGTTAAGCATAATGAAAGATGTACATTATCTGTGAATAAAGTTTTCACAAATAAATTAAATATGGGAATTTAAATAAGTATTACTTCATTAGTAGTAATGTAAATAATACATTAAGAAACATTTTACCTTACACATTTAAATAAAGAATATGGTATTATAAAATAGTGTATATAACTGATTGAAATCAGGCACAGAATGTAAGCCATCCTAAAACTTTCAAACCCTCTGAAAACGAAAATATTATGACACTAAATCAAAGCCAAATTTTGAATGTCCCTTAACGCACTTGATCAACTGAGAGTGTATGGAGAGGTTATATCGATCGGCAGTGTGTTCATGGCAGGCGAGATGGAGAAGGGGAAGTCTCAGTGATGGGAGGTGTGAAACAATCTACCCCTTCCCTTCCAATCTTGTCGGTACACAGAAGGTGGGAGCAAAGACGCCACGGTGATTGCGAGGCAACTAGCTCCCACCCCACCAGCCGTGTAAGAGGAGGAAACTAACTCTGCCAAAAATCACAGAGGACAACCGAAGCTTATGCAGTTACGGAAAGTTGGGCTGCATATATCTACAGCAATGTTGACGACTCCGTCCTCGCGTGACAAATGTGTGGTTGAAGTAATTAATATTATATTTAAAAACACAAGTGATTTTGAGAGAGAGAGAAATGAATAAGGCGATTAAAAATTTTTTTCCCCACGGTTTTTAATAATTAATTAATTGGAAAGCATGTCCTCTGATTTTCCCGTACAATTATGCCTGTAGTGAGTTACGCTGTGATTGGTGCTTTCGCAACTATTTTGAACAACGGATAAATTTGATAAAATTTCTAGGATTGCGAGCATGTAAGGTGTGGAAGCAAGCACGTGCGCGTGCCCAAAAGAGAAGAGAGAGGAGGCAGGTTTTTTTTTTTGCTACACAACAGCTTCCCCCCTCGGCAAGCAAGGTGAGGAAGAAAGGTTCAGGTTCACGGCTAAGAGTGGCAAAGGGAGGGGGGAGAGAGGACGCAAGGATGACACGCTGGTTGCTAGGTAAATGCTTCTCCTCACGTGTAAGGGGAGGGTGCATGCTGGACTTGCTGGCCAAGGCGCTGACACAGCTGAACGGGAGAACTATGCCGCAGTGATAAATGGTGGCACGTTTAATGTATTTCACATCCAGTTATTAGACATTTCCAGAAACATTCAGCTTAAAACTAGTTATCATTGCTGGAAATTTTAAGTGATGGGACCGAAAGATATTTCGATCAATGCAATAAACGATAAAAGTGGGTAATGTTATTTACATATGTAGCAATTTTTCTGGGACCACTAACAATAAACTGTGGATACGGTTTATCGGTACATGCGTTTTTGATATGTCGAGAGTCCACTGTATAGGTGTACTATCAAAGAGGAAGCCAAAATACTGAGCCTTCTTGATATCGCAGCATTTCCACATTTTCCTTTTCACACCTCTGATGTACAGGAAATAAGCTCTCGCATACCACACAAAAATTCTCTGTTGGTGAACAGGAAATAAGCCCTCTCATACCACACACAAAAATTCTCTGTTGAGTTTTAATAGACTCTATTACTCTTTTCATTNACAGGAAATAAGCCCTCTCATACCACACACAAAAATTCTCTGTTGAGTTTTAATAGACTCTATTACTCTTTTCATTTGTTTAATTGAAATTATGCAGTGCTAGTTATGGTTGGCGCGGTTCAGTTGAAAAAGTGCCATAACATAAACAAGATCAATGTTACTTATAAGGCCTTAAGTTCTGGTAGGTGAATAGTCTTGTCTTGTAAAGAATATTTACTTTAATAATTTGAAGTATACAAATAATTAGGGCCTATAAATTTTTGTGAACTGCGAAATAACACAAAATAATGCAAAATATTGAGAAATCATGTTCATTCGTAAAATTCTGTAATAATTCTTGTGTTCGCGAAACATTGACGAAATTGCTTATTTAAAAGTATCTTAAACCACAGTACGAGCTTCATTTACCGTGAAAACTCTTACAAACATTAAGTTTTACAATTTNTATCTTAAACCACAGTACGAGCTTCATTTGTTATAAAGCATTATCTCTCATTTACTTCACATGCGTGCGTATAACAAAACTATTTGCGTGCTGATCATGTTGTCGACTATAAAAACGGAACAAAAGTTTACGTCACTAGAAAGATTTATAAATTTATTGGTAGCAAGGTCGAAAGATTGTTTCACGTACAATTCATTATATATTGAGCCGAATCGCTATGGTGCTCGTTCATGGACAGAATCAATCCTACATGCATTTTATTATAAACCAACATCTCTAACCAAAAATGTTGGTAATATGACGAAAGTAAATAGAATGTATTTATAATACAAATTAATACTTTTTTTTTGTGGAATGTAATAATTACGGATTAAACATTCGCGCTGTATTTGTAAACACTGCAGACTTTACTATCTTCTGTGCTTTGTGGTTAGGTTCTTGACATCTAGAAAATACCGCAATTGCAACTATTGAGCGAGGGTGGTGATTGTAGTTAGCTGCCTATGTTGCAAAACCGGTTAAGAATGCCTGGAATTTTGAAAGTGATTTTTTTTTTTCGTTATATAAACTGTTTCAAGTGAAAAACTGTGATGTAAACATTGAGTGGGCGGGAAAAGACGTGTGCTTAAACACTGCCGTGCCATATGCGCAGCGATTTGGTGATAGTGGAGGACATAAAAAATAAATAGACAATTCCATTGGAAGCAAATTTGTGTAATTTTCATGTTACCAAGAAAACAAAAACAAACAGGTTTCTGCCACTTTGTTGTAAAAAGAAAATTTCCAATGTAAGAAGTATTTTTATTTTGTCAATAATAAAATATTTACTAGTATTTTGTAGTTAGGTTGTGGATTTGTTTTGGAGTAATATTGAACTGAATATGATTTAATTAAAATATTGTTATCTAAACTGAACAAAAACTGTATGTGGGTGATGTAAAAATTTTTTAACTTAAAACTCAAACGCTAGTCAATTTTCTTGGGCAGTTTTAAATGTCTCTTATAAAGTACAAGATTTATCGCACAAAAATTACTGTGACATGACAATGTGTTTTGCATGACAAGTGTATCGTTAACGATACATGTTTTTGAATGTTTTCCACTTAAATATGTAGTGATTAAAAGAATAAATAACAAATTCCATTTAGTTTGAGTGAAATCGTTATGAAAAACAGATTCATGTTCTAATAATAATGCATGCATTTTTTTTTGCTATAAAATTTATTTGACGAAATGGCAAAATTTTAATAATGAAATCAGCTAATTTTATTTACCGTAGAAATGGGGCCCTACAAATAATGCACGAGATACCAAAGCATCAATAAAGCATACTTCATCGTAAACTTCTACATCTGTGTATTTAAAATGTAAATTTTCACTAAACTACGACTTTGCGAACATGCAGCACAACTGTGCAACACATTATTCGGCAAGCATCCCATACCCCAGAGGCTGTTCCACCTGTCTTGGTTGAACCAGAGTCCTTTGTACACGATGGTCAAGTATGGTACGAGGTATTCATCACTAGGTAACACCCATGTTAATTCTGAGTTACTGACACAAACCCCAACAATTCAACAAGTCACCGCGATTCACCACTGGGAAGGCTGGCATAATTGGGATCCTGGCACAGACAGGAAAAGTGTAGACAGTCTGCTCAGTCATCTCTGTACGATCCACTGCGATTCTCCACCGGGTGCAGAGGTTCTGATGACGGTAAAGTATCTACCTAATCCTGATCTTCCACTTGGGGGAACACTTATACACTTCCGTGTTGTCGCTGAGAGAGCCATGTAGCGCTTCCAAAACCTGCCCTTACCTAGAGCTGTGCCGATTCACAAAATTATGCCAATGTGAGGAATGGGTGAAACGTTTTGCTTATATTAGGTTGAATTTATGTTACTATTGTACGTAGACAATGGTATTGGTAAAGTGCAGCACAATTTTATTTAAACATTTTTTTAACTTATTTCAGTTTACAATGTCCTAATAGTAAATACATACAGTAATGCAACAAACCATGAGTTCAAGTAAAGACAAATATATATATATATATATATAATATATATCTATGTTTATAAAAATACTTATTTGTGAACACGAAAAACAGTTAACATGTGCAATGTTGTTTACATGTTTTGTTGCTGTTGATAATCAAGTTATATACTTAAAACAAAAAATGGTGGGTTGTTTTTATATATGTACTGGTTTTGGTTCTGCAATAAACAGGATTAATGTTCTGTACTTAAAAATATTTACTGTTAAACCTAATTCTTTCAAACAACAAAATTTAGGCTAATTTATGTTTGGTGCTTGGGTGCTTTGCTACACATTTGGGTTGGTATAAAAAATTTGTTTATGAACAGGAAGATTAAAAATTAATGCCCATCACAGAATATTATTAATTTTAACATGAAAATGTTACCAATAACTTGTAAACACAGTAGAACCTTGTTGTAATGAATCTGAAGGGTACACTTTTTATGTTAATTTTATAAGGTAAACTTTACATGTACACCACACTTTGCTGGTGGGAGAAATATGATGCATTTTTAAATAATAGGACTGAGTTTGAAACAAGGCTATGCCACCACTTTGCGAGCAACGATTTTTAATAGAGCTTATGTGGGAGTTCTATGGCCGAAAATAAAAAAGTTGAAAGAAGCTAAAATTTTTATTCAATGCAAGGCACAGGTCTACTCCAGAATCGTGCCTAACAACACTGAGGCAGAGGGGGTGTGGCTCATGAAATTATTGCTGCCTGCTATCAGGATGCCACTTTGCAGGGCATGAGGGCAGTCACTAGTTGGGAATTAGTTGACCAAGCCAGAGAGATTGAACACGATCATGTGGAACAAAAGGAAAAGACGAGAGGAGAGAGAAACAGGTGTCTGTCCAGTACTCCCACTGCTGTGCACAACTGCACCCCAGCGAGCTGAGAAGCCAGTTAAATCTGAGGCACCGCTGTTCACACCAAAATGCTGGTATTGCCCAGGCTTGCACTTGCATAAAGATTGTCCAGTTTTAAAGACTAGATTAGCCAACAAAGCAGAAGCGAAAACAGCAAGCACAATTAAGAACACCCTCAATGTGAATGAGGGCTTGAAAGGCAAAGAGACAGAAAAGGGGAAGAGAAACAGTGCCGCCAGGGACGACCAAGGCCCACACCAATAAAAAAAATGGGTCACCTTCAGGTCACGAGTAACCCTTTGCCTACTCAACATTCCCCATGATTAATGGTCCAATTAAATAGCACAATCCCGCCAGTGATACTAGATATGGTTGTCACCAGTATTTCGTCCAAAGTGCTTTGCTGACGCCAAAGCAAAAAGCCCGGCTCTGGCCGAACTATAGGATGATTCACATGGCCCAGTTAGGTACTCAACTTGGTATCGACATGCTAATCAAGCTACCTTTGCAAGACAGAAGCCAGGACTTAGCAGACTTACCTATGTCTGTCTCCAAATGAGGAGGAGAAAGGAAGGGTAAAGTAGCTGCAGCCCAACCCATCCGTGAGATTCCACCAAAGCCGCCAGCCTGACCTGCAAGGCGCCCCAGAAATAAATACCAGCAAAGTGCCAATGGTTCACACAGAAAGGGAACAATTTCAACATTGCTATTGACTCAACCATGCTGTGGTCAACCTTTTTAAGAAGTTCTCATTATGATCTGTGTGTGTGTGTGTGGGTGTTTCCTTACACATGTATATTCTTTCTGTGTGGTGCACATTCTGCAGTGCAGATTTTACTGCATGTGTGTGGTGTAATCTTTCAGATGATGCCATCAGCAGATCCAAGCTCAGTCCAGTATGGCCAGATGATACCGCAGCTTGCAACACACATGTCGGCGTTACAGCTAAGCACGACTGGCTCGGTAAGTACCACAGTTCCACACATTCACTCTCACTTGCGTGCTACCACAAATTAGTTCATTGTTGTGGACTTACATTTTTTTCATATTAAATGCTGTCAGGTACTAATTTCTCAGTGATAGGTGCATTTAGACACAATTCAGTGTGCCATACGAGACCATACCATGTACCTCTGAACTGTAACGTGCTTTTATGGCCACAAGTTAGTGCTGTTGCTGTTCTCTTGATGGTTAACAAAATGGAGCACTGTGCAAACATAATTTTGTGCGAAGCTTTGTTGATTTCCAAAACACATGCTTCAACGTGTCACAGACACTGTCATTAGCTCCACTATTCTCTGCCCCAGTCATATCCACCAAGGAAACACCATTATGCTGTTCTCCATCAGAACCACGTCACAAGGGTAATTTGTATAAGCGTGCTACATCCCCTGCCTCTTCTCCCTCGCTCACCTCCAAGCTGGACAGCTATTAAAGCAGAGTGCAGCCATCTTAGTTTCAGAGTATGTTTCCCAACCACTCACGACACAATAGGATTCACCCTCTTTGCATGCACACTGTTGGTTAACGACCACATTTCCCTTCGCAACCTAGAGTCCCGCCTTGTATCAGGGTGTGTGAATTGACCAATCCAATAAAGCATTCACACCCGTTCTAGCTTGCCTGTTCTATTCTTTTCACCTTCTCTGTATCCTTTTTTGTCACCCATCGACATTAATATTTTCAGGTTCTGGCACAACTCTATCCCTTTGCATTAGTGCTGCCTTCTGCGGTCACCCCGAGGATAGGGTGAAAGGGCTCCCCACTGTTCCCAACAGTGGAATACTTGATTACCAGGTGTAGTGGCACTGTCCTGGATACTTCTTGATGGGAAAGCGGGTGAACCACTCTGCAATAGGGAGTTTGCACATGTGAACCTTCACACGGGAAGTTGAGGGGACTGGCAGTAAGTAGTATCATCCACATCAACATGCCAGGGAAGCCTGCCTTGGATTCCACCCTTGTTATGCCCTACTTACCATTGACATTCATCCCTAAAGCCAGCCCCACCAAAGGCTACCAGCAAAGTTATAACATTCCCAATCCGGATGATGTTTCCAGGCGAGGACCACCGAGTAAGTGGGCAGAAATTTAATAGCTCAAAAACATGTTTGTGAAAAAAGACTCAATATTTCTAAAGTTTACATTGTTCTGCTAAACTTAATTTAACTAAGAAGAGTAAGGCATTTTATTAGTGCAGGTTGGTTTGTGGTTACTCGAGACATAGTATATTCTATTTGTGTTGTGTGTTAACAAAAATGAATCAGTACATTTCAATCTGAATAGTTAATATCAGGGAATAAATTTTATAACCATGCTTACAAGGGCTGTTTGCATTTACATGCATACACACACACTACTCTCTCACTAAGCACAATTTATAGGTAATTTGCTGCTTTCCGTAACAAACCAGACTCGCATACTGGGACGGTTCATTACTGCATGACATACAGCTTCCTTCCCAGTTCTGATATAGTAACTGGTTCCGTCTCTAATTGCTCTGCTGTTGATGAGGCAATAAGCCGTAACCAAACCTGCCCTGCAACATTATTTATGTTGAAAATATCACTCTTTGAATGTTATGATGTTCTTCTATGGGTTTGGATGCTAGTTTTGTCATTTCCCAGTCTATGATTGATCCTGAAAACATAGCATTATTTGGAAGATGTAAAATAGTCTCCTGAAGCTAGGGTTGCCATAATTCTCTTTCATAAAACCGGGACAAAGATAAATGATAGGGGATTGAATTGTTAGGATTTAAAAAATATTTGGTGTATATTCCATGATGATTTTTACAGTGAAATCCTGTTAAAACGTTTTAGAAAAATACTGAGACATGTGCTTATTAAAGCAGGAAAACTTAAAATGGTAAAATTATGTATTTGTAAAAGATTGAGTGCAAATTTTTTTTTAAAGCTTTTTAAGCAGGAAAACTTTTTCACAAAAACTTTTTAAGAGGGTTTTACTGTATATTAAAAATAAAAATGAATGTTTTAAGACACACACAAATTACATTAATTTATTACAGCCTTTTTGAGTATCTGTAAATTGACAATTGTTTTTTAATGTTTCTTGTACCAATCATATTTTTCAGATGACTGTACTTGGTTAAGATATATGAATAATTTGCACTACACATGGGTAAGGCCCCCTAAAAGTGGTAAATAAAATTTCCAAATTTCGTCATAAAAAATTGTTAAAAGCGGTACAAAAATTCACTTAAAAACATTAAGGCGGTAAATAAAAACATTAAAGCGGTAAATAAAAACTTTACTGTTCGTCATGAATGTTTGAAAATCCAGCGCAAAAAACTATAAAATAATGGAATTGTCTTTTGTAGGTAGATAAACTGGAAATAATTTGTAAAAAACCAGGATTTTCACATTTCACTTTACTGGCTACTAAAAAATTATATATAAATTCAAATTAAAAATATTATTTGATGATTACATTTAACACAGCACTACAAAATGTAAAATGTACAGTACAGAAAAACATATATATATATTTGTACAAACAGAGTTCACTACCGAAACAAGTGCCAAATTGATAAATGCCAATATATGAAGACAAAAAATTAATACTTCTAACTTAAGAACACAAACAATAATTCAACACTAAATTTTTTAAATGAGAACACCAAATCCTATAACAAGAAAATATATATCTTGTTTAGAACAGTGTCAATTTACATGCTAGCACCAAAGTATTTGGCAAGCATTAGCTCAATGTTGTTCGGTTTTAGACCTGTACGCAAATCAGTTAAAATGTGTCCATATGCAGAGAAAGCCAGCTCGCTGTCTGCATTTGATGTGGGAATCCCCAGCATGGACACAGTTTGTGACACAAAAGTTGAATGTTGCTCACGTAGACCATGCAAAACATTGAGGACATCAGTAGTTTGCCCTTCTTTCAAAATTCCTGAAACATACTGCTGTAAAGCAAGATAGCCTTGCAGGAATTCTGTCTGCATGAGTGTTTTCCGCAAAGGAAAACTTCCTACAAACGCAAACAATTTTTTATCAACAATGTTTTTTTTTTATATTTCTGACACTAAACAATTGGTGGTAATTATTAAGTTTAGGGGCTTTTCTGAAAAAACACAAAAAAATTTCAAAATTATGATATATTTCTACTCTACTAATGATGCAGAATACGAATATACTAGGGGNTTCTGACACCAAACAATTGGTGGTAATTATTAAGTTTAGGGGCTTTTCTGAAAAACACAAAAAAATTTCAAAATTGTGATATATTTCTACTCTACTAATGATGCAGAATACGAATATACTAGGGGCATTAACGTCAGACTAATTTCATAATATGTGCCCACCTAACCCCACAATGGGTGAGTCACTATTTTACATTTTTAAGCTAACCTAGAATTTGTAGGGTTTTACACTAACCTAGGATGTTTGGATTTTACACTAACCTTGGATAGTAGGGTTTTATACTAACCTAGGATGTTTGGGTTTTACACTAAACTGTGAATGTAGGATTGTAGGGATTTAAAGGAACCGTAAAACACACCAAAAGAATGTAAATTGCCTCACCTAGGTAGGGGGCTGGTATAATTCCTCGGACGTTAATAGACGTAAACAAACATATTTCGCAAGTTTTTCAAAATATGTTCTACTTATTTTAACATTACGCCCTCTTGAATATGAACAAGGTAAGCTGTGCAGAACCCATTAATGCAACTTTTGTTGGTCTAGGACGTTTCGTTCAGAAACTTAAACAAACTGGCTATACTGCTCATTTCACAATTTTGTTCAATTTTTCTAAAATATGTTGTATTTATTTTAAAGCTACGCCCCTAATATACTCAGTTTCATGCACCTATAGCAATTTGTGGAGTGGATCCAACAGGGTTTCTGGCACTGTTGACATTGGGACTATCTGCACACCCTCCAACAGCGGCAGAAGTGGCATGAGCAGGGAGATGGTCCTACTCCCAACCAACTCATGCTGTTGAAGGAAAACAAGACTACTGCAGTGGCACCTAGGGCATATCGTGGAGATATTACTTGGAAGGGATGGTGTGACGAGAGTGGCTACTGTGAGCACCTCCACCATACAAAGTATGTGCCCTGTCGTCAAGCTATGCCCATTACCCTTTTCTTGAAATGGGACATTTCAAGGTGGGAAAAATGTTTGGGGTTGTGAATACACATGCACGTGCATGCATGCACACACTCACTCTTGTGTCTACCAGACAAACTGTATGTTTAGTGGCTAACTCCTGTGTGTGCTGGACAAATCTACATTTGAATTATATATGCTGCAACACTTGTGATTTCACAGATGGCAGAACTTCAAGTAGTGCAGCATGCCAAGAGTTGGTAAGCCTGGGCTCCTGGCAGGAAGCCAGTTTTTCATGGATCATCACAGTGGTGAATTGTGCTACTAGGCAGACTAGCAGCCAATCAGTGATTCAACATTGCATCTTAATGCATAATTTTTTTTTGATAGTTCACAAACTTTCTCGCACAACACCAGTAATGAATTGTCCATTATAGAGTGGGCAACCCCACAAATTTGATCCATGAGAACATTATACACCAAATGAGAGGTTACTTCTCAACCTGTGTCCACTTTCTTCTTACAGAAATATTATTCCTCACTGTAAAATTCATATGCTCCCAACAGAACATAACTCTATCTTCTGAACACAGAGCAGCTTACATTAATGCCGCACAAAAATATACAAAAGTGCTGATTTTGTCACAAATATCTCGACTATATTTATAGACTATTTGACATTGCAATGAATCTTTGGTAAATTATTTTTTATTAAGACAGACTGTTTGGAATTAGGTGCATAAATTAGGTATATAATTTACACCTCTTCTCTTAAGTGAGAGATTTAAAGTTCATTTTAAATTACATAAATTCAGCATCAACCCACCGGCAATGGGATGGATGTAACAGAAGTTTGGTTTCAATTCTACAAAAGCTGTTTACTTGGGTAACATATAAGTGTATATTCATATGGGTGATTTTTTGGAAATAAATACTTATGATTTTTTTATTTGGATGCACAACTTTAAAGTTGGACAGCCTTAATATCAGGTAATTATTCTTCAGGATCTGTTGACACTGGAAGATAATACACTATTTAGTTCAGCAGCTGGCTGCAATCTATAGAAATGATCTGCTATTCTTCTTGTGAATGCTGTCAGCACTGCTCTTCGCGCTAATTATCGTGGGTAGGACGTGTCACAGATGGTCTATGACCATTGCTGAGTGACATATTTGTAGACGTGTGCTTGAAGCGTGATGGTGAGAAAGTTTTCTTTCTCACTTCTGCGTGCACTGTGATATATTTATTTGGCTTTTCTGCGGACGGTCAGCACTAGGATGGGGGAAACACATTGAGAAATTTTTTTTATTTCTGTGACAGGTGTGCGTGAGCTTATGAATACTAAACTTTAGGTGATCTTGGCCGCTTTTTGTCTTCACTCTTCCATTGAGAAGATGGCTGCGAGAGGACGAGTTTGTTCAAGACAGATGGCGGAGAGATGTCTATAACCATGTAGGTAAGTAACTTTTACTTTTCTGTTATGGAGGTAGAGTTAAACGTTAGACTTTCTGGGTCCAGCACAACCAGTAGTTATAAGTAGCATCTTTTAGAAATGTTGTGTCCATTACTCGTTCATGTATCATAACTAATTTATTAAGTTTGGACTCCGGGTTTTGTTAAATGGGCACTCTATGCTACTCTAATTGAAGCTTTCTGTAAAGGTTACTGTATTTATAACTAAACCTTGATTAGTTACTGTGTGTTACAGACGATTCTACTTCTGGTTTATTTTTGTTGAATCCTCTGCAGTGATTATCTTCCCTCTTTGATAATCTTGGTATGTCGTTCTGTAATTTAAAGTAACTATGTTATACCACGACATTTTCTGAATTGTACACAAATATTGATCGCTTTGTTACTATTCTTCGATGTGTATTAAATTGAGCCATGAACAAACAGTTAATCTTTTCTTTTAGGCAATTGGCTAACCTCCCTTCCTTGAGGATGTATTATTTGAAAACTTAAATGATAGATGCATGAAGAACTGCCGACAACCACAATCATTCGGTGTCTTGCTCTACACCATGACAATTTAACATCCAAATGTTATTTCAAATACACTAAAACGGTGCTGTAATTAATTCAATTATTATCACCTACACAGAAGCTACAAAAAAAAAACTGAGTAATTTAAAGAAAGTATTGGGAAATAGCATGAGTATCAGCCAGAGGTCATCTAATAATTAAGGACATAGAATAAGAGCATGGAGGTATAAAGAAATTACAGGTAAAAGTGCAACATCCACTACATTTTTAACATGGACTATTGCATGCATTACAAACCCACACTTCAAACTAGTCCTGAATATATATTGCAAGCATATTACTTGCAATATATATTGCAATCTGAATGACCTTAATGACATCTGAAATGACATTAAGGCATTTCATAGCCTTAATAATAACAATGAAAATAATAATATTGTACAGTAATCCCTAGTCAACCGCAGCTTCTTGAACTGTGGTTTTAATTATACATGGATTTTTTTTGTAGCCAGTATCCTCAATCGTGGCGGAAGGATTTAATTACAAGCTATTTTCGGTTCTCTTAAAAAAAGGCTTTTGTGGCTTGAGTTGACATGTTTCTCACAATACTGTGACTCCACTTTCCTTTTCTGAGCAGCATAAAACAATAAATTATGCATGATATAAACTCAACAAGGTGGTAAGAGATCAGAGGTTCAGCATCTTCATCCCGATCGGTGATGTGCTGCTCTTGCCTTCAAACACCCTTTTCACTCCATGACTTTTTCCTCCCTTCCTTGTCTGGCTGTAAAAAAAAGTGCTTGGAGCAGCTTTTTCACTTGCTGGTGGTTGGTGGCAGCCATGCAGGCTTGAAATGTCCTTACATTACTCCCGAAAATATGTTTTAAACAGACTTTAAAATGGTGAAAAATTTCAAATGCCACAAGAAATATGTAGTACATCATTTAGTCTTGGAAAACCAGTATAAATACAGATTCATAAACTGAGTTTCTAAATATTAAATTAAAGGATTTAAAATGTGATACTGGGCAAGCCTCAGGCATTTTTTTTTCACAATTACACAACATATCTGATACCAGTAGCAGATAGCAAGTTTCTTTTGTTTCTACAATACAATGATTGTTGCCAGCCACTGGCGACTCAAATAGTACTGCCCTCTGATATTGTGCAGGAAGTCCACATTTAGATGCAAATAGTATACGGAAGACATAAAATTTTTTTTCTAATTTTTGCCATTAGGAAGTATTATTTTTGTGTGAAATAATTGTTCTCTTCGATAAAAAATTAAAAACTGAAGGGGTTATTAAGAAAATGAAAGACTTGTCAGGCATTAGATTACTTTATGGTTCCTACAAATTAAGGAAACAAATATATTAATTTGGACATCTACTGATACTGCAAACCGTATACAACATAGATTTTAATATCTTATTTACCTCAGCTACTTGCCAGTTTTGTTATTAAGACACATGCAACAGTTATTCTTATTCCCAGTTGCTGGTGACAAATGTCAAAGCTCTGGCTGAAACTTGTCATACTGCATTGTATTGTTCATTGTGAGAACTGCTTTAGTGTAATTTATTTGACTGAAACAAGTGAGTAACAGACAATTTTAATGCGGAACTACAAACTGTGCAACTTAAGCACCAGATGACCGCAAGCATGCTAAAAAGTCTGGATAATTTTACAATCTGTTAGCATGCAGCATGCAGAAGCAACAAAATGTAATCTACGGATCTTGTGTGCAGTGATACACATGTATTTTGTTGACAGCATAATCCTGAATGTGACATAAAATTGCCTATTTTCGTGAACAAATATTTTGTATAGGAAAATCTGAGATATCATTCAAAATATGTCAGCTAAGTCACATCCAAATTACGGTATGTGGCCAAAAATCACTATCTTTTATTAGTAACATGCGGGCCTATTTTTTGCCTGAAAAGTTGTGTACCTCCACAAGGGTGTATTCTTTCTATTAGGGTCTGATTTCTGAGCACTGATACATCAAATAGTTTGCAGGTAAAACCTTACCCTCTGTTCGCCATAAGAAAATGTATTCTTCTACCACGGTTTCAACTGCACAATTTTGAATATGCATTCCCTGCCGTTGCCAAGGGATTACTGTACATTTCAAAACTCACCAGTATAATCTTGAGCAGCTTGCTTGGCTTGAATCACAGGATTTTCATACTGAGTTTTCCTATTAACATGGTCTATATAGTAGGTACCATAATGAGGGTCATCTATCTTTTCCCAGCCATAGGGTAACTCATCATCAAGGCACTCTTCCAGAGATTTCTTCTGAAATTTTGAAAGGCGTGGATCCAGCCAATGTGATGTCCCTGAATTATGGCTAGCAAATACACATGTTCAAATCAAAAAATAAAATAAACTCAAAGAATTATTTAATAAAAAGACAAGAATGAGAAAATTAATTTTGCTGGTAAAAAATTTTTATTTCACACACCAAGAAAACCAAATTCAAGATAATGAAATTAAAATACAGGTAAGCAATAAGGGTCTGCAAGTATATGTAATATGAATGGGCCCAATTCTTAACACATGCTTACGCCTATGTTTTAGAAGATAAAAACTTTTTGTTAGCCTCCCTGCATAAATTTTTGTGTTTTGTACATGTGGCTCGGTATACAAATTTTTAGGGTTATTTCAGATTAAGGTGCTTCCTGACTGTCAGTCTGAAGGGGTTCCTCAGATGTTTGTGTGCTCGCCTGAATATGAGAACATATTACAGATTTTAAAACATCATTACACCTTACATGAATAAAGACCTCAACTTTTATATTTACTAATTAAAATTTTATTTTTAAACCTTTATAACAAGGGCCATGAAGTTATGGCACACTTAGTCACATCAATAAATAAAATTAAAATGTTATTACGAAGAAATGTTATTTGAAGGGGGGAAAAACCAAATATAAAATATGAAAATGCACAAATTATATCTGGCATAAATGAAGTAATGTTTGGCTTACAAATACACATTGCTTCCTTATTGGTAAAGTTTTCTTTGAAAAAATCACACCACTTGCCCTTAACAAATAACACCTAAGGAAGTTTATTAAAAAGACTTTTATCTTTTAAAATCAATCATTTTAGTAACAAATCCTCTATTTTTTGCACAAGAAGCATCTTGAAATTGAAAAAAACTATGTACATAAAAATTATTGGCGACAAAGGGGTGCAAAATTTATGCTTCTGGAGTATCATTTTATTAGTAAGATGTCTACCAATTATGTTTAGTACAAATCAACATTATTTATAGGTTTGTTTATTTACTCATACTCTGCAGTAATTAATATTATTCCACTTTAAAAAAGTGGGATTTTGAGAAGAAAAAAATGTATTTATTTGTAGTCTGATATGATTAATAGTTTGGAACCACATCCTCTGATTTTCCGATACACTTACACCTGTTGCGAGTTAAGCTATACTGCGCTCAGGCTGTTTACGCATTATTTGATGACAAAGGATGCCAAATAGGCTCCTCCAGGATATCAGTTTATTCAGAAGACGTGTGTGTATCAACATTAATTAATATAAATCCTACAATCTCCCTGCAATAAGCTACTGAAAATGAATTTTATGATTGTTAATAAAAGTTGCTTGGTGTTCAAACAATTTTTGGTGGCAAGAGGAGCTCAAGTATACGCTTCTGGTCATATAATGATATACAGAAGATGCTGCCTATTGAGATAAATTAATATTTTGCTTAAAAACCATATTGATTTTACGCCAGATACGATTAAACACCAATTTTACGAAAAAGAAAGACCTTTACCCTAAACACAAAAGAAAAAATATCTGTGCCAAAAATAATTAGTCATTAAAATGCATTTGGTAATATTTTCAGGCTAAACCATTTGCTTTGAAATACTAGTGATAATAGGTGCAACTGTTCTGCCATGTAACCTACAAAAAGCATGTAGCCGTAGAATGCTATTTTTTGTTGCGTAAAATATATATAAATAAGTTTAAGAGAAAAGTTGCTGTTTATTATATTCATAAACTGCCCATGTGGTAAGGTTATGGTTGCCCCACAAGATTTTTAAGTAAACATGTTAGCAATTCGTGGAAAGTAGATGCTAATAATTCCACGGAAGTATTGCCTGTGAACCAAACAGTAAACGTAGTGAAGTGTAAACATTAGGAACTTCAGTGACTTCAAAGCAGGTCTTTCGACGACCTGTATTGTAACATCTTATGTTGCTATTTTAAAAATAAATTTGGTGAATTAAATTCTGATTTTATTTGGAACATTATATAAAATTTCCCATTTTTGTTTGAAACAAAGCATAGATAGGCCTATACTGCAAAATATTTTGTAACAAAAGTTTAATTTACCAGTACTTTTGTCACAAAATTTGACAAGACATGACAACTGTATGATATTATTGGTTGCTAACAGCATCCTTAATCACAAGAAAAAAAAGACATTTTATCAAAGGTTAATGTTTAATATAATCTTGCAAATGTAATTTACTGTTGTGGCCTAATTTGTAAATAATAGAAAATTCTCTTAGTTTCCTACATGCAGTGGTGTTTGTTTGGCAGTTTTATTGCAACAAAGTGAACTATAATAAGCATGCTCAATATTTTATAGGCAAAATGACTATTTATTTAAGGATTTCTTAGGATTTTTGTTCAAAGATCAGTTGCAGCCCTGTAGTGACGTACATTTGAGAACACATGATTATTTTTATTTAATGCTTCATGTACTCTACTGATTGGCAGTGCGTGCAGCAGAAAGAAAACTGAAGCTCATAAGCTCAGAGAAGGCGAGGTACAGCAGCCACAAGGGTGTCTTGTCCTTCCAATGAGTAAACTTGAGAGAGCACGCCCTCCTGCCCCCAGCTCTTCCTCAGTTACCGCCAGTAGAAAGCTTGCAGCAAATTGGCTTTTTTCCCCTCCTTTCCCTGCTGGAGAGGATGGGATGGGCGAGATGCAGCTTTTTTTTTTTTTTTTGCTATTTAACAGCTTCCCCTTTCGCCGGCATGTAAGGGGAGGAAGAAAGGTGCACAGCTGAGAGAGATGGAAATATAGAGGAGAGAGAGGGGAGAGAGAGAGATGGAAATATGGAGGAGAGGGAGAGAGAGATGGAAAGAGGAAATAGGAGGGAGGGAGAGAGAGGATACCCTGCTGGTCGTTGGGTAACTGCTTTCCCTTTTGTAAGGCATGTAAGGGGAGAATGCACACGAGCCAGACTCGCTGACTGCACCACATTGATGATAAACGACGGTGCATTTAATGTATTTCACACCAAGTTATTAGATCTTTGCATAAACAACCAGCTTAAAAACTATTGTTGTGGGAAATCTTAAGTGACGTAACCAAAATATGTATTAAGATTGATGCAATATAAGATAAATGATAATATCAAGAAATTGTATAATTATTTATATAAGAATTTTGCCAGGACACTGAAAATTAATGTTGCTTACAGCTTATCAGCACACAAGTTTTCAGTACATTGATAGTCCACTGTATTCCTATTTTATTACTTTGTGTTGAAGTTTTGTTCTTTGCACTGTGAAGGTTTACAGTGGCTATAATTTAGTGCTGAAATAGCATTGTGTCCATAATGATAGTTCAGATAATCACTTACTCCCGCTGCAAGAATCATTCAAACATCACAAACATAGATACTTGCAATTGTTCTCAGAAGTTTAAGACCAAATATGCTGATACTGGATACATTACAATAATCGTCCCATAAAATGAATACCTTGGTATCGTATGGCTAGCAAGGACAAGATGGCACACGTGTTTTAGGAAGCACAAAGTTCTCCTGGACATGTACGAAGATTTTGTTAACTTTTAACAGGTCTATAGTAAACTGGTGTACAAGGTGACTACAATTTTTTCCAAAGTCAATAAGGATAATAAAAATGACACTAAGAGGAAACCAAGCTTATCTATCATCAAACTAAGTGTCATTAATACAATATGGGAACGGGTAACAAGCAAGACCATCAGTTTTCTAGATGTGCAGATTTTCTTACATGTTTGATGTCTCCATGTAAAGCGAAACCCCTTATTTACACTTTTCAAGGGGACAAAGGAAAAATGCGTAAATTGCAGGAAAAAATAAATTGAGTGAAAGCTCCAAAATTTTGTGTTGGGAAATACCTCATTTCTTCTGCAGTAAACACTTTACAGTTATAAAAGATCAAAAATACAACCACAAATACCATATCACATCAATCTGCAACCCACATGCATAAAAAACATGCCAAATTCTGACAAAATGAAATAAAACTTCATCCGCTAACATAACCAATGTAATTTTACAAAAAAACCAGTAATCAAATTGCACGTAAAAATTAAGTCAGATTTTGTCAAAATAAATAAAGCACTACTAATATAAACTAAATTTAAAAAAATAACTCAAGATAAACATGCATATCCAAACACTTTTTTTCACTATTATTTTTAGTTTATTTGCAACCAAAATTGTTTTCCACACGTTTATGTTCTTCATTACTTTCCACAAATAAAAACAGTATGCCAGATGTTAAATTAAAATTAAAATAACATACTGCAGACGTATTTATTTACTGAACATCAGCTAGATATACGTTAACCTTTTAGGTAATTTTCATAGAATAAAGGACACAGGTTAAGAACACGCACTTTTGTTTGTGGATACAGCAGTCGCAGTGTTACCACTCGCGCTTTTAAAGGGATAAATATTCACAGGCCGCCATCTTGCTTTGATGTGCGTTCCAGGCACACAATGTAGTGTTCGTACGTGCACTAAGTTACCAGATGTTACTCCATTGAACATCTCATATGCAATTAAATTAATTTCAGCACAAAGATTTATGAAATTGTGGTTATCTGTGATGGAGAAACAAAGATGTAAATAAACTGTTTGTATGTGTTTCGCAAGACATTAATGGCAGGAATATAACAAATTTTGTGATGCAATTTGAGGGAAAGTGTTACATTTTCTAACGGCACAAAAATGGTGCAAACTCAGGGAAAACGTAAATACCAAGAATGCAAATAAGAGGTTTCGCTGCATAACACTGAACACAGGGTTTATGACAGCAAAATGATCCCCCAATTTTCACTTTGATGAAGATAATAGTACTAGGGTGTGTATTTCGCAACTGTCACAAAAGGTGTCATTGTTTGGAAGAAAACCCATTCACATTCACAATAAACATTAACCAGTTTACCATCTCATATGACATTTATAAATTTCGGGCTTTAGTTCGTTTTTGAATAACTATGGCCAATTACACAAGGCTGCCGACATCAAGGTAAGCCAGTTGCGGTAAGTAAGGAACACACCATCTGTTCCTGGCAAGCATGGATAATGGTTAAGGTGTGATGAGGTGTAGATGGGAAGATAGGCGAAAGAAAAAGAATGCTGCAAAAAATTCACCATGGCGGTAGTCACCACATTTACTCATAACAAGAAATCTTGCATGAAAAATTCCTGGCCCTATGGGACCAAGGATGAAACTGCAATTTCTTAGTGTGGCGCTAGTGAATAAACATGAAAAACAGTGTGGCGGTTGGGGAATTAGTAAATTATACCCATTACACTGCCTTGAATAGCATGTCAAAATAAAGTTGAGTAAAAAATGGTTGCTTTCAAAATGTTAAAATATTTTCACAGAAATCAAAACACATTTTATGCAGACAAGCATCACCTCACAAGAACAAAATTACTAAACTCAATGTTGCCTGGATTCATTTTCACCATGAATGAGACTAGAGTACAATATTTACTTCATGCTATTCAAATACTTTGCCCCATAATAAAAAAAGAGGCACTTAAAGAAGTTAACATCTGCAGATATTGCTAAACTTCTTTTGGAGTAAAATGTTAATATTAAAAAAAAATAAAGACCAAATGTGTTAAATTGATCATAGCATAGTTTAAAAAAAACACTTGCACACCCTAATGCACAAATATTCTACTTGAAATACCACCATTAATAAATAAAATAAATATCAAATTAGGAAGAAAGAGGGTCTGTTAAAAAAAAATAATTAGTTAGTTTTTTTAAAAATAGTAAATCAATGCAGAATGTATTACAAGAGTTTCATTACACACTCAAATTTAAGCATTATATTTCAATTCCAAATAATTTTAGAAGCTTTTAAAAAACTAATTTTATAAATCTACTTATTTTATAAGTTTAATATTGAGGACACTTCTCAAATGTGAAATCAAAAATGAACAAACCACTGCAGGAAAATATCTTACATTTGAAATCTAGGATTGGTTATTCATCTACCAAGTTACGTTACTGAGACAAATTCAACAAATATACATTGGTAACAGAACTTAAAAAACTACATGAAGTAATATTTCAATGCAACTAACTCAATAAAATAAACTTCTCCTCTTTCCGTGAATGCCTTCTCCCAGTTTGGAGGCAGCGGCCCGAGATCAGATCGCATGGGATCAGTTCCATCACAATCACGATAGTAATTCGGGGGAGCTGCTGAGTTGGGCACATTCTCCCTGCTCCCTCCAATTGGATCTGGCAGGCAAACAAACCATCTGAATAACACAGCATCATTATATATGGTTCCATAAAATAGATTCACAGTAAAAACTGCATACAGGTGTATTTTGTAATAGACGTTCATACACAAAGATGCCCTTGCAGAGAAGGCTAAGAGGATAAGGAAATCTGCCAAGTAAAAACATAGAAAATCTAAACAAATACCACCCCAACATCCACCACATGTCCAGGCAACTGATCACAGTGGAAACTCTACCCATCTAATTTCAGGGGACCGACATACAAATTCTACAGATGCAGACATTCTGTAGATGTGGACAAAAAAAAACCCAACCTACTTGTAACCTTAACAAACATCATTAAACTTTATGTTGAACACATCGATAGGCCCATGTAAAGTATTTGTCAAGTTTGACTAAAATACAACAATGCAAATGGGAATATTAAAGAAAACATTTATAATGCAGTAGAACCCTGTTATAAAGTTCTCAAGGGAACCAAGAAGTGTTGAGTTTATATGTAAAAAAAAACACAAATATTTAAAACACAAATATTTTTTCAGGTATTCAAACTTAATAAAAACTGTATTTAAACACCTCTTTTGAAACCGCTAGAACAGAAATAGCTGCAGACGTAGAAGTATTATCCATAGAGCAACTAACAGTCGCAGTTACTAGCTAAGAAATAAAAATGTCTTGAATATTGTGATTGATAAAATGCAATGATTAGGGTTTCCTTAATTTTAAGTTGCTTTTTTAATTACTTTCCGGGCATATTTATTAGAGTTACATTTATACTTAATGCATTCATCGCAAATCAATATCTCAAAAATCTGGCATCACTGTTTCTTGCTGTTGCTGGTCGTTACCAACATGGCCACCGCCATAAACCTTGCAATTGTATGCTGAACGTCTAATAAAATTCTACAGCACATATTTCATCGTACATACACAGCGGTCTCCCCCTCCCTTATCTCTTCATCTAGCTATACTGTACTCTTTCTGTGTGTTCCTTTCTCCGCCTTGAATTTATGTACTGTATTCCCAAATTTTTTCAGTTTTTTTTTATTTTGTGCTCTCCAAATACATGATGTGTCGTCTCAGACATCTATTGTTTTTTTTTTATTATTTTTTGTTACAACGTACGAGTTAAGCAAAACTTGGCGACAAAATCAACAACAGGTTATTTCGGATGTGGTAAATTACATAAATAGGACTAAATGCAGGGCAGTGAGACGTAAGCAAAAACAATGTGTATAAAATTTATTTTATTTGCGTTATCTATTAGTATTACTTGAGCATGTGTACATAATGTACTGTATAGACTTCATATGCCTTGGCGAGTACAGTTGATACTTATACTTATTTCTTAATACTTCGTTGTTAAATGATTGGAGCATGTAATTTTCGGTGATGCTAAAGAAATTTCTGTAGATACACGAGGTAAAAATTAAATTTTGAGTTCGGAAAAAACTGACTTTAGTATTATTTCTACAGGAATTTTGTCAGGACCACAGAAAATGTTCTGCGGACACTGACTTTCGGTCCAACCATGTTCGATGGTTTGAGTTTTCACTGTACATGCAAATCTGTCCTAATGTGCTTCATGGAACACGAGTGTTGTTGACAGAATACAGCAATGTGCAGTTGTGAAAAGGAATCAAATTCAGCAAAGCCAAAAAATTGTGCTTCATAATTTTTTTTTTTAATTTTGGGAAAGTGGCTAAAGTAATGAATTACTGAATGCACAATACTGATGATGTTAGCACAGACATCCACATTTATGGAAAATGAGAACAGCATAGGTCCTATCTACACTATCTGATCAAAAGTATCCAGACACCCACACAAAAATGTCCTATTAGTGTCAGTCAGATATACTACCCAGTAGTGGACATTAATATGGGTTGGGGACCAACCCTTCACCGTTATTATAACTCTAACCTGGCGGGCGAGACCGTCAATTAGATGTCTGAATGTCTCCGGGGGAAAGGCAGACCATTCTTCCTGCAGTGCTGTAACAAGTGTAGTGAGTTATGTGGGTCGTTGAGGTGTGGCACACAGCCACCATTCCAGTTCATCCCAGAGGTGTTCGATGGCTGAGGCCAGGACTCTGAACTGACATGTCCATTTCCAGAACCCTTTTGTCCACAAACCAATCATGAACGGACCGTGTTTTATGGTAGGGAACATTCTCATGCACTGGCCATCTACCTTAGACAACATGCAGCAGGTCAAAATGTCATAGCCTTCTACCTTTAACATGTCCCGTAGTATTACGAGAGGATCAAGCCCCTTCCATGAAAAACACCCCTATGCTGTATCCCACCTCTGCAGAATTTCACTGTGGACCCTATACAGGCCAACATGTAGCACCAAATCACCCATCTCCTATCATCCATGTTCCAGTAGTGGCTCTCTTTACACCACCAAACATGGCATTTTGTGTCCACAGGCGAAATGTGTGTTTTATAGGCAGACGCCTCAGCTTTTCACCCAAATCCCCGTAACTCTTGGTGCACAATCATGGTGCTAGCTACACATTTAGTGACACGCCACATTCTTCGTCAGTCAACACACATGGCCTACCTGGTAGTGGATTTGTTGTGGGTGTGTGCCTAGTGTTATGGTGTGATCAGGCCTTAGCTGAACGGCTTGCCTGATCACACCTTCAAACATTAAACCCGGAAATGAGCGGGATTGCAACACCATAATTTGGTCCTCGACCCTTGCGAAAGAAGACAGTTGCAGAAATCCCCTCCACCGGTCACTGAGCAAGGCCGCAGAACCACGCGCTTGATATAGGCCGGCGTAACGCCCGGAACAGCGTCTTTTCGTCTTTTGTCCTTTAGGCGTTGACCAGACCAGCGAAGCAAACCAGGAAGATGGACGTGTCCGGCCGTCGTTAACTGTCTCGCAGAATCAGCCTCCGGCAACGTTAACAAGGTGATGACTTTCCAGTTAGGTTTTAATAAAATGGTGTGAATTAAAAGTAATCATGAATCATCTTAAATTCAATGTAAAGCTCCCCCGATCAATGGTAACATAAATAGTTATTGTAAAAGCTTAATGTTAATAAACCTCATCAGATACTGTTGTGCTCTACCGAATCATGAGTCATTATTGAGCTATGTCCCTAGAACTTTCAAGTACGAATTGGCTGAAAAGCTTAGTTCGTAACACTAGTTTCCACTTCACAATCACATTCCCAACTTTCGATTTAGGCAACTTGACTAGGGTGGAAATGGTCTTGATGAATTGTTAACTAATGTTGGCAACCAATAACTACACCACGTTAAAAGTCTCTGAGCTCCACTGCCCCATCCATTATGCCGGTATCGCACAGCACTGACCAACATCAAGCCCTCTGTGTCCTTTTATAGTGGCAGCCGCAGTTGTAGGGACATCTAGGGGCAAGTTCACTTTTACAGAGGGGTGTCCAGGTACTTTTGATCAGACAGTGTAGTTTTGCATACTGCAGTTAAATTCAGTTTTAAAAGAACATACCTATCTGCAATTAAAGTATATACTAATGTACAGTGTTAACTTAAGTGTGATGATGGATTCCATGCTTAACTTAGAATCTTGCATAAATCACACAACTTGAGCTTTACAGACATTTTCTTTAAACTGCATGCCTGCTAGTTTAGATTATTTTTGCAAGTATGCCAATGTTAATTATTATAATTGTCAATAAACACAATCAAATATTACCAGTAATTTGGTTAAAATCACAGTACTAATATGTTACCAACATACACTGATGATAACTTTGCAACATGAATTTGCCTTGAGCATTCTTTGAATAGAGAGCTGATTACATAATATGTATTCAGATACACAGTAAAATGTGAGAGATAGGTTATTGTAAGCAGCACTAGTATGTTATTAAATACAAATTGCTTCATGTATAGTTGTATATATTGTAACGAGTTAGTAATTGCAGTATGAATGTTGCATGTTTCTTTGTATTTATATGCATCACAATGGCATTTTCCCCAGCATGGAAGATGGAAAAATCACTGTGACACAATGAGCAAAATGTTCTCCCTTCCTTGAAGCTAAATTGCATGGAACTTCTTCACTGAATGTCATCTTATACACATCAAAATACTTCACTGTAAGCTTAGCCAGCATCATTCCAATAAGAATGGACATATTCCAAAGCACAAGTAAATATAGTGCAAAAAGGCATATCATGCAACTGTTTTAGCTAAATTCAGCATTTTCCGAACCCTACAATAAATCTTGTGACTACATATAAAGTAAAAAAAACAGGCAAACATCACGCAACACCACAATTGTTGAGAACACCATCTTGGAAAATAGAAAAAATATTTTTATGATTGGCTAACTCTTCTAGTACATAACACCAATAATGGGTACATGGGTTATTGTTACCATACAAATAACTACCTAAGATGTCGCGTAATTCACGATTTTTGGCCAAAAATTCAGATTATTGGGACTATTAATATCACTACAAGTTATGGCATGTCTTCACTACCAACAAATTCAAAGCAGATCTCTACAAACTACAAAAAAAAATCCTGTACAATGTACCGAATACTAATTTCTAACGTTCAAAACCACACAACCAAAACGTGAGTAAAAAAGAGAAAAAAGGGAGATGCAAATGGCCTAGTAAGGGAGTGGGAGAATGGGTTAACAGTGGGAGTCTCCCACCTAAAGCAGGAGAGTTGGCGGGTATGGACTGCCATTGATTTAATAATAGCACTTACAAATACATTAAGATATTTGATTAGAATAATAATTTGATGAAGGCTTCTGTGGGAATAATACAGTCTATCTATATTTATGATGTATGCCGCTAGAGATACGGATGGTTTTATACCTGTTTTTACTGCTCACAGCCAAAAACTTATATCTTCTTCCTATCTCCTAGTTTTACATCATATACATTTAGGTAGATATTTACTTGTCATAAGGTTTATTTTCTTCTTTTAAAATGTATTCAGCATTGATAACCAATGGTGATTATCAAATCCTAAAAAAATTTCCCCTCACCCATTTTTAAATCAATAAGAGGGCTGTCTATTATTTTACTATTATTGATTCAATGCAGTTTCCAGCGAATGTACTCAATTGAATATATCTATGATAGACATACAATAATAAAATTAATTGACTACCCAAAATGTACATTACAAATAGTTACACTAGAACAAGTTTTCAAGGTCCTATGTTTAGCACTTATGTAACCAACAACTATTTTATCTAGACTATTCATGGTAAAGCGAGCACTTTTGAAAGTCCTCTCATTTGGAATAATAATCAATAAGTATATTTTATTTTAGCTATAGACCTTAACTTCAGAGTGCGGGAATTCACACAACACCATGTTTAATAATTACATGGCAATATTTATATAAAAAGGTGGTTAAAGGATAAAAAATAGCTTTGCAGTACAATTATTACTGGTTAACATATTTCCACCTTACACATTTATTTTTAACACAGCTGAATTGTACTTCTGGTAACTTAAAATTGTTGGAGTATCATTGAAACAATCATGTATGTTAGTAACAGATGACTTAATGAAAACTTTCACATGAAAAGTAACTCCTCCAAAGATAAACATTACTAGAAAACAGCGGAATGAAAAATTACCATCTCCCACCAATATGTTGCCACCAATTAGTTCTGGCTCCATATTTTTTGCAGCCATAGCTTCTACATTTGAGCGGTTTCGTTTTCGCTTCCCCTCAGAGCTTGGATGGGCACCCGGGAATATGCCTAAACTGTTTGCATTGACACTCACACTGCAGCTCTGAGGGGGAGATACAGGAGGCTCCTTTGATGGCTTCGGAGTACCATAGTGATTCCCTGCACAGAAAATCCAAAAACACTGCACACATTTCACAAAGTCTTCACTACCAACAAATTCACAGCAGACCTCTACAAAAAATCCTTAAATGATTTAAGTCAACACACACAGCATGTACCTACATTTTTTTTGGCACTTACAGAAATGCTATTACATAAAACAGTTCTCATCAACATGACAGAAATGAGTTTGATTTGATTAGTCATGGTAACATACAAAAAATAACAAAGGGCGATCCTATAGTGTACAGATCCCAATTCCAAACTCAATCTAGACATCACATTCTATTCTTGGCTCAACTAATTAGTATTTTATAAAAAAGGACACCTTGTCCAACTCAAATTCGAAACATGGAAGTCCCTGAAATAAAAATCATACTTATTTAAATGTTGGTAACATGTTTTTTCTTCAAAGACTAAACACCGTAAAAGAAGACTAAAATAACTTAAATGCAAAGATAAATTAAAAATTGAAACATGTCAACTTTATTCAAAGGTTAATCAAACACGATGTAAACTGCACATTTCAAGAAGTTCTCTGACAATACGGTGCTAACTCGTACAACTATGTAGCCAAATTGTTGAAGACATTAAACAATAAAGAGGTGAATGAAGAGAATGAGAAAAAGAGTACAAAATATGTGGAAAGACAGTATAGGCTGTGTGAAAGTAGGATAAGAGAGAACAGGGTGATTTTAACTAAAGAAGTCACTAAAGCAGAAATGCTTTACATCAACTATATTAGTAATTATGTAATAGAAGCAATGATTAGGGTAAGTGGCATGGAAGATTGGGAAAAACAGCACGAAGGCAGAGGCATTTCCAGATGACTTCATAGTATGAGAAAATGAAGAGAAAAAAATGCAAGGACAGTTGGTTGCATGGGAAAATGTGAGACAGCATGACATGAGGTTTAATGTCAAGTGTGAAATATTGATGTCACATAATGAAAATAAGACTACAAAAGGGATAGTTTTGTGAGGAGAGCAACTGAAGATTGTTGAAAGTTTCAAGGACCTTGTAAGTGTAGAAGGAGAGAAAAAGCGTGTGAGGGTTTGGACGAATGGATGCATTTTATAAAAACTTATTATTATTATAGAACAAGGAGATTCCACAGAAATTGAAACCAGCTGATTTACAGTGCATATTGGTTGCCTAAAATTCTTATATTCAGCAGACACCTGAGTGAAAGAAAATAGATACAGGATGTCTACCAGGTTATGAGAGCAAACAAGTTTCTGAAAATTTACCAACTTATAATAGTCATGAATGTGTCTAACTTTCATTAATTTTTGTTGTAAATCACAAAAATGATGTGCTGTGAAATTTAATTTCCCACCCAGCAATCTTTAGCAGTCATGGAACAAACATTTGTCTTGTACAGTACTGAACAGAACTAATACAAACTACACTCATTTACAAAAAAATTATAACCTTGAACGAATTGTGCTAGTACAACAAAGGTTGCCACACAGTATTTTCATAGCCCAACATGTGNCAACATTTGTCTTGTACAGTACTGAACAGAACTAATACAAACTACACTCATTTACAAAAAAAATTATAACCTTGAACGAATTGTGCTAGTACAACAAAGGTTGCCACACAGTATTTTCATAGCCCAACATGTGTCCCATTTGTGTTTAATGTTGTTTACTTGCACGGATGTGCCACTAAGGGGGTAGTATACATGTCCCTCCATTCATAACTGCAAGACACCAAATAAGGTCTTGGTAGCAGTGTGAGCCACAGAGCAAAGTTTACTGAACACGCAGCATGCCCCAATGGCACATTCAACAGGCCTTTGCTCAGCTGGATTGTGCAGTTGTAAAATTTTCCCAAAATTTTTGGGCACGTTATTTTCCAGATTTTACCTAATTTCATATATTTGGATATTTACTGACCTTATTAATTGTGTCAGTAATTTGTTCATGTTAGGACAATGGTGATTTATTCCAATTTTAGGGCAGTTGTATTGTTTTAGAATTTTATTTCAGTTAAGTATTCATGTGTTAGAAGTTAGTACTGAGTTAACTTCGCTTCTAAGCCTGGCTGGAAGCCAGTTGATAGCTGCAGACAGCGGAGTTTGCACTGGATGTTAACTGCAACGCTTGCATTCCTTTACCATGGGACAATTTTCGCTGTAGCTTGTCTGAGTCTCTTGGAAGAAGTCAAACACGTGTATTTCTATGCACAAAACAGTTATGTATAGTTGTGGACCGTTTTTGGTACCCCCAGCACTCTTTAAAACAACTCGCGAACTAAATGTTGTAATCTTTGTGTCCATGTGCACGCAAGCTTGTATTCTTCCGTCGCCGCTATCAGTTTTTGTGCGACTCTCTGCATAGACGCGATCGGCCCATAACATGTTCGGCATGTGCTCCCGTGATTAGGGAGGTTGCTGTAGGAGGATAGCTTCCCTGCAGTTTGAATTTTTAATAGCCCCTTCATGTAGAGTACTAATATGCAGATAGTTTTAGTTGAAAAAATGTAGGATATTTTATTAATTTTCAACAAGGTGATCCTAAGTAGTTACATCTCTTCTCTCCAAGAGTGAGGGTCCTATATTTGAGCATGTCTAATATTTAAGCATTCAGCTTGGCTTCACATGATTCAAGTTTCCATTCAACTTCTCAAGTTTAAATTCGAATACTACTTTCTTCTGAGAACTACTTGCTCAGCTTCAGTTTACTAAGTGATATATTTGCCATACGGAGCACTGTTTATCTCCAGCTTCATGACCTTGCTTGGAGATGACTTTCGCTACTACATCTCAGCTAAGTGCTACATGGACTTGTTTATTATTATTTGTTTAATGTCTGGACCACATCATATTGTAAACATATAATTCATGGAATAATATAATGATCTACTTGTATTTTCAAATGTGAATTCTTTGATAATTTTAAGTCAGCCAAGTTAAAGGGAAATTCTGATGTTTGCAATTTAATGTCAATTTTTAGACTTTTGAGGAGAGTTCTTCAGGGCTCTAGATTCTATTTATTTTGATATTTTATTTATGGCCAACAGTTACAGCTCAAGTAATTCAATGGCGAGCTAATGTTGTTCAACATGAAATTCTTATTAATCAATTAAAAGATTCATTCTGAAAGTGAAAAATTAATATTGTTTCATTTATTTGAGACATGTCTGCCTCTAGACATTAAATTAATAATCAAATAAATAATTAGTAAATATTACTAGAATCAATTTCTAGGTAAGATATGCATGGTGTATTTCCAGTACAGTTTCCAATTAATTATATCAAGTGGCTTTAATAGTGTCTGGTATTATGGTAGCAGAATAATTTAACTTTGAATGGTCAGTGTACGCAGTATGATATTTTGTTGCTCACGTGATTACTAATCTGATGGTATATTTTATGGACACTTTATATGATTGTTTATTTTCCCGGCACTCAGGTAATTGTCGCCACACCTATCAGCAAGTGTTTTGGATTCACACATTCAAAATAATATTAAGTTTTTTTTCTTGCTTCACCAAACTCAACCCATCTTTGTCAGTGTTTAGATGTTGGCATATATGCATCACTAAAAACTGCATGGAGAAACACACTACAGATAACTCCGGTTTTACAGGAGGAAGGGGTGGCTTTATCGGGTTGCGGCTTAACCATGAAGCCCTCAGTTCAAAGTCTAGTATTGAACACCTACTGCCAATAATAACCCATGCACACACACTGTTAATGCTTGCTCAAAGCTAACTTCAGATTCCAGGCAGAGGTCAAGTGATGCAGTACTGGCTCTTTTTTATTAAAAGGATTCAGGTTCTATATTTTCCACACGTATTTAACTGTGAATATATGTGAAACTTGGAAGTATTATGAATTCAAGGAAATTGTCAGACAGCACATCTTCACTCATAATAATAAAGAATTTCTCAACAATTAAAAGTGGCATCTGCTCATCAAAAAGGTGAGATCGGGTAGTTTACAGGAGTATGTACATGCAAAGAGGATATTTATAAATTAACAGTGCTAATGAGTGCAACTGGATGACAATATATCACATTAACATAAATACTATTTGTCACAAAAATGATTCCATCGCAAAACATGTTGATTTAATAAAGAAATAAAATTTATTTTCGCTTTGTTGCTGAAGGAGGGCAAAAATGAAACTGCAGAGGAGGCAGAATCCAAACTATTAGCAAGCAGAATCACTTCACACAAAAATATGTTGTGTTAAAATACTTTAGAGCTCACCAAAAATGTAAAACTCTGGGAATTCATTTGTATTATACACATGAAAAATGAGTCATTTCATGGGGGTGTAGCTTCCCAAGCAAGTCAAGTGCACTGGCCAACAGATGGTGGCACAATCAACAATTTTGCTGCTGTGTCTTAAAGTATATCTATCATTTTTTTTAAAGTAAATTTTTCATTTCGTACGGGTTTAAAACAACTCTGGTTTGAAATATATTGTAACAAATTATTGCAGAAATATTTGAAAAAATATGCTGCGACAAATGTGCTGCCTCTTAAATTAATATGAAGCATGCACGTGGCAACATTAGCAAGCACTAACTGCAGCCTATGAAGAAGACACAAACAAAGCTAAACTATTACAGAAGGTTTAACTTCCATTTTGTTTAAACCCCTACATATTAGTCTAGAACTAAGTTAAATTTATTACACTATTAACAGCTGTTTTGAAATGATATAAAATAAAATACATAAAACTTTTGTCTACGAACTCTTCCTGCTCGCGTATTTCTCCGATGCCTGTTGTGCAAATGTAGGCTGTCAGAATAGCCAAAAAGAAATTCTCTTGCAATCATTCATGCATCAGGTGATACAGGATTTTGTGAGTGGGATGTTGTTAATTTCATTTATGACATATCGCCACACACTGGCTATCAAAACATGAAATTCTTTATATGACTATATTATTTGTTTACATACCCTAAATGTACAGTATGTAAACACCCAACCCCCCCAAATTGCTTTAACTGAGAAAATTGGTTATCTGTGAACCCTTAACCAGTCATTATCTTGGAAAATCTGAAGTTTACTGTACTTGTCTGGAAGCTTGAAAATCCTTCAGCAAAATCCTTACCAAAGCAGTGCCAGGTTTGCTTTGTATGCTAATGATTCAAATGGAGGGAAATATAGACATCATCTTAAATCAGGTTTCTGAAAGACAAACCAAAAAATGGCATTGCAGTTACTGCCATCAACCGAGACCTCTCCTGGTATTGCCACTCCAACTACATCATGTACTTATGAACCAGACACCATGATGCAACTGAGGGCCACAACCATTATACAACTCCACATCTATCAGCAGATAGTAGTACTCGCAACTTGAGACCCTCAACACCGATACTTGGTGATTTTAAGTCAGGTCAAAGTAGTTGTAAAGAATTGTTGAAGCAATAAGTTTGTGTTAGAAAAGTTTCACAAAAAAT
>NQII01000591.1:592134-629273 GCA_002778355.1 Clitarchus hookeri
AAAAAAAAAAAAAAAAAAAAACAAAGAGAGAGAGAGAGAGAGAGAGAGAGAGAAGGAAAAAGGGTTGAGATTGAGCCATGAAAATGTGTGGAAACAGTTCCTGTTATAGATGAAGAAAATAAAACCAAGAACACAAAGAAAAGAAGAGCAAAAGTTGGTAACTGGGTTTTGGTGGAGGGACGAAACAAAAAATCCTGTAAACATTGTATCAGGCAAGGACAAAGGTAGACGACGGAGGAGACCCAAAGTGTAATTTGTGAAAAGACTAAAAGCTGTTCATGGTGTGTACACTTTTATATAAACCAAAATTAAGAGTTTTTAAAGCATCTTTAAGGAACCTAAATTTTTTTTAGGACTTTAAATTTAAAGAAAAACCAATTCCTTTAACACTTCTATAGTTAAAAATAAGAATAAAAATAATAGAAACTTAAGGATTAGAGAACAAATATGTGAACGTTAAAAAAAACCCCACCTTGAAACCAGCATTTTGCTTAAGGAAGGATTTAACACATCAAAACCAAACTGTTAATACTATGCACTTAACAGTTTATCATTCAACACAACCAGAAAACTAAAAACAAACCATTACTAAGGCCTTTTATCACTTTCAATACAAATGCAAGTATTATATTGTTCACAATAAAGCAAATAGTTATCATTAAAAAATAATATAAAACATAATTATTTTGTAAAAAAATAATAGGTTTTCAACTTTTTTTTTCTATATGCTGCAAACAGAGATTCAAGTGATACTTTCTTTTCTTTCACACTTTTTCTTAAACAGTTGGACTTACACAATGTGATTGATTTGTGATTTCTGCTTGTCCATTTAACTCATCAGCTGTTACTTATCTCTGGCGATGAGCGAAAAAATCAACTTCCTACGCTTGTCACCAGCATCAAAACTCTGGCTGAGGGTCATCACGATGCGAAAAGTCATATTAAGTCATACTATCGTGGGGGTCCTAGACCACAACCTCAAAAACACAGCAAAAAAACCTGCAATTGCCAAGCAAATATAAAGGATGTTTTTATAAGTGCAAAATATAAGGAAATACAAATCTTGCATGTATACCTTCATGGCACACTCGCCCATTGCACCAATATCTATCACTTTATTACAACGAACACATGTTGCTTTGTCTTTCAACCACTCTTTATATTCTTTCTTGCTAAGCCAGTTGTAATTGAAACATACTTTCCACCA
Source organism: Clitarchus hookeri (assembly GCA_002778355.1). Classification (NCBI taxonomy): domain Eukaryota; kingdom Metazoa; phylum Arthropoda; class Insecta; order Phasmatodea; family Phasmatidae; genus Clitarchus; species Clitarchus hookeri. Next base: position 593,342 of record NQII01000591.1, read on the forward strand.
GGCATGTTGAAGGCTTTGAAACATTAAAACTGTTTTTCGTACAAACAGCTCATAATTACAAAATTAACACCACTTTCATGGTCTATCACAGGTAAAGTATACATGCAAAGAATTATTTACAGGGCAATAGCCAATTACTTGCAATCTACAATAGCGAACAGCCAACTATTTCCAGTGTTTCGTGTCCTCAGACATAGCGTTATGTACACTTGTGAATGTACCATGGATATATACTGTATCAACAAAAGTGCGTACATGCGGGGAGTGATGAATGTGAATCCAGATTTAGCATTCCTAAACAATTTGCTGGTCATATATTGCAGATGAAAGATGGCAGTGTAAACTAACAAATGCCACAGGCCTAATAAGTATTTGGAAATGGCTAAATGATTTCCTGTAGTGCAAACACTACAGTGCCAAGTTAAGTTATTTAAAGAATCATTAAGCACCTATTACGAAAATTAAGGCATTTTAAGGAGGTGTACGAACCCTGTAAAGTGAGAGAAGCACCTATTACGAAAATTAAGGCATTTTAAGGAGGTGTACGAACCCTGTAAAGTGAGCACTTTTGAAAGTCCTACTTAATTTCTTTTTTCAGCCCATTGGCTGTGTATCTTTCCATGTATATATCAAAATAAACACTGACATGAGTCTTTCAGCTGGTGTTTATATCAGCTGACTCATATGCCCACTGGATACTCTTGAAATAAACAAATAATAATAAATATTGTAATAACACTGTAAACACACAATTTTAGCAAATAATATTGGTTTACGAATATTGATTGAGGTTCAAGATTCTTTTTCTGTGTACACGTAAATTAATTCTTTTAACTACGGCCAACACTTCCAAAGACATAAGAAAATATATTTTATTTATGTCGTGAAAAGAATAGCAGAAAAGTTAAACATTCTTTTTGCCATTATAAAAATAATGCCAGGAAGTTCTGAACATTCACCTTTAAAAAGTGCTACAGCTGAAACGTTCGTCCATTAAAAAAAGGCATACTTTTATATTATTGGGTGGTTTTATTCCTTCGAACAGAAGACAAAGTGCCTTAAACAATCAAATGACTTAAGAATGTCATCTTAACATCATTTACGAGTAGAATTATATTGAATAAATATCTCACAAATCAATATTTTAATAATGACAAAGCACAAGCAAATGGCGGGCGTTGTTATTACATTAAGAGTACAGACCTTAATGGAAACAAATGTCATGAAATTCAATGGCTGAATAGAATTGATCCAAATTTTTATAGCATACTTCCACAGTAATATTTGTCACTAGATGCAAGTTTCGTGAAAATTCATCCAGCCACACAGTTTTTTAAGCACATAGCACTAACGTTTGCTCAGGCTTACAGCATTGCTTACAAAAAAATCCCTTTTTGCTTATAAAATTTAAATGCTTACACACGTATTAATATAACTTCGCCAAAATATTAAAAACACAATAACTAGCTGACGACAATGCATTTCATGAAACTGCATCCACACATTTAATGCAGAATCTAATTTTGCCTCATATGACGTACATACATTTTAGGACAGTCATGGAAATTAGTACTTACTGTACGATATATCAGCTCGTAAAATTAAACAATTCAGACAGACATAATATTGTTTTAACATATTCCTAACACTCAAGGAACGTTTCACGTGCCGTATAAAACATTTTCATGGTGCCATTGTTTCAAAACGAGCAACATCTTGCTGAGGTAGTTAACTCTGGTCGTAAGTTGGGCATCTCCTAAATACTAAATAACATGCACACATTTATTTCAGTTGTAATAATTGCAACACATTTCACAAGTTTAACAACACACACTCACCCAAAGTTTCTGCAAGGTTATTAGAGATTTAAAATTTATACAGACTTCAATTGCATGAAGCAGCACTTTTTCCAGGCCGACATGTGAAATTCCAAGAATTTCTGGTACAATAAACTATGTGGAAATATAGCAGAAATAAATAACAAACAAAGCCACTTCACTCAGAACGTGCATAAAAACATTTTTTAAATACGTTAATGAATACTTTTTGTCAGACGATACAAACACACATTTTAAATCACGTTGATCTTAAACAGCTGTTTTGTTGACACACGAACACGGACTGGAAAAAAAAACATAACAAAACAATGAACCAGCTAACTTGAACGTTGCGTCAGCCAGACAATGATGTGAAAAGAAACGTGTGTTAGAATCACGCCACATTTTATTCTTATTTGCACACAGCAAAAAGGAACAGAACTGCTGATGATTATAATTTTAACGTTACGACTAGTCGGACATTAAAACATGGAACTACTTCTCGTAGCTCGCTGCCAACTGTATTGTGGTCATTGCTTACATTAAAATATATGCAGTTACGGGCAGTGATTTTTTTCCCTAGGTTGATATCAAAAGTACTCACAATCGCAAACCACCTCTACAATACAAGTTGGACACATAAGTGCCTTCCAGTGGCGAGACTCAAAAGGCAGCACAATTGATGTGAACTGGATTATTAAAGGGTTGCCAAAACCATCCTTTGTAAAACGAGGACTTCATGTTTTCCATGTTACGTTTCTGCAGACTATTATTTAAGGTGGAAACAAAAAAGTGCTTGTACAAAGTGTATATATCAAGAATATGGTGATGGGTTTTAGTTTATACAACCAGAATGTATTTTTAATAATGAAAATCAGAAGTTTTTATATTGTACTACTGTATAAAAGTTAAAGTACAAAAATGCAGCATCCTGTAAATTGAATATTTAGTTTTCAAAATGTAAGTACAGTAAACATAAATTTTTATAAAATTATGTTACTACATTTTTTTCAACAGAATGCATTTACAAATTTTTCTTATGTAAGTGGCATACTGTAGGGTACACAACACTAAGCTATAGGAAAAGTGTTTTGCTGGCAAAAATTAATTTCTCAGGAAATATAAAAAAACTAAGTTTTTTCTATAGACAAATATTTTTATATTTCTTTTAGGGAATGAAACAATATTTTTTAGCAGGGTCATTTTGAATGTCCTTTATCATGAATTACTTTTTTAAAAGGTTTGTCGCAAAAATTACTCCCATTAACCATATACCGCCATAACATTCAACACAGTTAGATATATATATATATATATATAAATTGTACATTCTGGGCTTTCAGAAACACACCCAAAGTTCTCTCTAATGTATACTGGCTTTGGCACAGCATCTGAAATAGACGATTGCCCAAAGTTACCCCAACAGACTGGGTGACTTTGGGCAATTCTCATGTCTTGGCAGAAAGTGGAACAAGAAAGAATTGAAATTTTTTTTTATAACATCACTAGCTTAAAGTGCACACTTTAAAACGATTACGTGCACCAACAAGGAATATTTTGAATCAAAAGCAAATCCACGCGAGGAAAAAGAAAAAAGTGCACATCCCACTGTTATTTCATTGTATGAAAGGACTTCAAGAGAAATTCATTATGACATTGAATATAACATTTTAATTGAAACTACAAAAAATATAAATTTTCGAAGTAATCCATATTTTAAATATTGCGTACACAACTTATGGTTAATGAACAAAACTAAACTTGTGTAACCAAGAATAATCAAAAGTTGGTACATGCCACAGCCCAGAACTGCCGAAATGATCTCTAAGTTCAGCACACAGCAAAATGGTAGACAAATGAAGGAAAATTCTAAAAAGGCACAATAATACAATTAAACTTTCTAACTTCATTTCATTTGATTATAACCCCCAACTCCATCTGTCACTAAAAAGAAACTACACTGAAGAGCCAAAAAAACTGGTACACCTGCCTAATATCGTGCAACGCCCCCCCCCCCTGAGCCGGCAGAAGTGCCGCAAGACGACGTGGCATGGACTCGACTAATGTCTGAACGTATGCAGGAGGCAATTCACAACATGAATCCTNATCCTGCAGGGCAGTACACAAATCCAATCTGCGCCAATTTGAGAAAGAGTTGCACGTCTGTCACGTTTAAGGATTCTCGTCAGTCGTAGTTTGTCCCGTTCTTTCACAATCTTTTTCCGGCCGCAGCAATGTAGAAGATGTGATGTTCTACCAGATTCCCGATACACTCGTGAAATGGTCGTACGCAAACATCCAAATGTTATGGCTACCTCGGAGATGCTATGTTCCATCTCTCGTGCGCCGACTATAACACCACGTTCAAACTCACTTAAATCTTGATAACCTGCCACTGTAGCAGCAGTAACCGATCTAGCTGCCGACCGCATCACGTTACTCTGATTAGTTCCAAATCTCTGTTATTTGCATACGCACGCCTATACCAGTTTTTTTGGATCTTCAGTGTATTACTTGCTTGCTACTCTTTGCTCTGCACTTTTATAGAAATTACAGCAAAAAAAATATGCACACACATACACATATGAAATTAAGAACACATTACTACAATATGAGTAGAAACATTCCACAATTTTTTCTTGAAAATATGAAAATTTGGCTGGATGTCTTCGTAGTAATGAGTTTAGTTATGAAGCTTTTTCTGCTGCATGGCGACTGTTTTCGCTTTCCTCCAGCATACAATTTGGTGTAGCTCTGAGAACGTCCTCGTCAAATGTTGCCTCGCCCTATACTGCAGGAAACCCTACGTAGTGTACATTGGCTTACTTTTTTATTTTTTATTTCTTATATTACACTATTTATATAAAGTTATTTCTCTCTCCAAATGTGATAACTATGTACATCCTTCTTAGTGCAGCATGCATAGTGTGCATTTTATATTATCCCCATTATCAATCCTTTATGACAGCAAGTCAAGTCACATGGTGCCTGTAGCTATGATAATGTTGTTCAAAATATTCTCAACACTGTGCTCCAAAAGTCTCGAAATGGGGGAAACATAGCAGAATCATATTTTTATCTATGAACGCGTAACAACTTATGTTAAAATTGGCAGTCCTGAGGTCTTGTAACTTAATGCTGAATGTGCTCAACTTTAAATAACAAGCCCTCATCAAATACAATGCAATACATTCAAAACACGTAGTGTCAAAATTTTTATTATTTTGACCATAACAACTGTTTAGCTCTCGTTAGGTCTCTAATTCAGCTTTCATAGGCATCTACACTAAAAGAGTCATACAGAATTGAGATCTTTAGTGACCAAAGCTACGGTCTTACATATACAAAAACCGTATTACAATTCACGGATACAATTTGTTATAAAACTTAAGACATCCTACATTTCAGACATAGGATAGAAAAAGACACATTTATTGTGGTTTCACATATACATTTGATATCCTGTAATATTGTTAATGTTTATAGTTTGTTATTAACCCTAACATTTCAATAACAAAAACGTTTATTAAATCTTCAAGTATCATTTGCTTTGTAAATCTGCTGCATGTAAGCAAAACTGAAACCTTTTAAATGTGTGAGTACTTAGTTATCAATAACGATGTCAAAATATTTTATGTACATCAATTTCATATTAAAAAAACACACACATATATATATATATATATATATATATATATGTATGTATATACACCAATTCTTCCCTTTTATCCATCCACAACTAGGCCCGTGAACTCTATTTTCCACCATGCATAAAAAAGTATGTCCCCTCTATTTGTCTTATTTTTTAAATACTTTTTACATTTGCAGTTTCACACTACTTACTTGTAAGAAATACAATAAGTTATTTGGCGCAAGTGCAGAAACTGCGACGGACTTCTAAAATTAATGTGTGCGCACGTAACGCCTGAGATCTCTCGGTGTTCTCGTGAACTATCGTCCTGAACCATTAGGAAAATTAACTTAAACTGCACAATTCATACCTTGCTGCAAAAGAAATTTTTACAGGTGGTTACAAATAAATTTATAATTTGTACTTTTCTTCAAGGCTATGTCAACAAATATATTGTAGATTTGCCCTTATTATTTTCCGATTTTAATAATAATCAACTATATTTTGCCCATATGATTTCTTTATTTGTCACCCTGTAATTAAAAAACCTGAATGAATATTGAAATTTCAGAAAGTGGCAATCTGAGATCCAACCTTACACTATAAACGCTGATTTCACTGCTCTTATTCATATGTACCACACCCTCGTAAGTATTGTATGCCACATTTTTGGAACCATTTAGTTGTTTTAAACAAAACTTTGTTGACTGCAGTACCTACCGTGTACACTAAATTATGCTACAAAAGAGCTTCAATCATCCACCATTTTGAAATGTGGCAAATCCTAAAAAAACTATGATTTTGTCTCTCACGTCAGGTACTACTCAACCAAGTCCCACTAAACATAGTGAAGCAAATTTTGTTAAACACAAGTTCATACTATATAAGCCTTTCAGAACATCATCAAAATTGCTTGAAAATTTACATGAGAAACGAGAACAATAAAAAATGACAAGACCAGAACCTATACTTAAGCAAAAAAAATAAAACACAGTAACTATGGTATGGATAAATGAAAATATACTAAATTTAATTTATTAATTTGTACGGTACTGTAACATGTGTATTTCAAATGCTAATCTTACACAATGCAAGATAAAAGTATCAGAAAAATTGACATATCTCTGCATTTCATAATTTTCACTCACCTTCATAAATTCCACTCTCCAGAAGATTTCCACTGTTCTCTAGTGCAGTAAACTCCTCTGGGGTGAGAAATGTGTAATCGACACCATTGACTTCACCTTCACGGGGACTTCGGGTAGTAACAGGAACTGTTCGTAAATACAAATTATCTCTAATGGTGTTCTGGAGTTCATGGTCAGCCGAACCTTTCTGGAACCTCGTGTTTAGAAATTGCCGTAGATCTTTGGAAACTGAACCTGTAAGTGAAAAGTAATCATACTTAACATTTGTAACCGTAAACTTAGGAAATGTATGTGGTGAATCCCTGCACAGTCATTTCTTAAGCTGTTGAATAACAGTTTATAGCATGGATGAAGAAACACATCGGGAACAACATGCCACAGCAAATAATTACATATTATATATAAATGTATATTATAATGTTCAAGGTTGCACAAAACCAATTTTTTCATAATTTCTTTTAGTGCCAAGAACAAATGCAAGTCCTGTCTGCATCTGAAAGTACAGGCCTACAATCGCCTCAAATGTCATGGGATGGCATCACCTGAATGAGACATGAGAGCCTGCTTGTAGGAGTGTAGAGTGAAGATATATGGGCGACTCTTAACACGAGGTCTTGAGAGCAAGTGTGGGCGAAGCAAGGTGCGAGTATGGAACAGCTCCGGAATGCAAGGTGGAGGAAATGAGATACCCCAGAGAAACCTGCAGACCAACTGCATCATCCAGCTGAATTCCCATGTACGAAAATCCAGGAGTGACCTTGCTGAGAATCGAATCCGCTTCACCTAGTTGAGATGCAAGTAGTCTGACCACTACATCACTCCAACCCCTGCTTGTAGGACTAGCACATTAAACACTTCACTACTGAGTCCAAGATGTGACACATGAATACTGCACAAATGTGAGAAAAGGCCTTGTCTATAACTTTGTGGCACATGCACATACAATATAAAAATTAAGAACTGTAAATAAATCGGATGGTATAGTCATCTTAAGTACAGCTTTACACACGGTGGGCTTTTGTTCCATAAAATGTATGAAAATCAGCTATAACACATACCGCAGAAGAAATTGGGACATTTGGTTTATTAAACTCTGATAGTTCTGGATGTCAACGTGATATTGCTTTGTTCAACAACATCATTCACTTAGGATATTATTGAGGACTAAAATAACTATCAAAGGTTACATACAAAAATTTCTAAATTATTTCTTTTAATCTTTTGCAACTTATGGTACAGTCACTGTCCTGGACACTTTTAGCATACTTTTGCTTAACAATAAATTTTCCCATCATTAATATATAAAACAATGTCAATAATTTGTGTTGCAGTTTCATAAAACATTCTGGAGACATGTTCTATAATTGTGTGTGTATATGAATAATAATAATAACAGACACCTGCAATTAGACTAGCGCCTGGTGACAAGGGCTCTCACCTCTCCCCTACCTGATCAAACTCCTCTTCCAAGCCCTTCCTGAACTTTCCAACCCCCCCTCACAGATACAAATTCCTCCCGCAACATATTCCACTCCCTCACAGACCTCACAAGCATAGACTTACTACCCTACTCCGCTCTCCTCCACACCCTCTGAAGCTTCTCACTGCTGTTTCCTCTCTCTCTAAACACTCGCTTAGTTAGCTGGCAGCGTAAACTTCCCCACCCTCCCTCTCCATTCCCCATCCTCTACATCCTGACCAGTCTTTCAACTTTCCTCCTGTCCTTCAATGAGCTCCACCCCATTTCTTTCATCAGCACTGATGGCCTATTGTTCCCTTCATCCTCACCATTCTGCCCCTGTCTTCATCACCTACCCTTCACCCAACAAAAATGTTGTTATGATTATGAAAAGAAGGAATATAGTTGGTTAAATTTTTAATTGAACTTTGACAGCCCTGCTTAACAATGTTGTACATCATTCAACTAGGTGTTAATATTTTACCATTTCCCTGCATCGTCCTTATAAAATTAATATTTATAATTCACAGCTGAGTAAACTGTCTATTTACTCAATAAAGAAGTGCCAAATATAAACCACTGTGACCAACAACATAAATACCCACACTTGAATTTCACTGCATAGGTTATTAGGTTTCATGCTTTTCTTTGTACTTGATGACAATGTTACTGACGCAAAGAAAATATAATTTTTATTTTTTACAATGGAAACTGATATCATCACAAGTGTGCTAAACACAGTAATAACTTTCTCCTACCATAATCACAACACACAGCTAATACGATGCTGAAGACTTAAAAAAAGAAAGGATGTAATTTTTTCCTGCTACTGCAAATAATACTTTGTGCTTCCCAAGGAAGAATTCATTCCCAAAGAAGCAAAGTTTTCCCTGAATTCCAAGGTGTCCAAGGATTGGGTGGCATTGGTTTTGGTTGGTAATAAATGTGGCAGGAGATCCAAAGATAATGACAGGTTTGTCAAGACCTCCAACTTCCGTTTTGTGGTAGGCAAACAAAAAAGCATATCTTATGTTGTGCCTGAAGATAGGAATATTAATAATAACCCAAAAACTGGTTCGCTATTCATTAGACTGGATGGACATTATAAAAGCTTCTTAACTGAAAAAATTATTGGTATTTTACTGATTAATATCTCTGATTTGTGTTTTAGGCATCACAATCAAAGAGGAAATACAAAATTATAATGCAAACATGCCTGTTTTGTGATAAATTCAATGTTATTGATGGAAAGTACAGATTTTATTGTTGTCTACTTCATAACCTCTTATGGATCAGCAATAAAATTCCTAGCATATATTTTATTTAACAGAAAGAGCTATACAAACTTTGTTATTTATTAGTTGTTTACATATTATCTAATACCCTTACAACAATATGTTCCATTCATTTTTTCTTACATTATTCACATGTTAACAAAAGAACATTGCAAAATATTGTCTCGCCGGGATAGCAGCCAATGAAATAATTCTGAATGGAATTATTTAATTTCGGAACTGCTGCAACTTGAGAATCTTAGAACGGAAATCATTGCAAGATCTGAAGCATTGTAAGTAATGAAATTTAGTCACAAGATCTCAAAAATTGGGCCTCAGATTACCCACACAAACACAAAAAACTGCCTATTTCTGTGGAGGTTGACATCATGGCACTCAACATAATATTACTAAACCATGAAATAGAAATTGAGATAATCTCTACTTTAAAAACCTACTACAATACAAAAGTAAAAAAATTCTTTGAATAAGAAATTAAGACAATTAACTGAGCTCCACGGATTTCTGACGGGATGAAACTAATTACAATTTTTTTTATTCTTGCAAGTTACTGTGGCTGGTGTGTGTGAAGAAAGATTTGGGGTGATTCAATAAAATTTTAATAAATTTGTGAACAAGTTGTCCTTGCAAAAAAGTGACAAAGCAGCTAGAAAATGCGTAGGCTTTCAATGAAGACGAGGCCAGTAGTACAACATAGTAATGCTAACACCCAAAACTCATAGCAAGGCATTATGACTTTAAAGACATTTAGACAAAACCACCCCTACATAATGTGCTGACATTATTCACATGGTGATGAACCCACACAAATTTTATTCACAATGACAACACATGCATGCACAATTTCATTTTTTACATAAAATATATATTTTTTAATTCAACAAGTGTCTTCTATGCTAAAGTTAAGAAGATTTTTGGCATATGCCTACATTTATTCATTAGCATTATTTTACATGTAAAATGTAATAATAAGTGTTAAGTTGTGTATAGGTTACTTTACTGTTAATTTATATTTCTATCAAAAGTTACCTAATAGATAAGACTTCGAAAACACTATTATATTCACCATAAAAAAAATTTGTTATCCATATTTTTTGTTCTTGAGGTGTAACAATAAGAAAAATGTATGTATATACACACTACACAGGAACAACAGAAATGAAAAAGCATTACATCTAGCAATTCAAAGACACCTATGCAAACATTTTATGCAGTTTTGGAAATGCTAATTATGCTATAAATTTTTGTTAACTAAATTTAACATTAAGTAGAGCAACATAAGTTTGCTCCAGAAAGGTTTACATGTAATTTCGGAGTCACCAATTATATTCAGTTATACCCTTAAAGTTTCATTTCTACAAGTCATAAATGTTTGCTCCCCCCAAAAAAACCATATGCTCTGACTCTTGCTTTTAGTGTTAACGTAGGGCTAGTATTCACTGTAAAAAATGTTACAAGTAAATTCTGGCTAAAAAAATAAACTGTAATTTAAAGAATTATTTCAGCCTATTGATTATATTTAATTGAAAAATTGCCCACTTTGCAGACACGAGGTACACAGTATTTATGAAAAAAATATTTTTAAATGTTTAATTTTAGCAACATCACCAGCAACCCCACCATTCCAATAGATGCTCCATTTGCATGACACAGAGAGAGGAGGGGTGGGGAATCACGGTTATATAACATCAATGCCATGTTGTTGACACTGTGCTCCTTTATAAATATAATATAGTACACCAGTCCCCATGTTAACCGCTTTAGGGTTTCTAATGAAGTGCAGAAAGAAACATTAGCAGATTTTCCTTGAACTCTCCATCCTGTGCCATGATCACAACTGAACCTGGGAAGAAGAGTAATTTTACAAGCTATAAGAAACCATCATAGAAATTGAATACAATGGATTTTACGAAACTACAATGCAAAACATACTGCAATGAAATTATACACCAAAACAGCGAGCAATAATAGTATGGTTAAATGGTAAATAAAAAAAAATTCCAATACATGTTTAATTACACCCTTTTAATTTGCTTTCACTGTGCATAACAAATTATGACTGAATGGACAGGCGCACCAGTTCATATCATTAGGTTGTTAGTGCTTGGTGCTATACATCAGAAACATTTTCAGACTTTCAATTAAAAGAAATTATAGAAATCTATAATTTTCAGCAAAATTTGTGACCCAGCGAACACCTGTTATTAAGACTGTGGGATCTGAAAGTGCTCTTTCAGGCAACACCCAAGCAACATCTATAGACCTTAACAAATACAACTTTCATGTGTTTTTCCTTGTTAAGCCGTTTGCCACACAATTACTGAATACTAATGTTCAATGATTTCAATTCTGAAGAAATCGCAACCCTTCAGTACTGAAAAGTTTTGCAACCTCCTCTTACCATCCTGTAAGTTTACGCTGAAATGTAAATGTAAATTAATCATCAATCACACACAGGCTTACAACCTGCATGTTAATATAAAATAGTGAAACAGATGAGTAAGCATAATACTACAATGTAGTCAATCACTACACTGTGAAAACAGCCTAATTCATAGTAGGCAGAATGTTAGTGGCATTCTGGTAAATGCAATACATAACGAGTTATTGTTAGTCCCTTTTTACTCATGAAGGCTACATTCACAGCCAACATCAGCAGTGAAACCCATCCTTTAAAGAACACTTTCTTCCCTTCTGAAAGCAATAAGCCATTAAATGGTTATCAAAATTTAAAGTTTTCACAACTGAAATGACACACATTGTAATGAACAATATACAAAATGATAGTTGTTCCACACTGAAGTGAAGTTAGCTTTGAATCCCATCTTTGATCACATACTGCCAACATCTGCAAAATAAAGGAACTATGACTGACAAGCCGCACCAGGGAGGATGACTCGTTTGCTCTGCGGAAGAACTGTCTTNGACAAGCCGCACCAGGGAGGATGACTCGTTTGCTCTGCGGAAGAACTGTCTTCCACTCCCTCAGCTGGGTAATTATGGAAAATATGGGTTTTTAGTAAAGAAGATAACAGCAGGATGAAAGCAAAGCTTCCTGTTTTGGAAAATTGTCAGGGACTTATAATATGTGTTCTTTACATGCTGTGCCATGTTATTTTCATCCTATAATATGAAACTGATGTGAACAAAAGTGAAGCAAANTATGTGTTCTTTACATGCTGTGCCATGTTATTTTCATCCTATAATATGAAACTGATGTGAACAAAAGTGAAGCAAAGGATAAATTAGTGCTGCAATTTCAATACATTACAATATTAGTTAAGAGACAGATTTTGGGGAGAGTGGACCATAGTGCACAAGTTCCTGGTAGTTTTTGAAATTTGCCAAATGAGGTGTTAAGTGACATCTAAATAGTGTTGGGAGTTCAGAATCATTTAACTTGGGTGTGAACATGCCCAATTTTTGTGTTTGGCCGTACCTTTCAAGTACTTAGTCGATCACCGTTTAATGTAATTGAATTGGCAGATGACATAAATTATTTTGCATTACAATAGTCCTTTAGGATATATACCAGTGTTAAGTAATAAAATAAGGTACAAAGTAATGCAGAGAAGAGTTTTTTGCCACCCACATGGTTAGAAAGAAATTCTGTGTTGTTACCTTTGTTTGTAAAATGACTTATCGTTTACTTACACTGTGCCAGTGCAATTCCTATTTGGGTCGAATGTGCTCATTTCTCTGCATGATGTCATTGGTGTTCATGAAATTCTGTGTCACAAAGTAATTTGGTGATTTGTTGCAAATATTGGTGATTGTGGTAGGTTTTTCATTTTGTTTATTAGAGGTTTGCAACTGTTGGGGTTTTGTGCTGACCACAAACTAGCTCCAGGAAAGTGATAGGTCTAACATGCTAATCTGCACCGCTCTGCTTCCCAGAGTGCAAGTGATAGTGAGCATAGAGGGCAAAATTTACCCACTTCATATGTTTTTAACTACTTCGTACATATCTGCCAAAAGAGTATTTAGCAGGTCATGCATTCCACCAATAAATGCACTTCATAATGTAAATTAAAAAAAAACAAATGTGATTAGTGACTAGTTGCATAAGTTTATAAAATATGAAACATTCATGTAACAACAAAAAAATACAATATATTGTGATTTCTTGCATGGTACATTTGGTACACTTACTTTATGACAGATCATTTAAAATTGGCAATAAATATTAAATTTAGGGTCTTTTCTGAACCCCCCCCCTAAAAAGTGGCATATTTCCACTCTACTAATCACGTAGAACACGAACATACCAGGGGCATTAAATTACCACTAATTTCTTAATATGTGCCCACCTAACAGAACCTAACCTTACAATGGGTGAATCACTATTTTACATTTTTAAACTAACCTAGGATTGTAAGGTTGTAATGTAATATAAGATTATACAATATTAATCAAATCTCCGATCAACACCCTACAATCCTACGTTATTTTAAATAACTGCAATCCTAGGTTAGTTAAAATAGCTACAATCCTAGGTTCGTTTAAAAATGTAAAATAGTGATTCACCCATCGTGGGGTTAGGTTCTGTTAGGTTAGGTGGGCTCATATTATACAATTAGTCTTACGTTAATGATACTACTATAGTCATGTTCTGAGTTACCTACCAATAATCCTAGGTTAGTTGAGAAATAACGTGAAATTATGGGGTAAAAAAACGTCCGGAAAAACCTTGTTTGAATTACGTAATATAACTACATTTGCACGTTAAGCTACCTGTTAGGATTTTTGGGTTTCACACTAAACTACGAATTTAGGATTTTAGTAATTTAAAGAAGCCGTAAAACACACCAAAATAATATCAATTTCCTGACCAATGTGAGCGGGTGGTACATACCTCTGTCAACGGCCAATTCAACCACAATTCACTCAATGAAATTACAATCTTCCACAAAGCGCAAAATATGCGCATATAACACACTGAAACACTCGTTTACAGCTGAATATATACACAGAAGCACTCGTTAATAGGCTAATATATCGCACTCTAAACAGTCATTTTGCAATTTTGTTCAATTTTTAAAAATATGTTTTACATATTTTAAAGCTACGCCCCTAGTATATTCGTGTTCTACGTGATTAGTAGAGTGGAAATATACCATTTTTTGCGGGTTTTTTTTACAGTAAAGCCCCATAACTTAATTTTAACGGGCAATTTTTAACCTGGTCAGTTACCTTAGCGCCTTTGCCGGAATGTTTAATGTCGTTCTAATTTGGCAGATTTAAAACGGACAAGGCAAGAAAGAGTGCTTTTGTGCGTTTTATTAGCCTATTAACGAAAGCTTTGATGTGTATATGTTCGGCTGTAAACGAGTGTTTCAGTGTGTTATATGCGCGTATGTGGCGCTTTGTGGATGATGGTGTTTCATCGAGTGAGGTGAGGTTGAATTGGCCGTTGACACAGGTATTGTACCACCCGCCTACATTGGTGAGTAAATTGATATTATTTTGGTGTGTTTTATGGCTCCTTTAAATCCCTAAAATCGTAGTTTAGTGTAAAACCCTACAATTCTAAACTAGCAGGTAGCTTAACGTGAAAATTTAGTTATATTACGTAATTCAAACAAGGTTTTTCCAGACATTTTTACCCCACAATTTCACATTATTTCTAAACTAACCTAGGATTATTGGTAGGTAACACAGAACACGACTATAGTAGTCATTAACGTATGACTAATTGCATAATATGTGCCCACCTAACAAAACCTAACCCCACAATGGGTGAATTCCTATTTTACATTTTAAAACTAACCTAGGATTGTAGCGATTTTAACTAACCTAGGATTGCAGTTATTTGAACTAACATACGGTTGTACGGTTCCCATCTAGTCTATGATTGTAGGGTGTTGATCGGAGATTTGATTAATATTGTATAATCTTATATTACTTTACAACCTTACAATCCTAGGTTAGNGAAATTCTTTACTTCTGTTAGGTAACAGAGGATGGAGGATAAAGTGAGAGCTAAACAATATCAAAAACATATCAAGGCAGATGATGTAAGGAAAAAGGAATACCTAAAGAATAGAAAAGCGAAAGAAAAATCAAGGGAGCAAAACAAAATCAGACTATTTCGAGAAATATAAAAGCTCTGAAAAACAGAAGAGGAAAGGATAAAATCAGGCAATAAATATATCACTTAAAAAAAACTTAATAAGGACACTGTTAGCTCTCCTCCTCCTAGTTTGGGTGCATACAGATGTCCCCAGAGATTTGGTAAGGCTGTAAAGAGAGTTGAATCAGCATTGCCAACAAGTACTTAAAAGAAACAAATAGTTTTAAAAAAAACTTTTGCAGAATCGCATGCCTACTGTGGATGAAAGTTTGTTTTCTGAAGAAAATGTAAAAAAAAATTATACACAAGACAAGGGTATCTGATGCAACTAAAGAGGAAATCCATGATTTTCCCACTAAAAAATTACACCAGAGTACAAACAGCAGGTATCTAAGTGGTAAAGTAAGTAAAAAATTAGAAAACAGGAAAATGTGAGCATCATCAGAAGCGATACATAATCATGATGGTCAAATAAGCTTATGAAAGTATTCGGAAGGGGACAGGAACTGACATGAAAAAGTATTCATTTTACTAGCTTAGTATGTACTACCAGTTTCTAACCCCCCCCCCCCTAATGTATTTGTCAATATCATGTTAATTTCAGATATTTACTTGAGATATTCAATGGACAGTGTGAAACCTTCCCATTAAGGGCAAAGAGTTACTTACTAGTTTGTTGTTATACCGAGAAAGAGATGTGTACGCTAGGAGATTGTGATACATGCTCATTTTGGCAATCTTACCAGCTACTTCTAGAAAATACCGACAAATATCAAACTATTTCATGGAAAAAGTGGGTAAAGATGAATAAAAAGCCAACACTTTCGCAAATAAGTGGACCCACAAACATAGTAATTTACAATTAAAAATCAACTTCTTTATTTCAAGAAACATTATTTTGCCAAAAAAAGTCTAGGCAGAAGATTGGTAGTACGAGGGTTATTCGGAAAGTACGGTCCGAATAGCAGTAGCTAATTGAATGTTGCGCGAACATTGTAAAGCGCATGCGCACCACCTCCCGGCATGCCTTGCTTGTCAAACAACGCCATTTGTATTGGTATTGTTGCAGTGTGCTGTTTACAGTGTCAGTTCAAAATGTTTAAAACAATTTATTAGCCTGCCAATTGTGAAATACGGTCAGTGATTCAGTTTTTGACAGCAAGGAACGTTCCAGCAGCGGAAGTTCATACACATAAGTCACGTCTATGGCCCCAATGCGATGAGTGACAGCAAAGTGCGTAAGTGGGTGAGAGCTTTCAAGGACGGACAGGGAAATGTCCATGATGAACTGCAATCAGGCCGACCATCAGGGATAACGGAAGACTTTGTCAAAGCCGTGGACAAAAAGATACGCAAAGACCGGCACTTCACAATTTCACCTTTAGCATTGGAATTTCCAAATGTGGGTAGAACAACTTTGCACATAATTGTCTCTGAAAATTTGCAATTTCACAAATTATGCGCACATTGGGTTCCCAAACTGCTTACTGAGGAACACCAAATGAAAAGAATGGCTTGTGCTCTTGATTTTTTGGACCAATATCATAAGGAAGGTGATCCATTTTTAGAGAAGATTGTCACAGGGAACGAGACGTGGGTTTCTCACATGACCCCCGAATCTAAACGTCAGTCAATGGAATGGCTTCACCCGACATCACCAGTCAAAGTCAAGGCCAAGCTGACAATCTCAAAACGCAAGGTTATGCCAACCGTGTTTTGGGATAAACATGGAGTCTTGTTTGTCGAGTTTATGCAGCAAGGGACAACAATCAATGCAGCCACTTATTGTGCTACCCTGACTAAACTTCGACGTGCAATACAAAATAAACGATGTGGCCTTCCGACGTCTGGAATTTTGTTGCTGCATGACCATGCCATACCCCATTCTGCCATTCACACCCAAAATCTGATCAGATCTTTTGGATGGGAACAGATTGACCACCCACTGTACAGTCCAGACTTGGCGCCAAGCAACTTTCACTTGTTCCGCTACATAAAGGGGTTTCTCGGCAGCAAGCGCTTCGCCACAGATGACGAGGTGAAAGCAGCAGTTACAGACTGGTTATCCTCACAGGTGGCAGACGTCTATGAATTAGGCATACAAAAGCTTGTAGAACGTTATGACAAATGTTTAGACAAATATGGAAACTATGTAGAAAAATAGAGAAACATGTAAGGAATTAAATAAAAAAAGTTTTTTGAAAAAATCTGCAATTTTTTAATGTTTTATAAGAAATCAGACCTTACTTTCCGAATAACCCTCGTACAATCCTACGCTATTGTTAACGACCACCTCTGCCATGACAAATATGCAGTATGGACATTTTTGAATAGCATTATCAAACTTCAGAAATAAAAGCTTTGTGAACTAAAAAACTGTATTCATATTTTCAGATGGTGCAGCATCACAATTCAAAAACAATTTCATTATGAGTACACTGTGTATGCAATGAAAGATTTTGGTGTTGAAACCAAATGGTAATTTTTTGCAACATCTCATGGGAAAGGTGTTGTGGAAGGGATTGGAGGAACTGTCACAGGGTGTTCACTGAAATTCCATTTTGGAATTCCCTTTTCCCCTGTTTTCCAGGCAGAATAGAATCTTACCATTTTCTCTGACCTTTTTTTCAGGACTGAAACCTTCCAATACCATATTTTTCCACCGCTTTCACAACAAATATGCTATCAGTGAAGTTGAATTAAATTACACTGTAACAGATCAAGTAAGCAGGGCCAGCATTTTATTCAACGCATCAATATTTCTCGCAATACACGCTATTGATTTGACACGAGTGCCCATTACAAAGACACAAATACTTTATTTTGTGTATAGGCCCCATGTCACTTGGCTCAGATTGCCAATTCACAAACATAAAAACTGAAATTTTAAAACAAATATGCTTAAAATTACATTATCCTGTATTTACACAACTAACCACTTTTGCAAAGTATTAATTAAATAGTTTCCCTGACCAGGAGAAAATTCCCTGACATTTCCCCGTGGATGGACATTCTGTGTCAATAAGGCGTGGACGTGCGTAAAATCTCGTTTGTACAGCATTTCAAATGCCAAAGAATTCTTTGAGTGAGCTAATGAAGAAATTAAGAGATATTGAAATCACGAAAGTGTGTTGGAAAATAATGAAATTCTCTCAGAGTGATGGGAATACATAAGTGATGTGCCTGGGATTCAGTCTAATCACTTCTTCAAAGCATGTGGTACAGACCACTTACTGGTTGTGAAAACATCAACTTCTGAAATGCGTAAGTACGAAATTAGGAAATCTCTAAAGAAAAAGTGGGTAAGATATCATGAGGTATACTCAAACTCTTCACATGACAATTCTTCTGACAAAAGTGAAACAGACTGTTGTAAACAAAACGGTTTGACGAGGTAGAAAAGAGCACTATAAAAGAATATGCTTTTGTTNGGGGGGGGGCAAAATTAATTTGTAGGAACCTGCCAGAGTGGGGTTAACTCTGATGGTGATGTTAGAGTAATGCATTTAAAGCCAGTTTAGGGGAGAAAAAAATTCAGAAATCCAGTAGATGAAAATGATCGTTAACAATATTTTATCAGGCTGCCAAAATATTGCCAAAAGCACACTTTAAAGAAACAGGGAAGCAAATTGTTTATGGGTTCCCTCAAAACATTGTACTTTAAAGGCACTGGTGATATCTGTAATGTCTTATAAATTTGTCAATATGTGTACTATAATATTTTTAAGTTTAGAAGATAGTTATTTTTTCTATAGTTATAAGTTTATTAATGTTTATGTTTTGACAAAAATATTGTGAGAGCCATGTGTCGCATCCATTACACAAGCATAGCCATTGCTTAAATGTTAACTAATTAACCAACGTTTAAACAAATTTGGTGAGAGGATTTCATAATGATTGTACTTGAATCTACAGAAAACTCACTTGAATATATTCACACAATTCACAGAAATTCATGTAAATGGCAATGCTATTTATGAATGAGGCTCAAAATCAGTCACGTCCATCATACATGCATTTAAATTGATCATAAATAAAATTATAAAACAATGCTGATGTAATTTGTTGTTTTAATATTTATATAAAACAAGGAAATTTGTAAATAGAAATACTGGTATAAAATGTAATGACATATAATATATTAATTTTATTCTCAGATAAATTTCAAATTCATCACTCGTGGAATGCATGAGGTAAACAGCGTGCCCTGTGCGCTTGCTATCGTCTGTGCTCCGAGAAGCAGGGAGGTGCAGACATTGCATGAAATCACTCTTCTGGCGCAGTTTGTGGACACTTTCTACATTGTTCATGCATTTTAGCATTTCTTGCTGTTATTATCCCCCTCTTTAACAACGTTTTACTCAACAAATTCCATGATATCCATAGCCCTTACCACTATTGTGATGCATAGTATCTACCCAAAATAAAACAATTCATACCATTTTTTGGTAATTATCCAGTTTAGGGGCTTTTCTGTAAAAAAAAAAAAAAAACCCCCTGAAGTGGTATATTTCCACTCTACTAATTACGCAGAACACGAATATACTAGGGTTATTAACGTATGACTAATTTCGAAATTTGTACCCACTTAACCTAACCCCACTAAGAGTGAATCACTATTTTACATTTTTGAACTTACCTAGGATTGTTGGGATTTAAACTAACCTAGGATAGTAG
This sequence comes from Clitarchus hookeri, assembly GCA_002778355.1. Lineage (NCBI taxonomy): Eukaryota > Metazoa > Arthropoda > Insecta > Phasmatodea > Phasmatidae > Clitarchus > Clitarchus hookeri. The sequence continues at coordinate 613,442 of NQII01000591.1, forward strand.
GGTTTAAACTAACCTCTGATTTTAGGGTTTTAAACTAACCTAGGATTGTAGGGTTTCAAACTAACCTAGGATTGTAGGGTTTCAAACTAACCTAGGATTGTAGGGTTTCAAACTAACCTAGGATTGTAGGGTTTCAAACTAACCTAGGATTGTAGGGTTTCAAACTAACCTAGGATTGTAGGGTTTCAAACTAACCTAGGATTGTAGGGTTTCAAACTAACCTAGGATTGTAGGGTTTCAAACTAACCTAGGATTGTAGGGTTTCAAACTAACCTAGGATTGTAGGGTTTCAAACTAACCTAGGATTGTAGGGTTTCAAACTAACCTAGGATTGTAGGGTTTCAAACTAACCTAGGATTGTAGGGTTTCAAACTAACCTAGGATTGTAGGGTTTCAAACTAACCTAGGATTGTAGGGTTTCAAACTAACCTAGGATTGTAGGGTTTCAAACTAACCTAGGATTGTAGGGTTTTAAACTAACCTAGGATTGTAGGGTTTTAAACTAACCTAGGATTGTAGGGTTTTAAACTAACCTAGGATTGTAGGATTTTAAACTAACCTAGGATTGTAGGATTTTAAACTAACCTAGGATTGTAGAGTTTTAGGGATTTAAAGGAACCGTAAAACACACTAAAAGAATATCAATTAACTCACCTAGGCTGGTACAATTCCTCTGTCAACAGCCAATTCAACCTTACCTCACTAGACGAAACACCATGTACCACTAAAACACTACACACCTGAAGCACTCGTTCGTAGCCAAATATTACGCACTGAAGCAGTTGTTAATAGGCTAATATAACACACAGAAGCACTCGTCCTTGCTTTCTTAGTTTTAAATCCACCAGATTGGAACATCACGACTGACGCCGGAAAAATCAGAATGGCTACTAAGCTGTTTGAAAAATTGTCTGTTAAATCACACGTGATGCGTCGCCGTGACATAACAAGATCTTCAAGCCAAATAAGGTGACTGCAGGAATCATGACTTAACCAAACATTATAATGTCCGAGGTAAACAAAGTGCCGAACAACTGGTACTTTTAACTATTTTATTTAATACGTTCTACTCATTTTAACATGACCCCCTTCTGAATATGAACTAGGTAAGCTGTGCAGAATCCATTAATGCTACTTTTGTTGGCCTAGGACATTTCATTCAGAAAAGACGCTAAACTGGATAATTACCCATTTTTCTAAATATTTTCCAGTTTTCAGGAAAAGCCAATCACTCTACTTTTAGAGCATACAGATTAATGTGTTTAACTTAATGTTAGCATAAACTGTTACCAGGAATGTGCCACATATTAGATTTAAGGATCTGAAGGATTTTCAAACATTAGATTATTGAAATAATCCCCCTTCCCAACCCTGCAAATCATGTTATGAAGGGGAAGGGGAAAGAGATTATGTTGACACCATGACAAACATTTCTTAACGTGTGGAAAGTTAAGTCTACACTCAGTAATTAAGAACAGAAACTTACAATGCACACGCATACATGCACTAAATAATCGTAAACAATGTTTATAAATTGGCGACGAAAACCACACATGCTGCGAGCACAACCAATTGTGCCTGTAGGTGTTTTAAGAGCATGCATTACAGCAGGCCTGACTAAGCTGCCATAAAACATCTGAGTTTGTATTTGCGCGAACTCACGCCATAAATGAGAGTAAAAAGGGGATAATACAGTTTAGGACTCCAGTTTATGATACAAAGTCGCTTCGAGTTATCAGCTTACAGCATTTATGTGCACCTCCAATACGCTAGAAGTGTGCGCAGTGCGCTCGTTCTAAAATGATTACTCTAAATTTTCAGCGGTTATGGAGGGCAAAGGCACAAAGTTCCTGAAAGACTGCATCACTGATTAGACTGGCATGTGATGCACACTCGTAATAAATCAAATTGTTTGTGCAATATAAACACATTGCCATGAGGGCACTGAATACCTGGAAATAAGAGCCTAGTGATTATATTGTATTTGAGAGAAAGGAAACACCTGCATTGAAAGCTCACAGCTAAAACCACATGAAATTGTTTCAAATTTCTAGTTTGGCCTCAAGTTCTGAGGTAGTAAAAGCATGACTAAGAGGACAATGTAAACAAACACTGAGTAATTTGTGAATCTAATGATATAACCTAGACTACATTACTGATGTGTTAAAATGATTCATACAATCAAATCTCCTTTCTTGAATTAACATACGTTGCTAGGCCTATATTTTATGGCACGTTTATTATGTGGAGTTTTAATTTTTGGGCACAAAAATCCTAAATAGCCAATTCTCTACGATCACTAGAGATAAAACTAAAATTCGGCACATTCCATTTGAAGAAACTTATTTCATGTGTACATGTTTACAACCTGTTTATACAACCGTGGCACTATAAATAGGGTATTTTTCTATGCCTTCCTTTAAAATATTTTATTTTTGTATAGTTGTTATAACAACAGATTTTGTAAACAGGTTTAATTGTGTTATTGGTATGAAAAATTATAATGTGTTATTTAATCAGTAAATTTATTATAATTGTTAAAAACTGTAAATAACANTGTTATTGGTATGAAAAATTATAATGTGTTATTTAATCAGTAAATTTATTATAATTGTTAAAAACTGTAAATAACAGTGAATGTTATCATAATAGTTTACCTTTTATAAGGGCTGTTTCATGCTGAAAACGTAGTTTACTTTCTGTTGACGGCTGATGATTGGAGACAAAGTTGGCAACAAGTATTTTAAGTACAACGTATACTCAAAAATATATTTTCTAAACAATCGTTACACCTCACCTTCGCGATTTACTCAGTCGTTTAGAACCTGGCCAGCAATTTTCTAACCATAATCTCGTTCGCACGTCATATTTCACAAACACTGCACTAGCACAACATTAAATCACGTTAAGGCTGGCTTTGCAACACCTCGTGCCTTCAGTTACTACAATAATAAAGTGACAACAACTACAAATATCTACACAAGACTAACGCATAAACAATAATTCTCAACCGTCGAGGTGGTCAATTAAAACCAAACACAACACAACACGCCTAGCCTAAAAAAACGCCATGGTCACGCAGGATTGCCACCTGCACGCCAGTATTTCGTCCATCAAATACATACCAACGAAGAGAGAGAGAGAGAGAGAGACACTTATTAGACGAGGAAAGATTCGAAGGTGCCAACATTCCCAGTTCTGAGAATTCGTTGCGTAGCACACTACTCGCAACAAATTATAAATGTATTGGAATTGCAATAAACAATGTAACAGCAATCATTCTGCTGCTAAAATCAACACGGGTAAAGTTCTCTCACGCAAACAAGCTTTAAATGAAAACTACTTTGGGGCTACAATTTTCACAGGTTGGGTAGCGTCTCTATATATTACCTTGGAAATTACGATTTCCCATGACTTCACAATTCGCTCCACAATTTATACAACAGTTTCTAGACATCAACTTAACTTGAGGATTTCACAACACTCGTATACAGCCAAGAGCCCTATTTAAATTAAAAATAAATGAATAAATAAAGCTCTGGCGCTTGTTCTTGGACGTCACAGCATTAGTTCGACTCCGAAGGCGATCGACGCAATTTTGTACTATTTTAAGCTATTTATAGTTGCGTTCGCGCGCCCTCCCGCTGAGAAAAAAACTCAGTAAAAACAACCACATAATGATCTGAATTTTGCGTACTCTTGAGTCTCTTTGGAAGAAAAAAACCTCTTACGACCACGCAAAAGCGGTAAAATTTTTCAGTGTAGGTTGTACCTCCTAAAATGAATATTATCAGTAATTACCATCATAGGCCTATGCATTATACAATTAATATGTACATATAATAAACTTCTGAAAATGACAGCATAAAAATATAAAGCCACTTGTAGAAATGTTGTACACTCATTAAAAATAATAAATTTTATCTAATTGCAAACTGAAGAGTATACATACAGCATAATTGAGTTTACAGAAATGAATCCATAATTAATGTATACATTTCTGAAGACCAACATCCTTATTTGATACAATTTAGCACAAGTGTTGCAAGTAAAGTACGTAACGTTTTTAATCAACACATGGTACAAAATTGTGTTTACAACTAGCTTCCTCACTTTATCACAATGTAGGTTAGTTATTATAAACTTTTTAGTAAACGAGTTCAAGGCTGTCTTACTTTCACAACTACTGTAAAGTTAAAGCTGGGCTCACAACCAACTGTTATTTCGTCCGTCAGTTGAAAGCGATTCACAAAAATCGGTTTCCCCCCTAGCCTACCCTAATTCTAAGTGTTGACTGTGCATCCGAGGTAAGGACGGGAGCCAGATGGGTCTCGGGAACGAGTCCCTTACGCTTACAGGGGAAATAATCCAATCAAGGGGGCATGCATCGCGGCAGAGAGGGATTGGGTAGCCGTGGCCGCGTTTGGGGACATGAATACCTCCCTCTATAGTTAACCATAACTAAGAAGAGCAAGGGGAAAAGCGGCATAGGCACCGTAAAAAAAACTCTTTCGACAGGAAAGAATTATAAATTGCTACATGCATTAATCGAAAATGCTACAGGAGACGAAGGTAGGAACATGCTCTTTATTAGTGGGAAGAGAAATACTACTAGAGAGAGAGAGAGGGCGGGATCTTATATTCACAACAATCAGTCGTCCGTCAATCCTTACGTACGGCAAAATTTCAGTGAGACAATCTATCAACGTGATCTTTCTTTAGTTGGAGGTATATTTTGGTTGGAAATACATTTTCAACCAAAAACATTTTGGGGAGATAATATTTTTACGTGATAAGAATTTATACTGGATTATTGTTTGCATTTAAAATTCCTTACGTTACCACCAAAGATAATAGACACAGATCCACCACCTTGCACTTTATTTCAAAGAGCGCATTCGCGTCTACGGAATGTCGACAGAAGGTGGCGGTGGCCCATCGTCGGTCCGTAGAAAGTTCAAGTTTGAAAAATATTTTACGTATTGACGGATATAAAAAAAAGTTGCCCTGCAATTGGTTGAAGATCACGTGACCGCCAACTGACGGATGTTTGTGAGTCCACCTTTAGTAAATCGTTACCCTCATGAGAAAACCTATTAACTCCAAAAACCGTCTTTTTACAGGAGACAAAAACATAATTACTTTGATTCCGAAGGTATTATTTTATGTTTGAAACAAAAGCGTTATCAATAATTTAGATACGTACGCCCTTTAAGCCAAATTTTAAGATAAATTTACAAGAAATTTGATTCCGAAGTTTTTTTCTTTCCATTTTAAAACAAAAGTATTATAATTTAGATATGTAAGCATATGCTCTTTAACCCAGATTTCAAAACAAATTCGCATTAAATATAAGAAGTGGATGTACGAGTTTTTCACTCTTTGAAGAAGTGTAGCGGAGTTACGAGGTTTCCAGTTTTGGTTTGTAGATCATTTTAAAAGATTTCTGGATACAAGTTTTTCGTAGTCGATCAGTTGATTTTTGTTTGTTAAAATGCTGCAAAAACTCACAATAAACAAGAAAAAATGATGTTACGAGGTTTTCTTACTCTCTTGCTGTCCACGGTTAATTAAGCACTTTTGAAATAAACCAAAATATTAACCACTCCTACCGACTGGCATACGTCCAGCAACGACGGAGTGAAAGTGTTACCTATACATTAGAAATATTGAAATTATTGCTTCTACTATTGTTATTTTGCGTATAAATGTAAGAATAAGTACCTGGCAACGTTATTTTTTACATATGCCACAATGATACACAATATGCATACATGTAGATCTTGAGCAGAGTTAAGGTGAAATCGGGGCCCGTTGTACCATCAAGGGTTAACGCTCGGGATAAAACTTATTCTCGCGTTAGGCTTAAAATGCGCTGTACGAGCTCGTGTTACTACTCCGGAGAAGTTATTCTCTTGCTAGCTATTTGCCAACGGATGGTCTCTTTGTTACGCGTTTATCCGGGCGGATAGCGGGCACGAAAACAAGTAAAATAGACAACTCTGCGACTCATGCATGCTGATTATTAATTGGGACTATTGAAACATCATTTTAACGCAGTAATATTCTTTAGCTTTTCAGACCTGAAACGGTTTGTTGGTTTCAGGGCCGGTTGTATTAACACGGGTTAGCACTCGTGATAAAACTTGTTCTCGCGTTAGGTTTAAAATGAGTTGTACGAGCTCGTGTTACTAATATCCAGAGATTTCATTCTCTTTTCAGCTATCCTGCTACGGGATGGCCTGTTAAGCATTTATCCGGGCGGGTAGCGGACAAAAAAAAACTCTTTTGACTTGTGACTGCTAATAATCGTAACTGTTGAAACCTTATTTTAAAGCCCTCTTTGCAATAGCGCGGTGCGGAGCGATGAAGCGAAAGGCGGCGACGAGACGAAGTATTGTCTGCTGTGTTCTTCACAATAGCGCAATGCGATACAGCTACAAGCATAAAAATGACTTTGCCTGCCATCTTCCGGGTGATATCTGACAACACGCAAACAAATAAACACAGTTTTGGCAGTATTCTAAGAAGCTGTACGGTACCAGAAAACATACCTTAAAAGACCAGACGGCTAGCTATCTCCATCCAGGCCTTATGTTTTTGCATCGTGATTGCAGTATTCTCGACTAGAAATATCATACAAATACCGCCTTTTCTCTTCATTTTGAATCAGAAGTTCAAGACATTTTCTAAGTAAACAATATTCCACCAGTTTTTAAAACAATGTTCACAAATGTAAGCAGATCAGAAAAAAAATAATTATACTTTACTATTTGGCTGCCTTGTTTCTTTCTCCTTGTTTGCAAACATGACAATAGTTACTTTCCATCTTTTCTATATTCTTGCTCCTAATTGGCTGTTGTCGCCGGCGATATCGCCTCCGCGGCAAGTCGCGCTCGTTGCAAGCGATATGAACTACGATTGGTCTGGTTTGGCGTGACGTCACATCGCTTCGCGCTATTATGAAGAGGGCTTAACGAAGTAATATTTAAGCTATTGGGATGTGAATCGATTTACTGGTTTACACGAGTGAGTGAAGAGATTTGGGCGGCTCTCAACATTGATGTCTTGGGAGCCGATGAGGGTGAAGCGATGTGAGTATAGAGCAGCGCCGGAATGCAAGGGCGGGGGAAACACGCTATCACTAATGTCTAATAGACAGTCGCGCCTCCTAATTGTACATGACCAAATAAATATTAAGTTGTCTTACGTTGCCCAATGTTTTAAGTTACAGACAAATTCTAATAAATATAAATATACCAGNCCAATGTTTTAAGTTACAGACAAATTCTAATAAATATAAATATACCAGATGATTCTAAAATCATGGGACAAACATTGAGGGGTGGTAGAGCTCACTAAAACAAACAATTATTGTATATAAATATATAAGTGACGCGTTGAGGCACAAACACGAAAACATAACGAGTGATTCCGTACAGAAAATGTTAAAACAGTTGCTGGAAATGCATCCACCAACAGTCACGCATGCTTGGCGACTTCTACATATGGCGTGATTGGCTGACAATGGTGGCGTGCGTGAAATACCAGGCGTGTTTGAATCTGTTCGCCAATCACTCCACCGACGCTACCAAGCTTGCATTACTGTCGGTGGTAGCAATTTTGAGCAATTATTATAAACATTGCTGTAAAAAGGCATTTAGCGGTGACGTAAATAAAAATTGTGTTGCATTTCATGTGTTATTTTTGTGTTTGTGCCTCAACGCGTCACTCCCACCCATATATTCCTATTCAATAATTGTTTGTTTTAGTGAGATCAACCACCCCTCAATGTTTGTCCCATGATTTTAGAATCATCCTGTATTGTTGTCAATACCATTTAAACAATGATACTAGAATTATTTCACCAGTTTTTGAAGTTAAATGACAATGATCTATTACAAAAATATCTACAGCAAACATAAATACACATATTATTTTATTAAATTACTATTATTTACATTAAAATTTTTGACTCATTTTCCAAAGGAAAGAAAGGTTTATGAGATTATTTTCCTGTGTGTGTATGCATGTGTGTCGATTTTTTAATCCGTGAACCAAATTTCACCAAACTCGGTACACATATAGTACTAATTAAGGACGCATGGCTGTTATAGTTTTCGACCACGCCAGGCACATACTTTCAAAGTGGTGGCCATTTTAAATTTTTGGGTGGTATGTCATATCTTGGAAACCATTCGACCGATTTAAACCAAATTTTGTATGCTGACAGCGCAAGTCGTAGGCATTCAATTCAGAGATGAATATTGTTGTTGGTCTGCCATTTTAAATAATAGCGCCACATGAAACAAATATAACTTTTGTGTTATATATCAAAAACTACTGAACCAATTTCCCCCAAATTCGGCACATATGTTTACACTATGATATAACAGATAAATGTAAGTAGTTAAACTTAATTAGGCACTTATTTTAAAAAAAGCAGCAATATCAACATTTTAGGTTTATTTGGTATAACTACCATACAATTTGACGAATTTCAACCAAATTTTGTACGCTAACAGTATCTATTACAAGCATCATATAAGCCAAAACACAACCACTTTTGTCTACTATTTTGAAAGATAACGCTAAATGCATTAATAGTTTTTGTGTAATATCTCGGGAAATAATTTACATATTGCTACCGAATTTGGCAAACAAGTAATACAGCTGCAGTTCATATCTACAAATAGGTTTCAAGTATTTCAGTCTCTTATTTTCAAAATGGCGGCCATCTAGCTATTTTAGCATAGTATGCTATATCTTCGAAACCATGTAATCAGTTCGAATGAAACTTTGTATACTGGGGATGTATATAACATACATCAAATGTGTCAACCCAGACCCTCTTTTGCCCTCCATTTTGTAAGATAGTGCCAAATGAATAAATACAATTTTTGCTATATATCTGGAAACAATTGACCGATTCCTACTAAATTTATTTATTTTCAACATGGCGGCCTTATAGCTATTTTAGTTCTGTATGTTATATTGCTGAAACCATGTAATTAATTACAATGAAACATTGTATGCTGGCTGTATATATTACAGCCATCAAATATATCCACACAAAATCTCTTTTGTCCTACATTTTGTAAAATTGTATCACATGACAAATTAAAATTACGTGATCTCCAAAAAACAACTGATTTCTACAAAATTTGGCAAATACGTAGCAATATGGCAGGCTACGTAAACTGATAAACTCTGAGAGGGTCAGACTCACAAATTTTCAAATTGGCAGCCCTATAAGATTTTAGCTCAGAATTTTTTACATATGAAACTACAAAAAAAATTTCAAGTTATCTTAAATGCTGACAGTATACATTTTATCCATTTAAATTGTCTATGCAAAGCCTTATTTCTCTGCCATTTTGTAAGATAGTCCCACATTAAATAATACAATTTTTATGTTGTATCTCGGGGAACAATCAACTGATTTATTTCAAATTTGGCAAAGAAGTTATAGTGTGGTAAGCAATATTAATGTACGTGTTTTAAGTGATCAAGTTTCTTATTTTCGTAACTGCCTATTTACAAACATTTTAGCCTACTGTACTATATCTACCAAACATACATTTAACTTTGTAAATGGTTTCTATGACAATCATTGAATCTGAGAATACAAAAACCTTTTTGTCCCCCATTTATGAAGATCGTCACATGAACAATGGAGGTTTTATGCCACACCTTGGAGACCAATCAACCAATTTCCACCAAATTTTTAAGTGGCGTTATGGTAGGCAATGTAAATTTATGTGTTTTTACTGCCTCAGACATTTTCAAAACGATGGCCATGTAAATATTTTGGGTTAGTGAACCCTATCATTCAAAACATTAGCCTGATTAGGCCTACATTTGGAGTTGATGCTCCGAATCCTACCTCCATGATCAGTTGATTGCACGCTAACTTAATTTTACGAGTTTTTCTGAATTCTAATCCGAGGTAAGTCACTTGTGCATTTTAATTGTCTTGGTACTGTTTCACATGTTTCTGGTGTCATGGCTAATGATATTGCAGTCAATGAGATGTCAACGCCTGCCTGCCATCAAAGCTTGTAAGAATTTCACTTAAAATTTATTTGCACCCATGTAGAGGAAAGTAGGCTCATGAGTTATCAGTAACTTCTTGTCATTATTCAATATCTGTCTGACATTAAAAGTTTTTTTTTTTAAATTATTTTATTTATCACAGTCCGAGACTGAATTTTTTCCTTTTACCAAGCAGTTTTACTTATTTTCTTTTATTTTTTTTCTATTCAAGTATGCACGGGCAATGGTTAGAGACTTGAAGAATTCGCAGATTCGTTTTGGGACAAGCTAGAATTCAAAACATGTGCATTTTTATAACTTTAGCCATTGGTCCACATTGTGTTTGACACCTCCTGGAGAACGGTGTCCAATTGTCACCTTCCACTGTGACAGCAGACAACCAATGTGCAGTTGATATTGGCATATTCGTACATAAGACTGTAGAGTCTAGCCTGCAGGTCATTTAACTCACAAATTTTTCAGGTTTCTAGCAATTGTTAAGTCCAATTATACACTGAATATTCTAATCGCACCATTTCTTGAAGTGAAAGACTACATTTGAGTTGAGAGGTTTTGAACAGTGAGATATTAAGCATAGCTGAGGGTGAATTGAGGTAATGGAGCAGTAACATAATGCACGGGCGGGGGAAATGGGAGTACCCAAAAAACCAGTCAGCCAACTGCAACCTCCACCATATTTCCCACATACTTAGAACAGAATGGGCATGACAACTATGTGGGCATTCCTTACAATCAGTCAGTCCCATCCTTTGGTGAGTCTCCCAACCTAGGCAGCTCACTGCATGCAATCGGTCTCAAGCTCTTGTTACAAAAACCACCAGGTGTCTCTGGTAATTAATTTCTCTTTTAAAACTGGGGATAGGTGCCACCCTTATAAGGCAACAACCTAACTTGACTCCTGATCAGTGGAAATTACTCCATTGGTGGAGATAACTGTGAATTGCCACCTGATGATGCCTACAGTTGGTACTATATAGTTCTGGTAATTATGCAGTTTAGGGGCTTTTCAGTATAAAAAACACCCCTGAAAAGTGGTATATTTCCACTCTAATAATTACGCAAAAAACGAATATACTAGGATCATTAACATATGACTAATTTCGTAATATATGCCCACCTAACCTAACAACCTAACCCCATGATGTGTGAATCATTATTTTACATTTTTAAACTAACCTAGGATTGTAGGGTTATACACTAACCTAGGATTGTAGGGTTTTACACTAAACTACAAATTTAGGATTTTAGGGATTTAAAGGAACCGTAAAATACACCAAAAGAATATTAATTAACTCACCAAACTAGGTATAATTCCTCTGTCAATGGCCAATTCAACCTTACCTCACTCGCGAAACACCATGTTCCACTAAAACTCCACATACGCCAATATTATGCACTGAAGTACTCGGTCATAGCCGAATATAATGTACAGAAACACTCGTTCTTGCTTTGTCCATTTAAAATCTGCCGGATTAGGACGACAAGAATCATACCGGCAAAGGTACAATGGCTACTGACTGACCTGCTTAAAAATTGACAGTTAAAATGCCAGTAATGACATCCGTGGCCGCTAGGTAGCATCGGATCAACAATGTGCGGCCATTAATAATGGCGATTGACGTAAACAGACCGGCCAAACTGCTCGTACATTTCGCAATTTTGTTAAATATGTTTTACTTACTTTAACATGACGCCCTCCTAAATATGAACAAGGTAAGCTGTGCAGAACCCATTAATTATACTTTTGTTGGTCTAGGAAGTTTTGTTCAGAAAAGCCTCATAACTGCATAATTACCATAGTACTCAGCCAGCCATCTTACAGCATCACAGAATTGTTCTGTACCTGGCAACTTCCAACACTGTAGCCAGATGTGTCATTCACCAGACTGGCCCAACACTCGCACAGCTCACCTCAGACAACATAAGAGTATTGCTAGTGCCAAAACTCCCTGACGGCAAGAAGAGGCTAGATGTTAGGGTTGTCGCCAAACGCCTTCCACTGTCCACCATAACCAGGGCACTTAAACCTTCTCAATTTGGGACCCTATTCACCTTGTGTACAAACACTCATGCCTTGTAGGGAAGGAAAATTCCACCATTATAAATGGCTTCCTGAATTTTTTCTTGGTACACATAAACTTCTCCCGAATCCATTACCTGGGACAGAATCAGGGTCACTTATTTTAGGCTACATGTGAACATATTTTCCATGCTAGCTGGCTGGAGCAAGCAAACAGCCTTACCATGTGATAGTTATGTATATATAATACACACGGTTTGATTACTTATAAAAGCATAGGTCCTTTATAGCCAACATTAACAGCCAAAATGTTATCTCTTCCAAAACAAATCCCACAAAATTGCATTCTTCAGTCACTCTTCTTGCAACAATATATGTTTAATGCATAAATTGAAATATCCAAAACAATTTACTTTACTCAGACCAGTAAGCAGTGATATTAAGAGTACAGAGTGTACTACTGTTCATTAGCACCATTGCTGTTAAAAGTGGAAACACTAAAACTTAGTTACTTCATCAAGATTATCATAATATCCCCTATGAAAATATTTGCTACTGCTTGAACAATTGCTATGTTCTTCATTAATTCATATCAGTGGTCCTGAGTAATTTTGGAATTATGCTAAACAAACTTCAACAACAACTTGACACGTCACAGTCTGCTCTCCACTCTATATGTGATCTACAGGGTGATGGAGCGCTAGATCGCTTGGTCAACCTTATTGCGTAGCGAACTGACACATACTCAGGGGTGAAATCAGGAGACTAATAAACACTTCGACTTTGGGTTTGGTTAGCTAAAACAGTTATTTATTGCATCATTAAGTCACTCATTATATAGGTATGGTACACTGCACTCTTGGGTTCCGTTTCCTGCACCCTTCCCTTACCCGTCGGAGGCCTACAGGTCAGAGTTTTAGTTTGTAAGCGTCGGGGAAAAGTGGTCGGATTTGGAGGCGCGGTTACTTAACTGAGCTGCTACTGTGGGTAATTTTCTAGTTTAGGGGCTTTTCTGAAAATAATAAAAAAAACTCCAGAAAGTGGTATATTTCGACTCTACTAATAACGTAGAACACGAATATACTAGGGGCATTAACGTACGACGAATTTCCTAACATGTACCCACCTAACCTAACAGAACCTAACTCCACGATGGGTGAATCACTATTTTACGTTTTTAAACTAACCTAGGATTGTACGGCTCTAAACTAACCTAGGATTGTAAGGTTGTACAGTAATATAAGATTATACAATATTAAAAAAATCTCCGATCAACACCCTACAATCACAGACTACATGGGAACCCTATAATCCTACGTTATTTTAAGTAACTACAATCCTAGGTTAGTTAAAATCGCTACAATCCTAGGTTAGTTTAAAAATGTAAAATAGTGATTCACCCATCGTGGGGTTAGGTTCTGTTCGGTTAGGTGGGCACATATTATACAATTAGTCATACGTTAACGACGCTACTATAGTCGTGTTCTGCGTTACCTACGAATAATCCAAGGTTAGTATAGAAAGAATGTGAAATTGTGCTGTATAAACGTCCGGAAAAAGCCTTGTTTGACTTACGTAATATAACTACATTTGCACGTTAAGCTACCGGATAGGATTTGTGGGTTTCACACTAAACTACGAATTTAGGATTTTAGGGATTTAAAGGAACGTAAAACCCACACAAATAATATAAATGCACTCACCAATGTAGGCGGGTTGTACATACTCTTGTCAATGGCCCATTCAACGTCAGATCACTAGATGAAATCACAGTTTTCACGAAGCACCACATACGCGAATATAACGCACTGAAACACTCATTTACAGCCGAATATATATACAGAAGCACTCGTTAATAGGCTAATATAACGCAGAAACGTAGTCTTGCTTGCTTTTTTTCCGTCTTAAATCACGAACGAAGCACCATCGAACTGACCACGACCGCTGCCTGCATGCATACTAACGTAAGGCCGGCCGCCGGTAGATTGCGTGAAATCTGCACTGCGTAGCCATTAATAATGGCGGCACACGTTAGTCAACGTAAACATCAGTTACTCGTACATGTAGCGAGTATTTTTAATATGTTGTACTTATTTTAACAGTACGGCCGCTTCAATATCAACTAGGTAAGCTATGCTGAATTCATTAAAACAACTTCTGTTGACATAAAACGTTTCGTTCAAAACGTAAACAAACTGTCAGAAACAGTCACCTCACAAACTTGTTCAATTTTTTAAAATATGTTGTACTTATTTTAAAGCTATGCCCCCAATATATTCGTGTTCTACGTTATTAGTAGAGTCGAAATATACCACTTTCTGGAGTTTTTTTTATTATTTTCAGAAAAGCCCCTAATCTAGAAAATTACCCTACTGTGTGCTGGCTTCATCCCGGCGTCCCGGGAAGTCTTGTTGATGCGTCTCTCTCGGCGACTTCAGCATCCGTCCCGCGATGTCTGGCACGACCCCCGCGTCTCTTGAGTCCTCGGATTGACTCCACGGCCGTCCAACTGGGCCGCACCTCTGGCGCTGACCCCGCGTCGCTTGAGTATCCCAGATTGACTCCTCCACCGTCCAACTGGGCCGCACCCCTGGTGCTGGCCCCACGTCTCCTGAGTCCCCCGGATTGACTCCCCGGATTGACTGACTTCTCCACTACCCTCCTGGACTATATCTTGAGGAATTCCCTACGTCAATGGCGACCCGATTTATGTCAAACTTCGGCGTGCGCCGATTANCGTCAATGGCGACCCGATTTATGTCAAACTTCGGCGTGCGCCGATTAGGTGAAGCAAGCCTCACGCGCTGACGAGCGCCTCTCTCTGTCACCTAGCACGTGCGTCATTGGAAGGAAATATTCGGGTGACGTCGGTATGAGCATTTGACGCACGTTCTGGCAGATTGTGAAATGTTGCTCTGTTCTTTCTCTAGACGCGTCATGCGTCAAACTAATATGACACACCACAGCAAGTGATTAGTACGCTCTACCAAAAGCCATACATATAGGACTTCATATATTCTGCACCAGTCTGAAATCTCAGGTTTATGAAATTATGTTCTTATTTGAATTTATGATTGGCTGCACAATATTTTGATTCATTTGCTGTTCATAGGTGTTTCAGGCAATCAGTTGTCCTACATGTTGCACTCTTTAAGTAATTCACAATATTAAAGAATAAGTCATTAAAATTTTTTAATACAATTTCAAAACTGTTAATGTTTTCGGCTACATTTCTGATCGTTTTTAAATTCTGAACTCATTTATTTCTAAAATCTATAAGTTGGCAAGATAAAATAAATTTTGCAAACACTCACAAGTACCATTAATGATAAAATGCTCTCAGTGTGTGTGTGTGTATATATATATATATATATAAAATATACACACACACACACACAAAAACATAGGCCTAATTTACTCATTTCATAAAAACTGAATGGCTGGGAATTAAACTTTGCAACTATTATTAAAAATGCTTGAGTTAATATATGTTATGGTGTGGATTTTACTATGTACTTTTAGATGAAATCATGTAGATATTATTACCATTAGGGTTTAATCAGTTCTCACCAGTTAAAATAATTTGGTAATTATCCAGAATAGGGGCTTTACCGAAAAAAATAGGAAAGTAATGCACGTAAATGGTAATTATGGTCATTACTAATCATACTTAATAGGAATTATATAAGGGCTTTGTGTAATTTGCATTATATATCACAAAATGTGATAATGAGAAAGGCAACAAAGATTGGGGTT
>NQII01000591.1:634636-647131 GCA_002778355.1 Clitarchus hookeri
GGTTATGTACGAAAGAACGAAGCAAACACGCGAAAGTCGAATTTATGGTGTAAGAAACCAATGTACGAAAGCGCGAATTGTACGAAAGTCGAATGCGCGAAAGTAGAGGACTGCCTGTATATATATATATATATATATATATATATATATCATACAAAGAGACCTTCCCAGGTGTTGTTTATGAGCAATTTAAATGTATCGCCACTATACATTTGTTAAACAACAAAACAGAGAAATAGAAAAAAAAAAAGTGCATCGATTGTGGTCTTCCAGTTTAAATTGCGCCTATTTCATGTGACTGTTGTATGCTGGTAGCGTGTGGAAGTGCAGTATACCATGTGAATTTGACAGTGCGAAGGCTTGTGATTTCCGAGTGCTATTAAGCAAGTTTCGTTGCGATTATTTCCATTTGATGTGATAAATCTACTTATTGCGCAAAAAATATGAGTTTTTCTTTGCAAATTATGTCCATGCGGAGTGTTAATGCGGAAATACGAGTGTTGGTGTGGAGTTTAGACACATTAAAATAGAAGGTAAACGTGTCCTATACGTGGTTAACATACAATACATTGCCAAGGAGCTATATTCGCTGCTTACATGGTTGAGTATTATAATTTATGGTGTAGTTTTGTGTGGAAAGTAAGTGTAGTGGATTGTACTGTGTAGTATTGCATTGAACGGCTTACGTACTACCGCTGCCGCCTAGTCGTGCCAAATGCAAAAGACCTACCCAAATTAAACCTAACTTCACTATAGGTGAATCACAGGGGGTGGATGAACCGACGTGAGCTTACTTATTTATTATACTTTCAGTTTATATGGCATAATGCAATAATTGTTTTGCCAAATTTGGTAGGAATCCATTGTTTGTTTCCTGAAATATGACACAAATCTTTATTTGTTATGTGGTGCTTCCTCACAAAATGGTAAACAAACGTGGCTATGTATTAGTAAAATGTGATGCTTTTAATTGATACTTTCAGTACACCAATTTCGATAGAAATTGGTCAAATGGTATTTTATATAAATATATAAACACACTACTTTAACTTAGAATATTTATATGGCCTTAATGTTCAGAATGTCTTATCTTTCTTTAAAATAACATATGTCTACTTGGCTGAAATTATTGAGTAGTTTCAGGGACATGTAAAAGATTTAGTTTTCCATGTAGCACTATCTTAGAAAATGGAAGACCAATAATATACCTCTTTAAATTAAATATTTAGGTTAGGTGCGTGAGAATCTGACCAAAATACAAAATTAGTTATAAATTGGATAAATGGTTACCGGTGCCCTAATTTTGCCATTTTGAAAACAAACACACAGCATAGTCAAAAACTATAAAGGTTGGATGTGAATAGTACTATATCAGTGAGGGGAATAAAATGTAGCTACTACACAGTAGGATCTACGGTGTAATGGTAGTTTTACATCAAATCAAAGTAAATACACAAATGTTAAACCTAGATAGATATAACTATCCTGAGAGGAGTGCTATCCGGGAAAACAGGAGATACAACAATGGGCAGTTATAACTATAGTGCAGCAGTAACTACCTTTCAAATCACGTGTTTCTAGCTCTCATTTTGAAATTACTTGCAGAACATCCAGTGTTGATGGAAAAGTGAAAAAAAAAGGAAAGCGTGGGAAGGCCTATGTAGCACATATTCCCAAAGTACTGGAATTAAAGTGATCCCATAACAAATAAGTACAATGCTTCAAAACATGAAATCTAAAATAAAAAAGAATAGGGATAAAAAAGTGACGGAGGAACAAATAAACGTTACATTAAAAGATTGGAAAAAATTTTTATGTCAGTATTGGAAGTAGACAATTCAGTGTTCACCAATGTGCACGGAAGTTGCGCAGTAGGTGCNAAAAAATTTTTATGTCAGTATTGGAAGTAGACAATTCAGTGTTCACCAATGTGCACGGAAGTTGCGCAGTAGGTGCACCACAACTAACCGAAGACAACAGCTCTGCGTCTAATCAGTGCAGTGACACTCCAACATCTTCAAATAATCCACCTATGTCTGCTCATGTCACACAGGCAAATACCCCATCTACTAACCCCTATGTAAGACCCAGTGTGAAGACGACGTTGCCCTACAAAACTGATGAAACAAAAGACTTATCAACTGCAAATAAAAATAAATAATGGCTGGCTGGCTGGCTGCTGGCCTGTATGGTGGTAGTAGGCCAGTACAGCTTGTGCGATTGATCCGTGCAAACGGTTGCTGTTGCAGACATCCCAGCCATGAGCACAGCTGGGCAGCGCAAACTGTGTGACAGGCCTAGCAATCACTTAGTCAACCAGGATGTGTGTGTTTATACCTGGTTACTACCTGCATTGGAACATACAAATATGTTTTATTAATATATTGTGTAATTTATTATTATATCTTTTCTAATTAGGAATCCATGACATTTCTAATTAACTATGTACTATATAAATTCTTACATCTTAAAATGCATTTATACAAAATAAAATGGAACATACCCCGCCACTTCTGTACACCACAAACTTTTGTTGCATTGTTCTCGTATTATCTCTGTTACACTTTCCTCTTCAGCACACCCACTGTCATACCCACCTTCTACCACGTCCTCAAATTCATATTGGCCGTTGCGGTGTGTGGCTACATTGTGCAGTGCCGTGCAGCACAGTACACTATTAATTATGGTACTTTTTTTTAGAGAGAGTCTGATGATTGGGAATCTTTGTTTGAGTTGACCAAACACACTTTCTATTGCGATATAACAAAAGTCAGCATTTATTTTTATATACTGATTTCAGCCATAAAACACCTGTAGTCTGGGGCTATATATGAATATAAATATTCTTTTCCAGATTTGCTTTGTTTCTCTTGTTAAATTTTTATGGGATACTTGGAGACAAATAAAAATATATCGTTTGGTTTGATTTGGAATAACTTAATTCACATTATTTGAACTTTATAAAGAGTGCCAATTCTTAATACACTGATAAATTAAAATTGTGTCTGATTAACTCAGCCGGCAAAACACAAGAGTACTCAAGACCACTGATGTCTCAACTATGCCAAAAATTTCCACTTCTTAGCTTGATAAATTAAACACGGTTCCAGTGCTCAGTTCAAAAGAAAACTAAAATAAGTTGGAAACACTTATGAAAAGAAATCTGAAGATAGCCCACATTTAAACTGTCTTGAGGAAATCTGCCTGTATTAATGCACAACACCCAGTGTCTATGACAACGTCAATTAAGCCATAGAGTATAATTTATTTCAAAAATTAAGTCACAAACTAAAATATAAATCCCAACGAGACTGTAGATTGATGATGACTTCCTGTCAGGGGTTGAGTGCCCCTGCACACTATTACTACCCTTTCCTTAATGTGTTTGCGATTAAATCGGGTTTGAACGGTGTGATCAGCCAGGGGGATATACTATACCCAGTCACCAAGCAAACAAGCAGTGCCGTCAAATTGAGATATGTTGTCCCATATAGCACTCCTCCACCATATCCTTGCATCGTACACAGAGCCAGGCCACTCAGCGCTAATGCTTGTAAAAGTTTCTTCTGCATTGCATGTTACCTGAATATTAATACAGTGATACCCCTTTCGATTAATGTATTCGGCTCCAAAGTTGATGGTTTTTTAAATTTCTATCCCATTGCAATCTAATGCACCCACGATAGTTGGCAAATTAAAGTGAGTTTGCAACAGCCACTTCACATTATTCATTTCTTACACTGTACTGGGGAAATGAATCTACTTATGTGCTCTTTCGAGTACGTATATTCCATAATGTAATTAACAGTTTTACACACTGACCTGCAGTCCCCTCCAAAATACAGGATCAGCAGTATAACATTGGAATATTTACCCCATGCGATTTCGTGGGGTAGTGCTTTTGCCCGGGTTTCATCATTATTTAGCAGAAATTCTGATGTTAGAACATCAATACTTTCAGTCTCAAAATGCATCAACTCCTTACACCTGCTTAACACTTTTCTTTCATTGTATGTTTCTCCCCCATAAAGATCGCCATGATGAAGACAACTGATGACTATCAAAAGTGGGGTATGCCCTCCCTCCGAGTGCAGAGTTTAGTGAAATTCAATTCACGGGTTCAAAAGTTTTTATGGGGGGAGACACACACACACACACACACAGAGAGAGTGTNGGGGGGGGGGGAATCTTGTAAAGATATCGTTCCTTCAGAAATATGGCTAAAAAAATGTTTTTGTTGCAATTTGATACAAAATTCTTCTTGTATATTTTCAGTGCTTTAAGTCCTCAACTAACTGCTCTGCATACCAGTTAACTGGCCTCCAGTGCAAACATGTATTTTGATACAGGTGTTACATCTGCTATAATTCCACTGCAATTTACACACTACTACAAGTTCTTCTGTTTTGGCATTTTATTGATAAGGCAATAATTAGGAAATTAATGGCAGAGATTGAAATTACCTTTAATGGACAATGGTAGCTGTGACTCTCAGAGGCCAATGATGCGGCTTCTCTCAAAATTATCCAGCTACGCAAAGGTTTGCCAAATGCACCGTCAGCGTATGCTGTGTGTTTACTGAACTTGGCTCTGTGGCTCACACTACTACTAAAAACCTTATTGAGTGTCTTGCAGCTATGAATGATGGAGGGACATGCATGCCCCCTAGTGGCGCAAGTAAACCACATTAAACCCAAATTGGACACATGTCGGGTTACTTTCCTTGTACTCTCACAATTTTTTAAATGTGACTGTCAGTTATGCTGTCTTCATTTTTTCTTATGTAGCTTCTTGTCTCAGTGGGTTACAATTGACTGATCCTTACATTTTCTAATTCTTGTTTTTGTTCTACATTGTCTTGCTTATGCTGGTACTTTTTCCCCAGTTCAGTGCACAACACCTGGATAGTAGGAATTCCATTAGCTGTTACAGAAATGTTACTGTTGTAAACTAGCTGAACTACCTGGCGTTGACCTGGTATAAGAGGGCAATGAAAGATACATGAACAGGTTTTTTTTTGGATTTCCAGGCCAAAGAGAAGCAAGAACCCATCTTGGCCTACACAGCATTTTAAGTTGTGCACTGAATGGCATTCCTGCCAAATATGTTCCCGATCCATTACAACAGTGTAGAATGTATAGAGAACAAACATACTTGCATATATTCATACCTGCATGTATACATACTTACATATAAACAAACAAACTTTGACTTTTATATGTATAAATTTCGATAACTCAGTTATTCATATGCAGATTTTTACCCTCTTGTATTTGTAATTACATAATTTAAAAAAAAAAAAGGCTTTTTTTATGCTTTTAATATTGGTTGGAAATATTTTCTCATTTTACACAGTAGCATTTCCTTCCCTTAATGTCCATTTTGAAGTATGCATAACCAATTGAAAGTCCAAAAAATTGTAATTCAATGACACCATTAAACTCAAAAAACTACAGCACAATCCTGTTTTGAGCATTAATTTCAAATTAATTATTTATTAATAATTTAGTAACCTACCTTGCTGCAATGGATAACTCAAAAACACACAGAATTTGACAGAGTTTAATGCAACTCAATTCCAGGCATTACATATTGCAAAGCTCAGGGATATATTTTTGAAATTGCTTGTAACATTAATGTTTATATTTTATGTAGCTTAAAATACAGTCAATGTCACAAGCAAAACAAGAAAAAATACTTTGGCCTATTAGGAATTATAGTTCCTAGGAACACACAATACAAAATTACATTTTTTGCATACATTTCCTACATTTTCATTTGAGCAAGTTTTAAACATATTGGTGGCAATCAATACACACATTTTATTGGGAGCTCTCTGAATTCACATGGAAAGGTCCGTACACCACCTTTATTAATATAGGTTAGCCTCGATTAACAGCAGAGTTTATGAAATTTTTTCCATTTATTTAGAAAAACTATGCTGTTAATTAGGTGCATTATTACAGGTTTTTTTTACATGGGATAAGCATCATCACAGTGGATGATTTACAGTTCTACGCATGGTTTTAATCACATGTAGGCTTATACCTGACTACTTTGAGAGAAAAATAACTTTCAGCATTCACCACTGCAGAGTTTTGTTTTACATGCTTCAGACTAGCAGTTGTAACAGGTACATAAATAACAAACCGTGAATTCCACAGATATAATTCAGTAGTCACAAAGGAAATGAGACAAGGCGTAACTGAACAAGAGTTGTATGTACAGATATATTCCAATAAATGCAATAAAAACAACAGAAATAAACAGTGGCAAATACTGACAATTATATGAACTGCAAGAATCATTCAAAGAGCACACATCCACATCCTTTTGGAAGACAAACCGATGCTATAATAAAGTTCTTGATCTGACACATGTTGAAAATATGTGAAAAGGAATGTCAACCACTGTGTTTGCAACAAAACACAACTAATAAAATCTTTGTTATATTTTTTTAATGGCACTCAATCTACAATTGCTGCTGGTTGCCATGCTTAGGCACTTCTCGTATATTTACATTTATCATGGTTGACATCTTGCCTAAACTACCAACGTCCAAGTGGTATTTATACACAGAGGTGACAAAAGTCATGGGATAGCAATATGCAAATATACAGATGGCAGTAGTATCGCGTACAAAATGTATAAATGGGCAGTGCATTGGTTAGGTTTTCATTTGTAGACAAGTGATTCATGTGAAAAGGTTTCTGATGTGATTATGGCCGTACGACGGGAATTAACAGATTTTGAACGCGGAATGGTAGTTGGAGCTAGATGCACGGGACATTCCATTTCGGAAATGGTTAGGGAATTCAACATTCCGAGATCCACAGTGTCAAGAGTGTGCCGAGAATACCTAATTTCAGGCATAACCTCCCACCATATACAACGCAGTGGCCGACCGCCTGCACTTAATGACCGAGACCAACGACGTGTGCGCAGAATGGTCAGTGTTAACAGACAAGCAACACTGAGTGAAATAACCGCAGGAATCAATGTGGGATGTACGACGGACGTGTCCGTTAGGACAGTGTGGCGAAATTTGGCTGTACTGGGCTATCCCAGCAGAAGACCGACTCGAATGCCTTTACTAACAGCACGACATCGCCTGCAGCGCCTTTCCTGGGCTCGTGACCATATCGGTTGGACCCTAGACGCCTGTAAAACCGTGGCTTGGTCAGATGAGTCCCGATTTCAGTTGGTAAGAGCTAATGGTAGGGTTCGAATGTGGCGCAGACCCCACGAATCCATGGACCTAAGTTGTCAACAAGGAACTGTGCAAGCTGGTGGTGGCTCCATAATGGTGTGGGCTGTTTTTAAATGGAATGGACTGGGTCCTCTGGTTCAACTGAACAGATTATTGACTGGAAAGGGTTATGTTCAGCTACTTGGAGACCACTTGCTGCCATTCATGGACTTCATGTATCCAAACAACGATGGAATTTTTATGGATGACAATGCGCTATGCCACTGGGCCACAACTGTTCGCGATTGGTTTGAAGAACATTCTGGATAATTCCAGCGAATGATTTGGCCACCCAGATCGCCCGTCATGAATCCCATCGAACATTTATGGGACATAATTGAGAAGTCAGTTCGTGCACAAACTCCTGCACCGGCAACATTTGTGCAATTATGGACGTCTATAAAGGCAGCATGGCTCAATTTTTCTGCCGGGGACTTCCAACGACTTGTTGAGTCCATGCCACGTCGAGTTGCTGCACTTCCCGGGCAAAAAGAGATCAGACACGATATTAGGAGGTATCTCATGACTTTTGTCGCCTCAGTGTATAATAACAATAACTTCTAACTTACAGTTAATATATTGCCCTGTGGCAAGAAATTCCTTCTCTCACCACTTTTCACTCTCCAATCCCTTTCTTAATTGCCTAACACCATTCACCCACAGTTTTCGCCAGTATGGACTGCCATCCGCTTTCTATGCGGCTCTATAACATTTAAAACTTTCTACTGTTTGTACGTCTCCCCCTATACAGCCCCTTGGCTAAATTTCCACTTAACTGCCTCCATCCCCCCACTCCATTCACCATCCTGTACATCCTGACCAGCCTCTCCACTTTTTGCCTGTCCTTTCATCCTCACCTTCTCAATTTACCCTTATAACCCACCTTGCTGCCCTTCTTTGCACTTTCTCCAGCTCCGATACCTCCTCTTCCAAATATGGGTCCCAGACTGCAGATGCACATTCTGTTACCCGCCTAATCATATCTTTACTTTACCTTTCCACTAAACACCTTCAAGACCCTTCCCAGCATTCCCGAAGCCTTTTTTCATTTTGAAACCACTTTGTACTTGCTTTGTACACCTATGATATCTCTGAATCACCAACCCAAGTACTTATATCAGGTATGCAAATAGCAGGTCGCCTGCTAGGCCAAGGTGACTAATATTTTTAGGCGGGTGATCAGGTAATTTTAGAATAAATACAATATATTATAAACAAAGTAGTGTTCCACCAAAGTTTTTCATAGCAAACTGATTATTTTTAAATTACTTGACTTATGCTCGAAAGCTTCTTCTATCTCCTGCCCTTGCCATTTGTAAGCACCTTCATATATTTTCCTCTTCCTAGTGAACCTTACGGTCTTAGTTTAACATACATCTTTTCTCATTTAATTCCTCTCTGTCCACCACCTTATTTGTTATATGTCCTACTGCAACTTATTCTCCCCACTAACCTTTGCATAGAGCACACAATTGTCTGCAAACAGCATTACTTTGCCACCCACCATTAACCCAGGTCATTAACTATAGCGGTGAACAATAAAGAGCAGAGCACACTACTCTGTGGAAACCCTAGTGTAACCCTACCTTCCTCCGACAAAGACTCCCCGACTTTCATCCTCTGTTTTCTCTCCCTCAGAAGTTCCCTATCCAATCCACTTAGTGCCTTCGGTCAATTTTAGCTCTGGTCTACGTTATTTCCATTTTATGATGTGGTTTCTGTGATGCTTAAGAAATTGATATTTTAGTGTGCCAAGAACTTTAAATCAAGCAAAATAGGCCTACTATTTGTATACTTATCTATTTGTTATCAAACTAAAGGAAAAAAGTTCCACATTTTGAAAGACCAACCAAATTACATATTTAAAAAAAAAAAAAAATACTGTGAATGAATTGCACGAGTACAACAAAGGTTGCCACATTGTAACATCATAGCACGACATGTCCCATTTGCGTTTAATGCAGTTTGCTTGTGCAGATGTGTTACTAGTGGCATACATGTCCTTTTATCATTCATAGCTGCAAGGCACCAAATAAGGCCTTAGTAGCAGTATGAGCGACAGAGCTAACTTCAGTGAACATGCAGCATGCCCCCATGGCACATTCAACAAGCCTTTGCCCATTCGGATGAATTTAAGAGTGGCTGCATTGCCAGTCTTTGAGAGGCAGGTTGGACATTTCTGCTCATTTCTTGCCACTTGAACCATGAGTCTATGTTGGTTGCAGTGGGAACAGGAGGGTACAACACCTGTTGAGAAGGCTCAGGTTGACCCTGGCAGATTACCAGCGCGGATGATCGTTTCATTGAGAGACGGGCTATAAGCACACCATCCCTGGAAATGTCACGGCAGCTGGTGATATGCCTGTGTACACCAATACCATATCCAGGCAGCTAGTAGAGTGGGATCTATCATTGTGGCATCCCTAATGACATCCGCCCCAGCAAGAGATGTCATGGTTTGGGGCGCTATTTCCTACAATTCCTGCACCCCACTGGTAGTGATTGAAGGAACCCTGATGGCACAGCAATACAACCAGGAAATTCTCTGACCATGTGCACCTTCCTGGTGTGGCTTGACAACCCCATTTTCCAGCAGGATAACGATCAGTCTCACACAGCATGGGTATCTCTGGCCTGCCTTCATGATGCCAACATGCTTCTTTGGTCAGTCAAGTCCCCAGACCTCTTGCCCATCGAGAACGTTTGGGACCAAATTGGACTGCAACTTCGACCAGCGGCAACTATGGCAGATTTGGAGGGTCAGTTGCACCAGCTGTGGCAGGATGTTTCTCAGGAGAACATCCAACGTCTGTATGACACCTATCTACATGGGGTGGTCCAACACCACTAAGTGCAACCTGCAAGTGTTAGTCCCCTGCAATACATGCTTGATGTGGTACAATATTTTTGTGTTTTCTTTATATATACTGCCATGTCCTGTGCCTGTACCCACTTACGTGCCCCTGTGATGGCATCTTCAGGGTGATCACTTTTGCAAACGATTGTACTTATTTTCCACAGAAAGTAATTACATGATGCCTGAACCGAAGTCATGAAACAGGAGCATATATTTTTTTCCTTTATGAGAAACCTGTTTCTTTTATATAACTCTCATTCGCGATGTATCTGATACATGACAAACAATTCTCAGTTTTAAATCTTTTGCCACAGAATATGAGTAAAAATTTATTTGTAGTTCATATTTGTTACCATTTGCCTTTTTCTTTGATGAAAAGACAATACACATATCGGATAATCAATGTTCCTAATAGTTTTCTGGCCACTGGAGAAACTGGTAGACTGATATACACATGAAAGAAGGATAAACTAAAAAATCCAGACTTGCTGATCATGTTTGAGACAACAGTTCTAGAATACATGACTAACAGGAGCTGACTGCAGTTATAAACGTGTCAACCATCTGTCATTTGAAGCCTGATGTGTTCACCTGGTTGTCATTGGTGCATTTTGTTTCTCTGTGTTCTCTTTGTAGTATTTTCCACAGTTATTTGCAAATGTCCATTTGTACTGTCGTGATCATAAGTTTGATTAGTCATTCTGATGATTTCATTTCCTTTCTGACAAATGACTATTAATACACAGAATTGTGTAGAAGAAATTTTCTTCTACACAATTCTGTGTATGTTACATACATGTTGACACCAGATAACCTTGGCTTATTTGTGTCTGTGTTCTTATCTCACACCCTATAATTTTGTATGGCATATAACATAGTGTGTGTTCGAAATAATACAAAATTTAAATTGACATCATCATGCCACTAAAAATCCATGAAAAAAAAAACTTTCAGTCTTCTTTTGCTTAATTAATTATCAAGAATACCAATGATAACAATAATTAAACATTTAAAGGATAGTATAAGCTGTCAAAGTACTGTTTTATATTCAGTACTGTTAAACAACAGTTGATCAAATGACTGACAGATACTTTTTGTCAGTTTTAATGAAGAGCTGCTGTTACTTTGCAAGAAAATGTCACTGGGATAATGCAGCAATCGTATAGGTCACAGTTATGAATTTGGTAACCCTTGAGTAGGATCGTAATAATTTAGGCAACCATATCACGTAAAACATAACTGGTTGTCGTTGAACTAAGAATAAGATAGCAATGCAAAGGATAATTAATATTTCAAAATATTTTCTATGCTATTTGTTAGTATTTTAAAATGGTTACCTCTTATGAATCATGTATTGAAGTTACTTAATAATTTATTTTGTATGTGGGTAGTAAAATTTCTATTTTATCCATTCATTTCTGAAGCACCTTGTGGCTTAGAGGAGGTAAACTATGCAATTCTGATGTATGTTTAATTTTTCGATAAAAAGGAGACTCCAGGATTTAGTTTTCTGTCATTTTAAAATAAGATATTTCATTACTATTTTTTAAATGGTTGTGCTGCCTTTTAGATTTATATCATTTCTTATTTTTAGTTTAAGTTTTCCACAGATGTATCACAGTTTTCATAAAAATAGAAGTTAAATGCAGTCCACTAAACAGCAGCTTCATGTAATAATATAATTCAGTATTTTCATGTTTTCTGCATTTTGGTTCAGGAATTAGAAAGATTTCTCTTAACTGTCTGAACAATTTTGTTCTCAACTGTTTTTTTCTAGATGAAATGTTAGTTAATTGCTTTTAGAGCTTGGTTCCACAAAGTTTTACATGCTGTCAATTTTAGAATACATTTTTCGTAGAAGTAACAGTCCCATATTTTTACAGATTCTGAATCCAGATTCAATTTTAATATTCTTATTTTGATTTATATTCTGGACTCTATTTGATAGTTCCTATTTACTAATGACAACAGTTAAAGTTGAATAGAAAAAGATTCTAAATTGGCAAAGAAAGTAGGGCTATAAATAGTACCTGTTTGAGCAAGTCGACATTACGTGAAAAATATTTTACATACTGGAATACATAGAATGCATTTTGAAGCTTTTGTAACCTAACACTGTTCAAAAACTTTTCATTGTGCTTCTAAACACTTCCAGCTTTGTGCAAATGTGTAAAGTGCTTTGTCATGTTTGTAGTATTCTGGGACAGGTAATTTTCTAGTTTAGGGGCTTTTCTGAAAATAAGAAAAAAAACTCCAGAAAGTGGTATATTTCGACTCTACTAATAACGTAGAACACGAATATACTAGGGGCATTAACGTACGACGAATTTCCTAACATGTACCCACCTAACCTAACAGAACCTAACTCCACGATGGGTGAATCACTATT
>NQII01000591.1:655514-760575 GCA_002778355.1 Clitarchus hookeri
TAACTACATTATCACGAAGTTTAGTTTTTAACACTAACAACCACTGTTTTGTGATCACATAAAATAAAATGTATTAATTAAACTTGGAACTCTTTCTTATCGCGTATTTTCTGCTTGTCTGATGTGCGTTGGCAGTGCACTCAGAATAGCCAACATAATATTAACTTTTGTTTGTTCGTGCATCAGCTGATACAGGATTTTCTAAATGGCACTTTGTTTGTTTCGTATTAGTCAATTGCCACTCACTGACTGTCAGAAAGTGGCCTTCTTATATGGTATGGACCATATGTATCTCTCTCTGGAATCTTCCCCTCCCTTTAATAGATACAACAGTGTGTTATTGGGTGTTGTGCGTGCCCCATCTGCCAGGTACTGGTAAATATTATTTTGAAAGTAAAACAGAAATTACTCTAAAATGGTGAGGCTAAGGGTATTTTCAAAAGGCAATATTTTTGTTAATTTTGACATGGTAATTAATAATCCACCTTTTAAATCCAAAAAATTCTACTGTGTCAATGATGTAAGTTCAAAATAGGGATAGTAACAGTTATTATTTACATGAAATAATGTAACGACAGCGAAAGGAGTTATGGTGTTTGAAGATTTTTGTTGAGTTAACCATTATCCAGACAATCAGTATTCCATCTTAAATACTATCTCCAATATTTGCAATAAACAAATGTTTCAGAACCACCTTCAAAGATGTGTACCACCCTTAGTATCGCTATAGATCATAGGTCGTGTATATGTTATCAACTTATTTTTTTCGTGATTAACCTGCCGTTGAAGTTTTTCAGTTGAATTTAGATACATCCTGTATATTTGCAGTACATGATATGAATAGCAACAGTGGGGAGGACTATAAAGATAAGAGACAATGTAAGAGTAAAAGTAATTTTAAAAAATGGAAAGAAGGGCACCACAAGAAATATAGAAAGGCACAAAGAATGTTAAATAGTCGTGAAGTGGCTCATCAAGAACAGTGAATTTTTGCAAAGTCTGTACCATTCTGCATACTGGAACATGCTTGTTAACTAGCGTGGAGGATATGCCAGTTTAAATGTTCTGTGCAGTTTTGCCAGTTACGCATGAAGTAGGTTAATCTGCATATCCTCTTAGCTTAGTGTTGCAATTCGGGATGCAGAGATGTGCAGATTTATGTGAATTCACTTTTCTGGAGCTAGTTGGTAGTCGCTAAAAAATCCAAATAGTTGCTAACCTCTAATAAAGGAATTTAAAAAACGTACTACCATCACAATCATCTGCAACAAAAACACTTAAGCACTCAGTAATTAGTAAGGATCATTGCTTTTCCTGAAATTTTTTGGAAAATGATACAAATCAATATTGCTAATCACACTGAATATGAGTTTAATGGAGCATCACAAAATTCACAGTACATAATACCGAATGTGATAGTGGGGAGGGCTGTAAAGATCAGGGAAATCATGTGGTAATGTGCATTACAATGATGAAGACCTACAATTTATGTCAATTGAGTGGATTTACCGTGCCTAATGCAAGAAAACGTAACCTAACTTCAAGGAACTTTGCAATTGTTTATTCACAAAGGGTGTGTTTGCAGATATGTGATCGCGCGATGCCACACACACACACACACCCCGTTATTCTTTTTACATGAAATACCAAGCTTCACACAATTTCGAGCACTTCACACTAATTACTTACAAAATACTGCCGGTGTGCCTTGAATCATTGTTTTGGGGATTTACTCTCCTACTGGTGCTGGGACTTTGGCTTGGTGCGTAATGTTTGGCTACGATTGTGAAAGTATTTATCCTTACGAGGGGATTATGCTTGAACATTGTTTTCACAGGTTAACAGTAATTAAACACAAAGTAAAAACTGCAACCTATTGTGAAGTTGTGTATAACTTGGTTAGGTCTTCTGCATTTGACACGGCTAGGCACCAACAGTATGCAAGCCCTTCAATTCTCATACTGACATGAAATACTACACAGTAAAATTCACTACAACGAATACATTTTCCATGCTAAAATTTGATTATGTAGAGCCCATTACTGAATATAAATAATGTTACTCTCCCGTGTAAGTGATGAATATACCTCCTTGGTGATGCATTGCTGATAACGCACCTTCTATTCTAATGTGTCTACACTCCACAAACACACATATTTCTGCTCAATAATTATACCTAACACTTTACATGGAAATAATCACAAAGAAACAGTATTACTAGGACTCTCCATTCGTAAATCACAAGCCTTCATGCGGAACACAGAACGCCAAATGCTGTATTATAGCCCTAAACGTCAAATGATCGTGTTAATTATTAAGAATTATGGCTGTTCCGAAAAACGGGAAAATAGTATCAAATTTATATTGACATTACTAATCACACTTAATATGAATTACATGAGGGGATCACGTAATTTGTAGTATATACCATGAAATGTGATAGCGAAGAGGCTATTAATATCAGGGAATTTGTAGGGTAAAACATGTAAAATTTATGTGAAATATATTTCAATTGAGTTGCTGAACCATGATAAATGCAAGAACACCTTTGAAAATCAAACCTTAATTCACAATACTAGAATCACAGGGTATGTTTGTGCTGACGCGCTAAGGCCATACAGGTATAAACCACTTAAATCAAGCATTGTCGGAATACTATTTAATTCTGTTGAGTTTTGCCAACTTACNAATATATATATATATATATATATATATAGTATCATACAAAAAGGCATTCACATGCTTTCTTTACATGAACTTTGTGTGTATCGCCATGATATATATATTTTTTTTTGCAAAAACAATGCACAGACACAGGAAACAAATGTGCATCAATTTTGGTCATTGGTTTACAATTTTAAAGTTTAGCATTTCACTTGACGGCTGTATTCTGGTAGTGTGCAGAAGTTTGGTGTACTGTTCAAATTTGACAGTGTGCAGGCTTTTGATTTACGAGTGTTTCTTTGCAATTATTTCATGCAAAGTGTTAAATCTAATTACTGTGCAAAAATACAGGTGTTTGAGGAGTTTTGACACATTAGAGTTGAGCAAATGTGTCCTACATGTGAGTTGTCAGCAATTCATTACCAAATAGCTGCATTTGTCTCTAATATGGGTGAGTACAGTAATATATAGTCAAGTTTTAGTATGGAAAGTGTGTTGAGTGTAGTGAATTGCTTTGTGTAGTACTGCTGCCGTGTATCAATAACAAATGCAGAAGACCTAACCAAATTATACCTAACTTCACGGTAGGTTGCAGTTTTTACTGTGATCCTATGTAAATGATATTCAAGCATAGCCCCCATCACACTGAAAGATACTGTTAAATTGTAGCCAAACATTATGCACTGAGCCAGAGTCCCAGCACCAGCAGGGGAGTAAAACACCAAAACAGTGATTCAAGGCACACCGACAGTATTTTGTAGGTAACTGGAGCAGTTGGAACTTGTTCAATGTCAAACCACCTTCACGTAGGCAGCCTACAAACAGATACGTATCTATATGGTAGCCTTTAATCTCTAGTGATTTCTGTACAGTGCATTTTCTAAAAAGTTTATTTCTTGTGTAATATTTGGAAGTCACAAGACACAAAATGTAAAATTTAATTTCTCCTAAACGAAACACATAATCATTTTGTAATTAAGGAAGTATGTTGTAACTATATAAAACTATCAGTATGCAAAATTTCAAATTTTTTAAAACCTCTTTTGCTTTTACAAAAGCCTAAAATTGTGGTAATTTGAAAAATTTTTAGTCTTCCAATTTTTTTTTTTCAGAAAGAGAATACTTTTTGGGGGTTTTGGGAAGCGGATAATTTTAAAATGTTTAAAAATAATCATTAAAAAAACTGTCGGCTAAGTTGTTTGGTTTTAAATGTTGGAAATTTGTTTTTATGAATATAGAGAAAATCAACACATTATTGCTTATTTTTTACTTTTGCTAACATATCTAATGTTTAATTGGTTTTCTTAAAGTAACATCAGAGTGACGTTCCGATGATTCTTAGTGAACCTGTTTTTGAATTGATCTAAAATAGGTCATGGGAACTGAGATCTGTACGAAAACGTAAACCCCTGCAGCCTAGTTTTTTGGCTACCCCTGCCCTTCTCTGACCCCTCCCACCGGTAACTATGCACATGAAAATTTTTTAAAACATTTTTTTTGTCAATTGTTTGAAGGTATAAACAACATATTTTATTTTAGAGCTTTTTAAAAGCCATGCAGCTACAAATTATTCTATACCTGGATGATTTATCGTGGAATGACCCTATAACTTCCATACCGTTTAACCAATTTCACAACCACTTTTGTCTGCTATTTTGTAAGATAGCGCTACATGAATTAATAAAGTTTTTGTGTGATATCTCGGGAAACAATTTGACAGATTGCTACCAAATTTGGCAAACAAGTAGAACTGTGGCATACATTCGAAACCCTGAAATCACTTCCAACTTAATTTTGTATACTGGGAGTATATATAACAAACATAAAATGTGTCTACACAGCATCTCTTTTGCCTTCCATTTTGTAAGATAGTACCACATGAATAAATAATTTTTTTGTTATATCTCTGGAAACAATTGACCGATTCCTACTAAATATGGCAAACAAGTAGTATTGCGGTAGGTGATATTAATTGATGTTTAGGTTTGTCAGACACTTATTTTCAAGATGGCGGCCATTTAGCTATTTTAATATTGTATGTTATATTGTCCAAACCATGTAATTAATTCCAATAAAACTTCGCATGCTGGCTGTATATATTACAGCCATCAAATGAATCATCACAAAATATTTTTTGTCTGCCATTTAGTAAAATAGAATCACATGACAAATTAAAATTAAGCAAAATCCCAGAAATAACAATAGATTTCTACCAAAGTTGGTAAACAAGTAGTACTATTGTAGGCCATGAAAACTGATAAACTTCGAGAGGGTCAGACATACACATTTAAAAAATGGCAGGCAAATAAAATTTTTAGCTCAATGTTTTAACTGCAAAACCAATTTCACTGTAACTTTTTATGCTGACAGTATCTATTATATGCATCAAAATGGTCTATGCAAAGTCTCACTTCTCCGCCATTTTGTAAAACAGCTTCACATGAAATAGGTTTTGTGTCGTATCTAGGGAAACATCCAACAGATTTCTTTAAAATTTGGCGAAGAAGTTGTACTGTTGTAAGGCATATTAATTTATATGTTTTAAGTGTATAGGCAAGTATCTTATTTTCAGAATGGCGCCTATACATTTTTATCCTTGTGTGAAGATTGTCACATGAACAATGGAGGTTCTAATCCATATCTCGAGGACCAATGAACCAACCATACCAAAATTTCATACAAGTATTGCTACAGTAAAGTATATAAATTAACATGTGTTATGTGCAGCAGGGATATTTTTAAGGGGTTTATATAAATAATATAGATTATATAAATAATGTTATAGCTATGAAAAGTTTCAACAAAATTCAATTAAATTAAGNATTGCTACAGTAAAGTATATAAATTAACATGTGTTATGTGCAGCAGGGATATTTTTAAGGGGTTTATATAAATAATGTTATAGCTATGAAAAGTTTCAACAAAATTCAATTAAATTTTGTATGCTAACAGTATTAAATAGAACCATTATTTATGCATACTGAGGTCCTCTTTTGCCAATATGGTGTCAGTAAATTGAACATTTTGTCATATTTCCAGAACACTTAAACTAATTTCCACCAAATGTAAAGTTACATTATTTAAATTGGGCCAGACAATGATTTTCAGCAGTCATATAAATTTTTTGATATGTTTGGCAAATCTATTTAACAATTTAACAAGTTCAATCAAACTTCTTATGCTGCCAGTATAGGGCCTATATTAGAAACATTGTGTACAGAGCTTCTTTTTAGGCAATTTTTTAAGATAGCCCCGTTTAAGAAAATAATGTTTTTATGTCATATCTGGGAGACCAATCAAACCTATTTCCACCAAATTTTTCTCACAAGTAGCACTATGGTAGGCCATGTAAACGTATGTGTTTTTAGTGGCTCAGACACTTTTTTTTCAAAATGACGGTCGTGTAAATATTTCAGGTTAGTGAACCCTATCATTCAAGATAAGAGCCTGATTACATCCGAAGTTGATGCTCCGAATCCTACCTCCGTGATGCAGTTAATTGCACACTAGCTTAACTTCATGAGTTTTTCTGAATTTGAATCCCGGGTAAGTCACCCATGTATTTTAATTGTCTTGGTAGAGTTTCACATGTTTCTGGTTTCATTACTGAGAGATCAATGGCCACCTACCATCTAAGCTTTTAAGGACTTTACTAAAATTTATTTGCACCCTTGTAGAGGAAATTAGGCTCATTAGTTATAAGTAACTTATTGTTTTAATGTGTGTTAAAAAAAATCTTTACACACTTTTCCACTGGGTATCCAGAATTTTCGGAGAAGGGTTCTTTCCAGATAATTGAATTATTGAATATGGCAACTAACGGAACTTTTTTCAACCAGCAAACAACACACTATTAAAGGAGATAGGGTACGAGGGTTATTTGGAAAGTAAGGGCCGAATCGCCGTAGCTAATCGAATGTCACGCGAACATAGTAACGCACATGCGCACCGACTCCCGGCATGCATTGCTCATCAAATGACGCCATTTGCATTGGTATTGTTGCAGTATACTGTTTACAGTGTCAGTTCAAAATGTTTAAAACAATTGTTCAGTCCGCAGACTGTGAAATATGGTCAATGATTCGGTTTTTGACAGCAAGGAACGTTTCAGCAGCGGAAGTTCATACAGATAAGTCAAGTGTATGGCCCCAATGCGATGAAGGACAGCAAAGTGCGTAATTGGGTGAGAGCTTTCAAGGACGGACGGGGAAATGTCCATGATGAACCGCGATCAGGCTGACCATCAGTAATCACAGAAGATTTGGCCAAAGCCGTGGACGAAATGNTCAGTAATCACAGAAGATTTGGCCAAAGCAGTGGACGAAATGATTCGTGAAGACCGGCGATTCACATTTTCAACTTTAGCATTGGAATTTCCGAATGTGGGTAGAACAACTTTGCACAAAATTGTCTCTGAAAATTTGCAATTTCACAAATTGTGCGCACATTGGGTTCCCAGGCTGCTTATTGAGGAACACCAAATGAAAAGATGGCTTGTGCTCTTGATTTTTTGGACCAATATAAGGAAGGTGATCAATTTTTAGAGAAGATCGTCACAGGGGACGAGATGTGGGTTTCTCACATGACCCCAGAGTCTAAACGTCAGTCAATGGAATAACTTCACCCGACATAACCAGTCAAAGTCAGGGCCAAGCGGACAATCTCAACATGCAAGGTTATGGCAACCATGTTTTGGGATAGACATGGAGTCTTGACGTCACAGATGACAAGGTGAAAGAAGCAGTTACAGACTGATTATCCTCACAGGCGGCAGACGTCTATGACTTAGGCATACAAAAGCTTGTAGAACATTATGAAAATGTTTAAATGGTAATTATTAAGTTTAAGGACTTTTNCCCAAAAAGTGGTATATTTCCACTCTACTAATCACGTAGAACACGACTATACTAGGGGCGCAGATTAAAAATAAGTACAACATATTTTTAAAAATTGAACAAAATTGCGAAATGACTGTTCAGACAGTTTGTTTACGTTTGTGAATGATACGTACTAGACCAACAAAAGTTGCATTAACGGATTCAGCACAGCTTACCTTGTTCATATTCAAGACGGTGTAATGTTAAAATAAGTAAAACATATTTAAAGAAATCGTGAAAATTTGATGTTTACGTCTATTAACGTCTACCGCCATTAATAATAGCTGCGAATTGCATATTTCACGCAATCTAGCTGCAACAGATGTCATCACAGGCCGTATGTTAGTATGCCAGTGTCTGGCCACAGGTGCGGGTCGCGGTGAGTTAGGTATTGCTCCGTTCGTAATTTAAAAAGAAGAAAGCACGCAAGATTGCGTTTGTGCGTTATATTAGCCTATTAAAAAGTGCTTCTGTGTATATATTCGGCTGTAAACAAGTGTTTCAGTGCGTTACATGTGGGTATGTGGCGCTTTGTGGAAGATTGTAATTTCTTCGAGTGAGGTGTGGTTGAATTGGCAGTTGACAGAGGTATGTACTACCCGCCTACATTGGGCAGGAAATTGATATTATTTTGGTGTGTTTTACAGCTGCTTTAAATCCCTAAAATCCTAAAAGGTAGCTTAATTTGCAAATGTAGTTATGTTACGTAATTCAAACAAGGTTTTCCGGACGTTTTTACTCCACAATTTCACATTCTCTCTCAACTAACCTAGGATTATTGGTAGGTAATGCAGAACACGACTATAGTAGCGTCATTAACGTATGACTAATTGTATAATATGTGCCCACCTAACCTAACAGAACCTAACCCCACGATAGGTGAATCACTATTTTACATTTTTAAACTAACCTATGATTGTAGCAATTTTAACTAACCTATTATTGCAGTTATTAAAAGTAACGTAGGATTATAGGGTTTCCATCTAGTCTGTGATTGTAGGGTGTTGATCGGAGATTTGATTAATAATGTATAATCTTATATTACTTTACAACCTTACAATCCTTGGTTAGTTTAAAAATGTAAAATAGTGATTCACCCATCGTTGGGTTAGGTTAGGTGGGCACATATTAAGAAATTAGTCGTACGTTAATGCCCTTAGTATATTCGTGTTCTACATGATTAGTAGAGTGGAAATATACCACTTTTTGGGTTTTTTTCTTTCAGAAAAGCCCCTAAACTTAATAATTACAGTTTAAACAAATATGGAAACTATGTAGAAAAATAGGGAAACATGTAAGGAATTAAATAAAAAAAGTTTTTTGAAAAATCTGTAATGGTTTATGTTTTATAGGAAATCGGGCCTTACTTTCAGAATAACCTTCGTACATAGATGGTACATTATCTTTACAT
The DNA here is from genome assembly GCA_002778355.1 of Clitarchus hookeri. NCBI lineage: Eukaryota > Metazoa > Arthropoda > Insecta > Phasmatodea > Phasmatidae > Clitarchus > Clitarchus hookeri. Next base: position 664,467 of record NQII01000591.1, read on the forward strand.
TTTCATTAAGTATGTCATGTGAAATATTAAATTATAATTTAACAGGAACTTCCACAAATACAATATACTAGGACAAAAAAATTTGCATGTTGTGTTACACAGAACTACAACGTCCACACAATAGACTAATTAAGGTAATTAATATATGACTGTGAGCTATTAAGCAGACATGTTAGTTTTACTTAACATTTGCAGTTATATTCTATTCAGGGCTACTTACAAATTTCTGAAGCCCTGCTAAAGTTCTACTTTCAGGCCATTCCTCGGCCTTATGCAAACAGACTAACTAAGTCTAGAAAAATTATACCAAAGCGACAACACACCACATTCATGCACTCTCAGTTCAGAAACATTTTGCATAATAACTATTTCTTACTAGGCATTACCAACACATATTTTTTCTCTGTTTAGTTCATATGAATTATAAATGAAATTATAACTTATAGATTAACTTAAGTAAACGTAATAAAAGTTCAATCTTACCAAAAATAAGATACTTTTATGTTAATGGAAGTATAAAACATGTGAGACATGACATATTTAAGAAATGACTACTAACATCATACATGGGGGAATTTTTCAAACGTTTGATTGAAAAAGTGTGAAGATACTGCAAATGGCCTATAATGTCTTTACTTTATGAAATGCTAATAGGCTATCACAGTTTATTTCCCAAGCCTATAATGTCTTTACTTTATGAAATGCTAATAGGCTATCACAGTTTATTTCCCAAGCCTAACAAACTGATGAAAATATTTTATTAGTGAATTTTTAATGTTAAATTAAATACTAAAACTGCTTTATGTAATTATTATATTAAATTACATTAGCAGCTTGTTAACTGTTTATTGATATACTCTAACATTTTGTCAAATTTTATAAATGAAGTTGATTTTTTATTTATAAGCAAATTTTATGTCTTCTTACTGCTATATTTTTACCTAACTTTCACAACTTAGTTTATTCAAGTTTTTCAGACGACAGTTCGAAAGTGTTATGGTGCTATAAATTTAGATAAAAATAAAATAAAATTACAAATAAATGTGATATAAATTAATATTTGTTTTTGCATTTTCATTATTTAGTTTCTTAAATATCACACTGTTTTTTTTTACCTGAACAGTTTTCTTCCGTAAAGAATACCTTGGTTTTTCTACAAGTTTAGAACAACAAATAGTCTTAATACAAGTACATGTTTTCTAAATGTCCATCTCTGCTGTGATAATTTATACAGGTTGTCCCAGACCTACTGTACCAGCCCTTTTTCTCGAAAACGGTACATCCAAGACTTTTTGGGTAAAATACATTTTAAGCAAACCTATAAGGACGAATTGAATGGTGAACCGTGCATTGACTGGAATCTTCCAGAAACCAGAAAAAACAAAGTCAACTTAAAAATTTCAAATGGGAAGATGGTACAAAATTAACATCGTTGACTAGAGGTCGCAAAACTGAACATATTTTGTCTGGACAGTTTTGAAGATATCAAAAATACTCATCTGGCACACCCGATGTTGCATGGTGCCATGCCACGCTAGCCCAAACAATGTGAGCGGGAACTGTTGACGCTAGAAAGCAGTACTTGTATTTCCCCTCTGTTAGTGCTATTCCTCATGTCGAACAAGAAGCATTTTGGCGGTACATGCACTGTGAAAGGTTTCTGTCATGATTTTTACTTTGTCTATGTTATTTGTGCAGTAATGCTGTATTCAAACGAAGAGGCATTTGACATGCTTATGGTGCTTGGTAAATGTCGCCAGAATTACTGACAAGCAGAGCGCTTTTATGCAGGGAGTTATTAAGATCGTCCATGCCGGTCACGGCATGTTTTTCAGCTATTGGAGGCATGGACTCGCAATAGTGGCCAGGTGCAGCCAACCCACAATCATATCAATCAAGTCAGGAGACATCAGAGAGATGACAGAAAGTAGATATTCTTGCTACAATAAATCTGTACCCACATAATCCTATTCGAAGAATAGAACACGATTCCGGGTTGAGCAAAAGTGCCATCTGGAAAATCGTACACAACGGTGGTTTACATCCTTACCACATTCATGTTAATCAGGTATTAAGCGAAGATGATTTCCAGACAAGAATCTCCTTCTGCAACTGGTTTTTAAATCAAAATGTGGACCTCCAGACTACCGTACGGTGGACTTATGTGGCCACTTTAAAATCTAATGGGATGTAAATATCTACAATGCTCACTATTGGTCAGCAGAAAACCCTCATTGGTACTGAATTGTGAAGGGCCTATTAACATCCCTCGGTGTAATTCCTGAAGGCTTATCAGGGGACGGCTTACAAACTAACTTATGACCTAACTTGAACTAACACCCATGCCTTACCTGGGTTTTGAACCCAGAACCTCCCGCACCCCAGACTGGCGGCGCACCAACCGACTGTGCCATTGGAGGTCGGCTCCCTCATTGGTTACGTTAGCAAGACCACCAGCACATTTGGAGCTGGTGTGGATCGTCCATGACCAAGTTATCTGACCTTAAATTTTCATGAACAATTAAATGGTGAGCGGTACTCTGAATTTCTGCAACATGCACTGACTGAATTGCTAGAGGATGTTCCACTAGCAACATGGTTGCAACAATATGAATGCATGTCCCATTTTTCCTTGGTGGCCATACATACTTTAAATCAAAGTTTTCCTGGTCGATGTATTGGAAAAAAAAAGGGGGGGGGGCAGTGACTTGGCCACCACGGTCGCCAGACTTAACTCCCCTCGATTATGTTTTTTGGGGACGCATTAAAGCCACTGCGAAATTCTGAAGTAACCTTAGTTTCCTCTAGTTTATCGCAGATTCTAGGCCATGTAGGGTTCACCATTCAATTTTTCCTTAATGGCTTGTCTACTAAGCATTTTAGCCAAAAAAGCTCGGGCGCTCCACTTTAGAGAAAAAGGGCTGGTACAGTAGGTCTGGGAAATCCAGTATACCCCACAAATTTATTGTAAATGGGATCTGAAGAACAAAATAAATAGCCCTTAAACTGCATTAAATACTACCAGCTTCAAGTCATAGAAGAAAGACTAGTGTAAGCTTGCAGCTACGAAATCTATCTTATTCCAGAAAAAATATAGGATTTATGGATTAATCACACTTCCAAAAACTTTGTGCCGTAGAGTGTGACACAGCATGAAGTTAAAACAAATGAAGCCTGGTAATCAACAAGTTTTCCAACTGTTGCTAAAAAATAGAAGGTTATATTTTTTGGGTTAAAATTTTGCAGAATCACTATTGTAAAGGCATATTTCTTTATTCAGTTTGCATACTTATAAATATCATAGGTAATGAGGGTGGACAATGAAAGTGGGTCACCCGTTACAGTGCCGGACTGCGCATAACCATGTAACGAGCCCACATCAATTGCACGAGTCTGTGCTTAACAATACTAGAAATGGTAATAACGGGGAGGGCTATGGGAGAAACAAAATTGTAGGGTAAAATATGTAAAAATGGTGAAAATGAAATTAAAATTGAGTTGATTAGCAGCAGTAAATGTAAGACGACCTAACCCAACTTCACGATAAAGTGAATGATAGGGGGTGAGAGTGCCAGACGCTATTATTAAATGCTCAAAAAGAAATTGTCAAAAGACTATTAGTTCTGAACGTTGTTCTTAGTGTCCAAGTAACAGCCACCACATAGCTGACTTGTACTTTAGGGTTCCTAGCATCGGGGAAAACCTGCAAGTCACTGAATATTTCACGTCTGGACAAAGTCAGGGAACATTACGTAAATTCAGAGAATTTAGATACATGTTTAGAAATGTGTTTAATGAGAGTAAATATTCACTTCCGTAATGATCAAGAATAGGGGCTTTTCTGGAAAAAGGGAAAATACCTGCAAATGGTGCATATGGTCATTACTAATCACACTTAATAGAAATTTCATCGAAACTTCATGTAATTTGCAATATATACCATGAAATGTGATGGTGAGGAGGGCTATGAAGGTTGAGGTGTTTATGCAGTAAAACACGTAAAATTTATGTCAAATGTATTATTTTCAGGTTGCTGAATCATTTTAAATGCAAGAACGGCTCTGGAAACAAAACCTTAATTTACAAAACATTATTCATAGGGTATGTTTTTGCTAGCGCACTAAGGTTATACGGCTAAAAACTACGGTAATCAAGCAGCATCAGAATATAATTTAATTCTCTTGAATTTTTCAAGGCATACCTCCTTGATATTTAACAGATGATTGTACTGCAAAATATATAAGTGGTATAAAAATAATATATATAGTATATCACACACAAAATGTCCCAAGTGTTGTTTACTTGTACTTTATGCGAATCGCCATGATACATTTGTTTAACAACAATGCAAAACAATTTTGGTCTTCCTTTCAATTTTTACCAATTTCATGTCACAGTTGTATACTGGTAGTGTCTGGAAGTTAAAAAACTAGTGAATTTGACAGTGTGAAGGCATGTGATTTACGAGTGCTATTACGTGTGTTTTTTTGCGATTATTCCCATGTGACGAGTTAAATTGAAGTATTATGCAGAAATATGAGTGTTTCTTTGCAATAGTTTCTATGTGAAGTGTTATAATATAATTATTGTGCGGAAATACGAGTGTTTTCGGAGTTCGCACAAATTGAATAAAAGCTACGTGTCCTATACACGAGTTATTGGCAATAGATCACAAAGGAGCTATATTCGCAGGTTACATGGGTAAGTAACGTAAATAATTGTCGAGTTTCTGCATGGAAAGTGTATATAGTGTAGTGAATTGTACTATGTATGATTGCACGTGACTGTGGGAATGTAAGGTCTTAAGTACTGCTGCCACCAGCCATGTAAAATGCAGAAGACCTAACAAAATTTAACCTAACTTCACGATAGGTGAATCACAGGGAGTGTATGAACAAAAGCAAGCTTACTTATTACACTTTTTCTAACCAGGGTTGCCACTTTTTTTATTAGAAAATTCCCCTACATTTCCCTGATTTCCAGACAAAAATTTTTTTCCCCTGGCATTTAGCTAACTTTTTTTTTGCAAGGATTGATGCTTTTGCTGCATATAAAACACTTTTACACCAAAATACTTCTCTTATCTTACAAAATTGCTCCCTAAACAAATTGCAAAGGAACATGCGTAGCATATTGCTCACAATCATTACAAAAATTTTATACAATTTTAGTAGCGGTGCATGCTTGAAGATAGAACTGCCAAAATATAGTATGCCTATCACAGAATTCCTTGACATTTAACTAACTTGTTTGAAATTCCCTGACATTTCCATGTTTTCCAGATGAGTGGCAACCATGTCTAACACACTATCTCGTGTCGGCACACACTCGCCCTGTAATCACATATTGTGGTTAGGTTGTCTTGCATTTAGCGTAGTTAAGGAACCCAAATTACACGTAATTCACATAAAGTTTATACATTTTACCCCATAGTTTTCCTGATCTTCATAGCCTTCCCCAATATCGCATTTTGTGGTATGTACTGCAAATATTGTGACACCCCTAATAAATTTGTATTCTGTGTGATATGTCGATTTATACAATTTTCAGAGATTTTTTTTTTGTTTTTGGAAAAGACTCTATTCTGAATTTTACCTCACACTTTTTCAGTTGAAGCAAAGAGGCAGTCGAGCAGAACCCGGACATCTGTGCCTTGACTTGAAACAGATGTATGTAACTGGCACAATTACAATAAATAACATGATGATGACATATCCAGAAACTGAGGTGCCTATATTCCTCCTGATGATGAAATACAAACCTTCTATACAATCCTCGGTTATTATTTTGGATATTTCATACATGTCTGACTTATTCTACTTCTTTCCATTTATCTCGACAAAAGAATATACAATGCCAATAATGTAATGTACAAGTTTTTTTTATCAAGACATTGTTAAACGTACTTTGTTCCCTTTATTTCTCCCACATATAATGTCTCTCACAATGATGATTATTGAAAACCACTCCTAAAAACATATATTTCCATTATTATGTCATGTGAAAAACATGTCCGTTAAATTTGAAGATGATGCACAACTTTAATGGACATGATCTTTTACATTATTTCCGTTTGGAATTAAAAATAATTGTGAAAATATTGTTACATTCTTTACAAGACATATTATTTTGGATGTTTCATACATGCCTGACGTATGTTTTTCTATTTCTTTCCTTTTAGCTAAACAAACTTATTTACAATGACAATAATGTAAAGTACAGGTGGTTTTTTGTTGTTTTCTATTAACATTGTTGAAAATACTTAGGTCCCTTTATATATCTCAGATTCATTTCATGAAGAAAAAATAACTTATCAATCTCAGAAACAGGAGCAAATGGAAAATGTCAAAGAAAAAATCACTATAGGTTAACAGAAGCTATAATACAAAAACAAGTAAACAAAGAATAGGTTATGAAAATGTAAACACTTCGAAGTTGTACACTAAATTACAGCATGACAAGTCTTACCTGATTCAACAGATTTTATAACCACTGGATTCCCATTTCTGCAACAGTGATTCAACCATGCCACCACATCCCTTCGAGTATATCCAGCTACTTTCTGGCCCTGAATCTCGAGAATAACATCACTGTCATTTAGTTTCCCACTAATGTAATTCACTTTTGACTGTACTATATCACTCACATACGCAAATTCCCCGTTGTCTGATCCACCTTTGATGGAGAAGTTCAAACTACCGTCAGCACACGCAATAACAACGCTCACACGAACACCTTGTCTCCAACAGTCCCAAGGGTCTGAGATAGTATTTCCTAAATCTGCCTTGACTGGTGTGTTGGGCCTTTTCTGGCCAGGTTTCAGCATTATGACATTTTTAAACACAGAGTACCCACTTCCATTAAATAAAAATTTCCATCAAACAACAACAGTTCACACTATCACAAACACGGCGGTTTTTTTGTCCGTTGCACTTAAAATCATTTGGCCTCAGATAAGTTAAACGGATCTTCATTCAAATACACTCTTGTCTTTCCCAAGCACATTCGCGGAAAACTTCAACATTTGCCCTACATCATTTCTTTGTGAACATGCGTTTGTCTGACGCGTGCCGCGTCCCCCCTCTAGCAGAATATATCGTTCGTCGCGCTTCATTTGCGCAGCAGTGACGTGCCCTCTACTGGGTGGTCGGCCCGAACGTGGCTAGTACACCTCAACGACTCCTACCTCGGCGCGGTGTACTATGAGTGCAACCTACCTGCACGACGTCCGAGGCACTGTTGGAGTCAGGTGACCGCCCCAAGTAAATGTGCTCAAGAGGTAATTTATGAGGGCATATTAATTCAGGCCGACCACAACCACCAAACAACACCCTCCAACCCCTTCGAATAAATTGCCTCCGGGGAAATTAATGCTGCGAGGGAACCCCAATGGCTACTGTGTTGCAGCAACCCCCTTCTTAATGTGATACGTCACAGTGAGTGCATGAGCGAGTACTGTGAGTGTGGCCTGACAACCAGGCAATTTATCTGAAAGTTATCAAATTCAACCACAATAACTCTGATAAAGAATTTTTATTTTTTTTATAGTCATTCAGGTATTGCTATCCAGACCTCTCCTAGGGTGAAAGTGGACTCAACCAGCTTGAGCCACCCAATGTAACTTTCTCATAATAAAAACTATTTCTACATTTCTTTACTGTAGTGTAATTGTGCCTTTAAATATATTAACAAGAGAACTGACTGAGAGAGGCTTTTAAAAATAAGTTGCTTAACTCGTTTACTGCCAACCCATTTTTATATTTTCATGTAATTTGTTTATCAAAGCTAATCGATAAGTGTTCATTCGTTTTGTAAATCAGGGTCATGATGTTTTAGTGTGTTTTTTATTCTTATAACATATGTTTTCTATTTTCTTGTGTTTCCTCCACGTTTTTGGGCCGGGTCTTGGCAGACCTTCGCCATTTTTCTCAGTTGGTATTTGAGCGCTGCCAGGGGTGGTCACGCATCACATTCCTCAGGGCCTTCGCCAATTTTGCATTAATAATTTTATATCATCAGTAGTCAGTGTTATTATGTAATCATAGTTGGTTTTTCCTCACCCAGAGGCAGAACTACCCCCACATCCCGCCAGCTCAAAGGCATGGGGATCGTGACACCATAATTGTGCATCGACTTCGCACTATTTACTAACAGCTTAGGTTGCCAACACACCATAGTTTAATACCTGCTGGCTGGGTGGTGCTGGATTAATGGAAGTTTTGAAGGGTGGTTAAAAACATTGTTATGTTATGTGGATTTGGATACCCGACTAGGCACCAGACACAGGTAGCAGGTGGTGCTAATTGTAGCTGCTGCTGATAATCTCAGGGTATGGTGGGCCATTCGCCCAGACGTATGTAGTCCCTTAGTGAAATTTTCGAAGAGCCCCTCGCTCTTGATACTTACATGGAAAATACTTTGTGCCTATTCAGGCTGACCCACATGCCTTAAACTGTAAAAGCTCTGAGTCAAGCATACTGGCTGTTAAGTAATTTACATGAAACTGGGTAAAGGCGGGTTATAGAGGACCCATATCCCGAAACGCACGAAGACAATACTTGAAATAAAATTAATAAAGTCTGAAAATTTGCATGTAATTACTCTTGCACAGAAACATTAACATCACTCTAGGTGACTACTTTAGATGGACTCAGGCCTGCAGCCCTCCAGATAAGCAAGAGTGGGAAAAATACACATTTGTGCATAATAGTGAATTATTGGTGCACTAAGCTTCCCGGGTGATGCTGTTCCCAGGGAAGAAGGGGTAGCATCTCTGCATGTAGAAATAACAGTTTCCAGTCCGTTACATTAGACTATTGCAACTAAAGATAATAGGCACAAAAACATGAAGGCACCCGGAGAGTGAGGTGGTGCGTGCCGACCCTTGAGACACTCGACTTCAACTGAATCTGGCTAGCATACGCGACGCGAACTATGGTAGCACGCGGCTCGCCCTACACTACTATCTGCTTGTATGTAACTTGCCAAAATTATAAGGACATAAACATTTGCATGAAAAATAAACAATATAAATAAAAAATATTCCCTGAATAAAAACAGTTTCAATATACATTTGGATGGTATGAAATTATGGTGAAACAACTCAGGTGAAAAATACATGAATATTACAAAATAAAACCCCTGAAATGCTAGCAGGGGCATTACTGAACATTTACACTCTTACTATGTATTGCTTTACTTTCAAATACTTGCTTTGAAATTGTGCTACACATTATATACAGAGTCTCCGATTATGCACCTCGCCCACACACATGATGGGGGGATGTGGTTTCACTTCATTGATCTGCACTTTTACACACTTGTGGTGCACTGCAGCTACACTAGTGTGATTGATGCAGTCGATTCACAGAATGACAAAATGTCTGGATGGCAGAACACCGTCCTGCATCAAATGCCCCCCTCCTGCTGAGACTATTTGTGGTCTGTGTGTCTTCAGGCGCAGCAGGGACAGTCAGTTGTCCCACAACATCGGGGCCGCACGGTGTATGGGGCCCTTGGGTGGCTTGAACGGTGCTGGTGGAGTGGCTTCTGGTGTTGACGTGGATGGCCTGCTGCGGTGTTGTGTGTGGTGGCATCATGGCAGGTCACGCATGCCCACACTGTCTGACGTACCCAGCAGGAGCAGGGGCAAGATGGGTGCCTTGCTGCTCACGCTTCCACTGTCACTGCTCCTGCTGTTCCTGCTGATGCCACGCAGATCACACTGCCACTAGTAGCGACTCGGCTGGCGGCAGCATTCCTTCAGTGGCGCTGCCCTAGTGCATCACCGAATCCCCAGCGGTGGACAACTCTGAAAGCCGTCCTGATGACATCGATAGTACAGCAGGAGGTCCTCTGGTGTCAACTTCAGCGGGTTTGATGAGGGCGGCAGAGACACCTGTCGAGGCATCATGACATGGGTAGACCATGGTGATGCTTCCTATTGCTAATGCTGGTGGTACACCTGGGATGGTGTTGATGTGGGAATGACGGTCCTGGATGATGCCGTGCCTTCAGCGATGAAGGGGATCCTGCCTCGACAATCCTGAGGGGTGCCTGGATGCTGGGCATTGTCGGGCTTGTGGGCCATTGTAGATGCTTCTCCAAGGGAGGTGCTGATGCACTTTCCTCCTGCGTGGGTAGTCGGCAGACCTCGACATCGGAGTCGCCATCATGGGGCACCTTGACACCTGGTGCAGTATCGTCGTTGACTGCACCTGGTATTAGGTGCAGGTCATCCCGGTGAATCTTGGCAGTCCAATGGCTCGTAATGTTATGTGTGGCCTGCTTCATTTCGCCGCAATGCAATCGCAGAATCCTCTGCGGGCTGCAGGCTGCAAGTTCACATGGCCATAGATGTGCAGACCAGGTCGTAGTTGATGGGGTGGTCGCGTCGCGGTTGCAGCCCCTGCACGATGTAGCCTCCCTGGTGAGTACGTATCTCTTGGTGCTCTCTCCAATGCAGTTCACATCGGGTATCACTGCTGACTGGGTCACCATTATCTTCTGCCAGAGGGCAGTCAAACACACCAGGCAGGGTGAGGTTGTGCCCCACCAGGTGTCGGCAGGTTACTTGCCGGTGGTGGAGCTGGGCTGATGTTCTGACAGATCTTAAGAGGACGAAGGGCAGATAGTTGGCCCAGGTGGAAAGCTGGTCGCCCACACTGAGCCACAACTGGGTATTGATATGGTTTTGGCGAACCATGAGGTTTACATGTGGGTGGTATATTGTCAACTTCAGGTGTCGCACTCCCCAATGGGTACACAATTGTTCGCACTTCCTGCTGGTTAATTGCGTGCCATTATCGGTAAGTAGGTTCTGTGGATATCCCTACCTGGGGAAGAAGTAGGTGTGCAGGACCTTGGCAACACTTGTTTCTTATGCACTATTAATGGGATATGCCTCGACCCACGTGAAGTTATCGGTGACCACCACGATAAATTTCTTCACCCCTGAGGAACTGGGGTAGGGCCCAATTAGGTCGACGGATACTGTCTCGAAGGGATTAGTGGGTAGTCGGGCTGCTGTTATCGTACCTCATCATCCTGCTGTGCTTTGCATTGGTAGCACTTAACACACTGTTGCATATACCTGCATGGGTGTCTGGTTGGTCCGGGCCCAAATAAATGTTCATGCACGTAGCGAATTGTTTGCCCTGTCCCTGGGTGTCCTGCTACATTGCTATCATGCACATGTCTCAGTACCTAATCTCAAACACTGGGGAGAACAAACAGTCTCCACACATCATGGTAACTGGGTGAAAATGTTTTAAATGTCCATCTATTACGCGCCAACACCCGACTGCCGGCTGGTCACAACTGTCTTTCTGTTCACAAGTGAGTGCGCACTAAAGCTGTGCTTGTACCACATCATGGTATAGATCACACACAGTAAAGTAATTGTTAGTGGCGTTTTTCTGGTGAAAGCTTACCACAATCAGTGTTTCCACGTTGTTGGTGGCAACATCTTCTCCCACTCTGCATCGTCCTGCCCCATGACATCGGCGCATGGGGACATGGACAGTGCATCTGCTAGCTGGTTTTCGCTGCCCAGCACATGCTCCATGACAAATTTGTAAGCTTGAAGAAGCAATGCCCACCAGGACAGCTTGCTGCGTGCCTCGCACATAGTGTGGAGCCAGACTAAGCAGCAGTTGTCTGTGCGAAGTATGAAGTGCTGGTACTCTAAGTATGCTCGGTACTTCTTGATGGTTAACACCATGGCCAAGCATTCATGTTCGGTGACGTCTTACCTCCACTCAGTTAGTCCGAACTTGGCACTACCGAAGTCGGTGATGTGATGTTCGTTATTGTCACAACACTGATAGAGCATTGCACCGAGTCCTTCTTGGATGGCATCGGTCTGCAGGCAGATGTGTGATGTCGTCGAGGTTACTCAGGGCTGGTTAGTGTTGGATTGCCCGGCGCCATAACCCAGTGGATAATGAATGATGAAGGTCGTCCAGCCGACAGCCCAGGGGGCCCTGGTTATCTCAGTCAGTTTGTTGATGATGTCGTCACGTACTTACTGTTGTACTATTTGTACCTGATGATGAGACTGTAGGCTGTCTCGCATGCCTAAATATACTATGAAATTGTGGGTAATGCTGCAAAGGGTAACTTGGTAAAGTGGTTTATTCACTGTTCTAACTACATATGTCCTTGAGGGTGTCGGTGTTAGTGGACCTGGTAGTCCGTGCATGGCTGATGCTTGTGGTTGCCATTCTAAATCGGCCGGTACTACTTCGGTCTGTTGCCCCTGACTGGTGTTATCTTGGAATGCCGCAGCGCCCAGTGTCGGCGGTGCCTGGTTTCGGCGGTTTCCGGTGTCGGCGCCTCTGGTGTGGCCCTTAGGTCGTCACAATGGAATTTAACTAGCCTTCGTGCACCCATCTGGATGATGTAGTCGGTCTTCCCCACCCTTTGTATCACTGGATGGGGTCGACTCCAGCAGGGGGCGAACCATGCGCAGAAATTGGCTCGGGCTGACGACTGCTAGTGTTCTCGCACACAGACATGATGTGCAATTTCCAGCTCTTTCAGGGCCATGTGGTTTCTGGCAGCCACTGGTGTACATACCATTCCTGTCGTTCCCTGGCCTGTTCGAACCTCTTCCGGCGGTGTCCTTCGTGTGTCTCAGTTTTGAATGGGCCTGCGTTCGTGGTTGGTTGTGGGTATGCATATTCCCTGGCCAGATTGTGTTCATATAGTAATTCTGCGGTCGAGTGGCATGTGGCTTCGTTCTGTCGGTTTCTCAGGCAGAACAGTATATCTGGGCTGTGGGTGGTCCAGGTAGTGTGGCCATCCCCCACTCGATGTTGGAACTGCAACTTGAACTCTAGGGTACTTCGTTCTGTGGAATAATGGTGGGGGTGGTTTTCTGCCATTGTGTGGTGCACCTCCTGCCACTTGGTGCAGAGTTCCCACCTTCGGTTTCCCCTGAACTGTAATCCATTGTCGGAAATTATCACCTTTGGCTAACCCCTGAAGGTGAATAAATCATTCTGCGATGCTCCCGCTATGTTTTTGAGGCATTTACTCCAGAGGGGATAAGCCTTGCACCACCTGGTGCATAAATCTGTCACCACCAATATAAATATCTTCCTGTTTGGGGCACGGGGGTATGGTCCCATAATGTTCAAGGATATGGTCACAAAGGGTATCTCTGGTACGTGGGGTTGCTGTTGAGTAATGCCATAAGTGCAGCATGTTTTCAGGTGGATACATGTTTCTCAGACACATACAAATTCCCGCACTTGTTGGGTGAGCCCTGGCCAGAAATAGTGGGCTGGTATGTTTTGCTTGGTTTGCACAGCTCCCGGGTGTCCCTTCAGGTGCCTGGCATGCGAGTGTTCCATGACGAACGTTCGTCCCTCCTCCAGGATGTATATTCGCCAGTCTCCCTCTTTCCCTGTGGGCCAGGTCTCCAGGCAGTTATCTACCATGCACCAGTTGGCCAGCTTTTCGGTGGCATACTGTACCTGGCACTGTGTACACCTGCGGACAGATGTACAGCAAGTACTTTGTTCATATACCGCATCACCTGTTAGATCTTGGGTGGCATTACTCATGCCTACGGTGACGTGCTGTAGCCGGGCAAACATTGGTGTGTCTGGCAGTAATAGGACACTTCCCACTCGTCTTCATCATGTGCTATTTCGGTTGTACAGGGCACACGGGAAACGTTGTCGGCTAGTTGATTTTCTTCGCTCGGAATGTGTTCCACCATGAAATCATGGGCCTGTAATAACATGGACCTCCACATGAGTTTTCTGCGGACAGTGCGCATGTTATGCAGTCACATTAAACACCGATTGTTCGGTCCTAAATGTGAATCGTTGGTACTCTAGGTGTTGGGGGTAGTGTTTTAGTGCCTATACGATAGCCAAGCATTCCCTCTTGTTGACATCACAGTTACATTTACTATACTTTAGTATATGTCTCTGTATTCCCCATCATCATCATATTGAAATAGAATGGCTCCAAGCCCCTCTTGACTGGCATCTGTTTGCAGACATAAAATGCCTCTGGAGGGCTAAATGGGACAGTTTGTCGTACTGTTGGAATCTGTGTTTGATATCTTCAAACAAATTTTGGTATAAACATGTAAATAAGTTTACACACTTTTTACAGGCTGAACATCATGTCAAGTTTAAAACTGGATGTCACATTCAAAGATATGACTTAAATTACTTTTGTAGCAAGTTCTTTGTAAATGAGTCAGAGATTGCACTATATGGTTTTGGTTATAACTTGAATTCCATAAAATGTGAATTACAATAATTTTGTTAATTCCAAAAACTATGAGTAATTATGAAGACAAACAGCTTATCTGAAGGAAAGGTTTACAACATAAAATAATGGTTATGTACTGATTGTACTATTCATTCTCAAGCATAACCCAGTGGTCTCACTACAATATTTCTGATGTTATGTAATATTTCTGATGTTATGTAAGAATTGTGATAGAGGTGATAGGTTATAAATACCAGAGAAAATGTGGAGTAAAATACACAAAAACATGAAAAAACAAGCAATTTCAAAACGAATGAAAAAGGCTTTCAAAAAACAAATAAATGTTCAAATACCAACTGCGATTTTACAGAAAATCTGTGCCATTCTGATTCCGGGAGTGCAAATGATAGCAAGCATGGTGGGCCACACCAATCTAACTGTTTCACTTTTTTTAAACCCAAATCATACTTGAAAACATATGGAAAAAGTCGAAAGAGCAGGGAGGTGTGGCCGTCCAGGTAGGGTGGTGGGGGTGATACAAAGTAGGTAATTTGGTCTGGCTGTGCTTGCTGTTGATTGCACTTCAGGAACTAGAGCAGCACATATTTTGCATGATTTCGTAGTTTTGTATATACTATACTCAGTAAAGTGAGCACTTTTGAAAGCCCTTTCATTTGGAATAATAGTCAATAAATATATTTTATTTTAGTCTTAGATGTTAACTTCGGGGTATGGTGGAATATACAGTCTGTGTTTATTACATCCATGGTAATATTTTGACAAGAACCAGGAGACCACGTTTTATCTCATGACCACTTGCATCTCCACAGTTACTTACGCCTCCCTAGCCAACACCGGGCTGAGGAGAACACCCAGCCATGAACACTATAGAATGAGCTGGCGAGAACGTAAGACACCCGCCTCGTTGTCGTGGTCTACAATACTCAAGTGACAGTCTTGCTTTATTTACCTAAAGAGGTAATTCTTGGGGGAGAATAACAAGCGACCCAACACTGTGTCCACCCGAATGCCATGGCCATCAGGCGCACCATCCATTGGAGGGAATGTCGGGGCAGCTCGCGCCACGATGCCCGACATCTTTCTCAATGACGTGACATCAACTGGCCTACTGGCCAGGAAAATAGTGCTACATGACTCCGGGTGTAGTTAAACAGCGGGGAATCAAATACCAAATTTATTAAAAGTATTTCCACACACCTTTGCCAATCAATTCAATGTAATTCTTTTATTAAATTGTAAATCGAGGGTTGCTACCCACACCCCTTTTCAGCGAAGGATTCGTCCAGCCCACACAGGTTGGAACACTTAGACTCACCCATCGTCGAAGCATACCGGAAGTGGTATGGCCATTTTGAAAACCATCATTTTGTTAATTTTAATTATTTCCTTTATTTTTATTATGTGATGTTTGATCTAATTACAACAGATTGCTTACCCTGCCTCCAAATGATTTAATATGTTTCTTTAGTGCAGTGAAATACCCCGTGACATCAGAATCACAAACTTAATTATCGTTTTTTAAATATGGGTATGTAACCATTGTGTCTTTTTGCTTTATCATTTCATTATGCATTTTTTAGTTTAGTTGTAAGAGGGTCGATGTAATTTTTCACTCAATTTTGGTGCCAGCTTCGGCCACCCTTAGCGGAAGCCAATGTCATGATATTAGTCTGACTTCAGCACTAGAGCTGGCCGGCAGCACGGGAGTTTCATTCCTCACGGACCCCCTCGGCCACTTAAACTTTTGTTGCAATAATTTCTTTTTTAATAGCAACATAATGTTCTGGATCATTTTCAATTTTTTAAGTGATGAGGGGTCGATCGTTCTGCCATCCTGAAATTTAACCAGTGTTTTATGCATAATGTGTATTCACAACTTAAATCCTATGTGGCTTAGACCATTTTGTTCTACATTGGTCACTGGCAGACAGAGTGCCGGATCCACATTAGTTCGGTATGTGATAGCGTAACTGTGCATGTACGTCAAGGAAAAAGTAAACATCTTGAGCAAATGCTAGTGTTTTCTTTATTTTAACTTCCCTGGGTATTTAGGGCGATGCACCCACTTGCAGCGAACAAAAGTGTAAGTAAGATCATGTGAGGTGACTCACAGCCTCACCAACATAACATTGAAAACAATAGGTATCTTGAATTACTGGTAACTTCAACATCTCCAAGCAACACAGATAAACGGAGGACTCCGAGGACCCATGGGCCATCGACCGCACGCCCTTCGCAAACTCATCCTCACTAGGTTATGGCACTGTGAAAATTCATCAAGTTTCCACCTCAATCTGGCAAGCAAGGTAAGGTGGGCACCCGCATAAACACATCAATTTTTTTAACATTGTGGTTAAAGGATAAAAAATTCCTGAAAATAAATTGTAATTGAACTTCAAAAGAGTTCACATTATTGTGAACAGCCTATATCTATATATTGGAATTATAGTAGGGTGGGGAAAATTTAAGAAACGACAATGCAATAGTCAACATTTGCACCAGAGATGTTTTTTTGGTCATTACTAAAATAACACATTATGACACTAGGAGCATGTTTGGAGGAGAGGTTTACAGTAAAAAATAATGGTATGTATCGATAGAACTATATACACCAAATAAACATCCTATGGTCACAGTACATTTACTACACTGATATGATGTCGGCATTGGGGAATGGTAATGACATCACCGCTATTCTTTGTACAGAGTTCTGGCAGGAAGAACTCACCAGAGATGTCTTGTATATTTCTTACTGGCTGCTTTGCTCTTGTGGGTCATGGCCGAGTTACCCAGGCTGCTAGGCTGTTCTCCTGATTCTCTTTGTCTCAATTTAAGGTTTATTAATTGCGGTTCGATAGACCACTAGCCAGGGGCTGTCACGGTCGGCCGAGTTCCGCTATGGGTGCTTGTGAGCTGAGCAGTTATGCTGGTATCAAATATGCTAAATGTGGAGTTGTAATTTCACTCCACACACCAATTAAACACTGATAAAAGTACATATTACACTGAAAACACTTAAAAACCCTTAGAATGGCTGGTTAGTGAGTCCAGCTCCCGAAATGCCTTTAAGAGGCAAGGTCTGTAAATGAAAATGATAATTTGGGAATTGGAATCATTTATTGACATTTCGACACTACAAACCATTTGATGGCGTTTGGGTCATTAAGAGGACCTGATGCACTAAGCCTGTTGGGGGCTGATGCATGAAAGTGAGGGTGTGCTCTCTGGATTAGAAAGGTGAAATTACACTCCGGGCTGTAGGTCATTGGCTGAAAGTGGTGGAGGGGGTGGAGGGAGGCGCTCCTCCAGGTCGATGAAGTTACGTTAAGTTATACTGGTCTGGTCAAAAAAGAAGTTAAAACCATGGTTATTGGTGAAAGAAAAAGAAGTCGACGAGAGTCCCGGGTTATGTGAACCATGCGGCCTGCTCTGCTGAATAACAGTTTCAGACTAAATCTCTCCTGGCATCTTTCCGGCCACTTGGAGTGAAGACGACAGTAGTCGGAAATGCCAAATAGGGTTAGGCTATTAATTTTTTACAATGCTTGGGTGGGAAATCTTTCTTAACTAAATGTACACTGACCATTGTTTCTAGCAAAAACTTAACTATTCTCTATACTAAAAAAGGTACTTAATTATTCATGAAAATGAACTTTCGTGCTGATAGGTTTATGGACACATAGTGCTGTAAATGTGTCTATCCGAGTCTGAAAATTTGTCGACTGCTGCAAAAATATACATGTATACATTTATGGTCACTATTTCTACTAAAACACATAAACTGAGATGAACACAGTTAGGTGATGTTGTGGGTGCTAAACTTAGGTTGGCAAGGGTGAATCCCATGCTACAAGTAAGAAGTCGTTGACTCTTTACGTTAATGTAATTTGTAGTTATGTTTAGTAGTAGAATTTATTTGTGGTTTGCACTTTGTGTAAACTGGGTAAGATTTTGCTTTGCTTTGATTTTGGGGACCATTAACACTTGCAAACACTTAGTGTTGCACAATGGTGTCGGTTGTTTGTACGTGTCCTGATCAAAGGCGCTATGAAGCCTGGTGTCGCCTGATGGTTCAGCTCTGAGTGTGAGTACAAATACCGGTCGGTTGGGATCCGAACCGTGAGACTATCTTGGTGTCGCCCATGTGGTCGGATCAAAGTGGGACCATCAGCTGACTTGGGCGGTGTTGGGCGAAGAGGAAGCTTTCCCAAACACAGTCAAGATACTGTAGCTGATCGCCACACCCGATGTTTTTGTTGGCATGATGCTCAAAGTTGTTACTTGTGGCACAGCGAACGGATACAGAAACCAGTGAGTTTTGGCTCACGTCAAATGCCCTCCCTGAGAGACCATTCGTGTACTATGCCATTATTCGCTGGTTAGCCATCAGGCACAGTACGCTGGAATCGACGGCCAGTGTTACTTGTTCTAGTGCCCCTGGTGATGTGATGAGTGGTTCCAGTATACGCTGTTAATGGGCATACGGGTGCCTGCTAGTGCAGTGGGTTGTACAGTCCCGACAGGTTGAGTACCACGCTCGTGTGACTGGACGTGGCCGCTGGGGGGCAGCTGGATGTGTGTCGCTCTCATTGCCAATCTGTTCGTCACTGCTGTTGCTGCTACTGGTATGAAGGCGCTGGTTTGGCTGGCGATGTCGAGGAGGGTCGCAGGAATCCCTGTTGAGGTGTTCCCCTTCCGATGTCTGACTGGCCACCTGTAGAGTACCTGCTGTGCTGCACTCAGTGGTATCTGCTGTCGACGTGATGTCTGCAGGGAGATCAGCCTTTCTGGGCATGCTGCCCCGAGGTAGTTTGGCAGGGTCTGCTGGAGTAGAATCGTTCTGCCATCCTGAAATTCAACCAGGGTTTAATGCATTATGTGTATTCACAACTTAAATCCTATGTGGCTTAGGCCATTTTGTTCTACATTGGTCACTGGCAGACGGAGTGCCGGGTCCACATAAGTTCGGTATGTGATAGCATAAGTGTGCCATGATATTATGCATCACGATGCAGGGCATAGTGATGTGTGCAGGCATTGCTGTAGTATCTGCTGGTGACATTTCGGCTGCTGTGGTGTAAGATGGNCCCCGAGGTAGTTTGGCAGGGTCTGCTGGAGTAGAATCGTTCTGCCATCCTGAAATTCAACCAGGGTTTAATGCATAATGTGTATTCACAACTTAAATCCTATGTGGCTTAGGCCATTTTGTTCTACATTGGTCACTGGCAGACAGAGTGCCGGGTCCACATAAGTTCGGTATGTGATAGCATAAGTGTGCCATGATATTATGCATCACGATGCAGGGCATAGTGATGTGTGCAGGCATTGCTGTAGTATCTGCTGGTGACATTTCGGCTGCTGTGGTGTAAGATTGTGAGTCTTGTCATCTACCTGCTCTCCCTGAACGTTTGGATGCCAGGCATCGTGGGGCAGAACAAGTCTCATATTTTGGCCATCTGACGATTCCACTGTTTACATCGAAGGTTCGTCGCATGGTCACTGTTGTGGTTCGGTGTCTTCGGACTCTACTTGAGCTTCTACTTGCAGCTCGTCTGAGGTCGTTTTTTGGACATGGATGGTGTGATGGCGATTGATGGCCCCTAAAGTCTTTGTGACTACATGCCAATTACTTCAGTTGGCAGCAAGACCAGCACAAAAAGTTTTGTGCAATGAAGACAGCAGGTGCACCCTGATGAAAACTTTCTGCATTGATCATAGTAGTTTCGTTGTCTGTCAGTAATGTTCGGGGATATCCCCACCATGGGAAAAACTCGTTATCCAGGATGCAGGCGATGTTCCTGGTGCACACACTGGCAACTGCGTACTCCTCTGTCGACTTGGAGAACAGGTCAATTACGACCACCATGAACCTTTTCCCCTTCGATGTCTTTGGGTAGGAGCCCATGAGGTAGAGGGCTCCCATCTCGAATGGCTCCCTAGTTGTTCTGGGTTGTTGTTACTGGCCATCTGCACATCGAGCCTTATAGTGTTTTTATGGTAGACGCTCTCGAATATAATAGCGTACGTCATGTGATACGTTGGGCCAATGCAAGTGATGCAACAAGTTCTGTGTGGTTTCTTCGCACTCCCGGTTGCCCTGCAAATGTTGTGCTGTGCATGTAGTGGAGTACGTTTGCACATTGGGCAGTTGGCACATAGATTTTCCAGGCGGTGTTGTCTCCATGCGACCTTCTCTCCAGTCGGTTGTCGATTACGCACCACCGATCTGTGGTGTGCTGGTTTCAGAGTGTGACCTTGGCTTCCACATCCGTTTATGTTGTTTGTGATCTTACTACAGTGTCACAAAGATCGTAGAGCTTGATGACTAGTGCAACGAGGTTGACATTGTGTTGGTGTCATTGGCATGTTCTTAAGGGGGAAGGGGAACCATCCCTTCCCACTCTTCCTCATTATACACAGTGTTTACTGCACCTGGTGACCTGGACAGCAGGTCGGCCAGCTGATTCTCTGTGCCTGGGACATGCTCGATGTTGAAATCGTATGCTTGCAGTAGCATTTATCAGCTGGTTATTTTGCTCCACACTTCACCTGTACTGCGCAACCAGACCGACAGCGGTTGCTGGTCTGCAGTGTGAAGAAGCATTGGTAGTCCAAATATGGACAGTACTGTTTGAGCATTCATATTACTGCAAGGCACTCTCTTATTGACATCATAAGGTTTTTCGGTTGGCCCGAACTCTGTGCTGCTGTAGTCGATGATTAGCCGTTTGCCATTGTCGCCAAGTTGGAACAGGATTGTTCGCTGGCGTCCGTACTGATATAGAGATGTCTACTGGGGTCACGGCACACTAGGGCCTACAACTCCCTAAAATAGCTCTTTATGGCCAGGAAACTGTCCTCAGCTTCGGTATTACACTCAAACTTGCGGCTGGGTGACACGGTGAGAGGTGCAGTTATTGTTGCAAAGTCTTGGATTTAATCACTCAATGAGTTCAGCAGGCCAAAAAATTTCCTGACATGCTTCCTGGTACATGGTTTCTCCTAATCCTCCATCACTTGCAGTTGTTCGTTCTGTCTGTTACCATCTTTGTACACAATATGTCGCAGGAAGTCCAGCTGTACATTTCCTAGATGGCATTTGTGGTTCGCGCACGTGAGCCCATTGATTGTAAGGCACTCCAGTACTAGGGAAAGGTGGTTAATGTGGTCCTCCCACATCACGGACCAAATTATTTTGTCTAGGTAGTCGAGAATGAAGTCGCCTACCAGACTGTCTAGTACCTGGATCATCATAGTTTGAAATATAGATGGTGCACATTTCAACCCGAACAACATCGGACAGAATTGAAACTGTCTACCATCCGGCACAGTGAATGCAGTTTTGTGTCTGTCTTCTGGCTTCACTGAAACCTGACAGTATCCACTGTGCAGATCCAGGGATGGCATGATTTTGGCTTTTACTAAGATGTTAAGTGCATCCTTAACGTTTATGTAGGGAGGGGTCGCTTCGATGACCAGATTGAGAGGTCGAAAATCGACGCACAAATGCCATGTTCCATCTTTCTTCGGCGCCAATGTTATTGCTGAATTTTTAGCAGCTTTCTGTTTGTTCGATGACCCCTCTATTCACATCTCGCATATCTGTTCTCGGATGATCTTACTCTAGTGGCTAAGGTAGCTGCACGGTGGTGTGAAAATGGGCCTGTCATGTTCTGTTGGTACTGCATGCTCCGCGATGTTGGTACATCGTAATGGCTCCGCAGCTGCAAATACATCCTGTTGTTCCTCCAGCACTCACTGTAACACATCAAAGTAAGCTGGTAGTACATTGTGTCCAGATCATAAAGCTTGATGATGGATGCTAAGTTGCTAGGGCGGGGGTCTAGATTGTAGGCTGTTCTATGCTCCCTTCGGTCGAAGTATATTCTCCTAGCGGCTGGTTCAACGATAGAGTTTTGTTGAGTAAGCCATGGGAGACTGAGAATGATGTCTTCACATAGCTCATTAATTACGAGTGCTACCGTGTTTGTCTCGAGGTTGTGTATGCGTACCATGATGTTGGCTTCTCCCATGGTTTCCCCACTAATGCAGGTTGTGGCTAAATGAATGACTTCACTATGAGGCTGCAGAGTTTTCACATAAATTAACCCTGATTGTACAATAATGTGGGATGTGGTCGTGTCAATATCGGCACACTGCTGATGTGCACTAGAATTAAATGACCATACTTGGCACATGTTTTTGATTTGCGAGGAGCTGCTAAAGTAGAGCCGGTTGAGGGGCGAGAGTCGAGATCAGCTCGTCGGGACTGTGGGAGGTGATGTCCAGGCAACCTTCCCCTTCCTCTCGTTTACTAGTGGCGGTGAAATGTTCTTTGTGTCCACTGCCTTTCCCCTTTTTATTCCAGGGCAATCATTTTGCCAGTGGTACTGCTCGCCTCGACCGTTTTTGCATGGGTAGAGTAGCTTCTTCGTTTTGTCCCATACCTGTTTGCCATGTTTGGTCACAGTGGGTTCACTTGGTTTTGGCGGTTGTGACATAGGAGGCGTGTCCTTCCAAGTCCCACCATTGTTACCACCACTGTAATTGGTTTTGCTTCTGCCGAACCTGCTGGCTGCTTTGTGCGATGTACTGTCCTCGCGGTCTTGGTTTTCGCACTTGGTGTAGTCCAAGATCATTACGAGCCCATGAATGCTTCTAACAGGCCATGAATGAGAGGTACTAATGCACTGCAGTACTCTGGTAGTATCATTCCGATTACTACCTCCAGTACCTTGGTCACCATCATACTTGGGTTGTACTGCTGTACAAGGCGTATCTTCTGCATAGCGAAAGCTGTTAGTGTTTTGTGGGCTGACTGTTTGTCGACTACTGCATGACTGTGTGCTTATAACGACGAGAACATTCCATTATATCAGTACTGGAATGCTATTAAAATTGTGGTACATTTAATCTCGTAATGGTTAACCAATCGGCACCATTGTCGTGCATCTTCACTCAACTGGTCCCAGATACAGTCAGGCCACTCTGTCTCGCAAACACCATAATGGTGGAGCCGTGTTGTACAGTCTTCGAGGAAGGCCTGGGGGTCCTCTGTCGGAAAGCTCCCAAACATCGGTAAAGTTGAAACCATGCTGGTGAGTTATTGGCTGTTTGAGTGCTGTTTTGATTTTGTATGTTTTCCCATTTCTGTAATGTTGGGGTTGGCATGGGCATGACATCGATTGCGCAAGCGGTTCGGTGCAAATCGTGGCGGGGCATGAATTCTTTGCGGCATTTTGCATTCCATTTATTGTGTACGATGCATGGTGCATGCCTAGCATTCGTATGCATGTTTCATTTCCGCTATACACTCGTTCAAGGGAATGCAGCTTTGGTGAACCTGATGCCCACAATGCCGGCACTTCACTACATAGTTCCCGTAACTGTAGCACATGGGTTGTTGGCAGTGTGTTGATGGTATTTGGTTACCACTGAGTAAGTCTGGATAGTACAGTGTCGCTTCTGATGGAATTTTATAACACCATGCTCACACAATCTGTCCCTCTCGAACATGCGCACGTTCCTGTAGCACAGTGCACTGGCGGTGTTATGGTTCGCTACATTGTACACCATTTCTTATGTTATTTCCTTTCTGCCATGCCATACACAATTTATGCACTGTTCGTACAGTCGTGATTGTGTTGGTTGAGGTTTGGTTTTGCACTTCTGTAGTATTCTCTGGTCTGCAATGAAACGATTATCCCATTAGGGGATGTGCAAAACTAGGTGTTTGTATTGGGTGTACACAGGTCCAGCACAGCTCGGCTGGTATTCCTATGGACATTTGTAGTAATGTGTTACATGGTACTTAATTTGTATTATTAATTGAGGCTTGTGACCTTCAATTATTATTTTTGCCTATACACTGGCAAGTATTGGCTTTAATCGTAAAAAACGTTTATGGTGGCTGTGCTCGCAACCGGGCGAACACACCTATTGCACAGGACTGCCAGTTTTCCCACCGAAGTGTGCATAGCCATCTTTCCCCTTTTTATCCTCATTTGAACTGAGCACAGGAGATGTGATGCAGTAGTTACCTATCGTAGCTGAAGCTGATGAAGGGTCCTTGACCTATCTGCCCGTGGCAGTCCACCCTATCGATCTGTGAGTGGGTAGGACTGATCTTGAATAGGGTGACTTGGAGGGAGGGGGTGCTGCTCGCACACCCTCGAGTCTCTCAATCGCCGCTCGGATCCCTTGTTCTCTAGTGGTGTGTGACGTTGCAGGGGTAGTGTATTGGGGTGACAGAAAATGGCCACGTAGTCCAGGAATGCGGTGTGCTATTGGCAATTGCCGCTGTTAACTGCGCGCCCTTTCGCCATATTGAAATTTTATGGAAATGTAGGCCAAAATGTTTTTGAATTGTGCTTGAATAGCTTGAAACTGATTTTAACACTGTTTTAGCATGTTTAAAACTATGTTGTGACACTCTACTGGTGCCTGTAGGGCGCTTAGACTAAAAATTTGATGCGTAAAATTTTATATTAAATTTGACATAAAACATTTAATATCTTACAAAATTGCAGAAACAGTTTGAGAATGTTTAACAACATTTGATTTGACCACAGTTAGGTTGCATGCAAAGTTACACAATTTACTGTTTGCTTTGTAAACACTCCATATGCCAGTTTTGGCATGGTTTTACAAAAGTTATTTAAATACCATTTTTTTGGATATTTACACATACATAACACCTGCAAGTTGCTTTGAGAAAAATTCAGATGGTGTTACATTAATACACTTGACATTTGTGAAGTTTACATAGAGTTCCAAAACTTGTAAGTTGGTTAAAAAATTACGTAAGTTGTTTGTCATATTTATGACACGTAGCTTGTTTCAACACATGTAGAATGCTCTAGAATGAATATCACAATGGCTAGCACATTTGAAATGTTTGAAAACTGTTTGAAAACCACTTTTCAAAATTTGAAAAAAAACTTTTGAAAATTTTCATAAGTTGCAAAAGGTTGGCAAATGACTTTCGTGGCCATACCAGAAGGACACTATAGTCGTGAGACAATAGCATATGAAAGTTCTTGCAAGTAAATTCCAAAATGTGACTTAAAATTTTTCAAAATTGTGAAAAATATTGAAAAGTGACTTTTTACAGCCTTACCGGAAGGGCGTCATATGACGTGAAGTCGGGGTTGCTGAATGGTAATGCCATCAATACTGCGCTGTTCCTTGTGCAGAGTTATGGTGCGAAACACTCACCAAAGACATTTTGTAGATTTCTTACCAGCTGCTCTGATGTTGCGGGCCATAGCCGAGACACCCAGGTGGCTAGGCTGTTCTCCCGATCATCTACATCTCAATTGAAGTGTTATTAATTGAGGTTCGATAGGCTGCTAGCTGTTGGTAGTCGCGGTCGGCTCAGTATCACCAATTAAAGATTGATAAAAGTACATATTACACTGAAAACACATAAAAACCCTTAGAATGGCTGGTTGGTGGGTCCAGCTCCTGAAATGCCTTTAAGAGGCATGGCCTGTTAATCAAAATGCCGATTTGGAAATTGCAGTCATTTATTGATCTTTAGACACTACAAACAATTTGACGATGCTCACATCTATAGTGGACCCGATGCACTAAGTCCGTAAGGGGCTGACATGGTTAAAATGAGTGTGTGCTCACCAGATTAGAAACGTGAACTTACTCTCCTGGGGCTGTATATCTGTAGGAGGTGGAGAGGCAATGAAGTTACGTTAAGTTATACTGTTATGGTCGAAAAAGAATTTAAATCTATGGTTCTAGGTGAAAGACAAATAACTGGGAGATGCGAACCATGCTGCCTGCTCCATTGAATGCCTGCTTCAGACTAAGTATCTGCCGGCATGTTTCCGGCCACTTGCGTTAAGGGATTGATAGTCGGAAATGCGTGAGCGTAAAAGAACTGCAAAATATGTTTAGGCCCTTAATTGATAACAATGCATGAGTGGGAAAGCTCCCTTGACTAAATGTACACTGAACATTGTCCCTAGCAAAAACTTACACATTCGCTACACTAAACAATCTACTTAATTATTCATGACAATGCACTTTCGCACTGATAGGTTTACGGGCACATATTGGTATAAACATGTCTATCCGAGACCATAAACCCGCTGAGTACTGCAAAAATAAACATGTACATTTTTACACTTACTATTCCTACTGAAACACATAAACCAATATGCCCCCAGTCAGGTGATCCCCGTGGGGGCTAAACTTAGGATGGCATGGGTGAAGCCCGTGCTCCAAGTAGTAAGTAATTGACACTTCACTTTAATGTAAATTGTAATTATATTTAGTAGCAGAGTTTACTTGTTTGCACTTTGTGCAAAATGGGAAGGATTTTTCTCTCCTTTTAGGGACCACTAACACTCGCAAACAATTAGTGTTGCATAATGGCATCGATTGTTTGTATGCATTCTGATTAGGGGCGTTACGAAGCCTGGTGTCGCCTTCACACATGCTATGCCCTGATGGTGCAGCGTTGAGTGTGAGCACATATGCTGGTCGGTTGGGATCAGAACCATGAAGCTGTCCTTGTATTGCCCACATGGCCGGACCAAAAAAGGAACCGTCAGCTGACTTGCGCAGTGTTGGCGAAAAGGGTGGCTTCCCAAACACCTTCGAGATACTGTAGCTGATAGCCATGCCCTATCGTTCCTGCTTCATGAAGCAGAGTGGCATAGATTTTGGGCCGAATGTATGGCTGGGATAATTTGGGAAACAACATAATGCATCAGTGAACACTTATAGGCAACAGTGGCAATTTTGTGTTCACTTATGTTGGTAGCACATACAAGTTCTTGCCAGCGAGGAGGAAGTGGTGGACACACATGATTTTGTTGGGAAACCTATGTCGAAATGTGAATTCTCCCTGGTAGTAGACGATATGCGTACGTGTCCTGAGTGATAGTGGACAGATACTAATACAGGCAGTGTTTGGTATTCATATTAACAAAAGTCAAAATATAACATAAATATTCCGACTTTGAATGGAATGAGTGCCAACAAAACAGGTTCTCAGGATCGTTGACTAAACGACTATGTGGCTGTATCCCCTGACACACAAGGTACACAAATAACAAACAACCCAAGTAGTATAAAATGTTTTAAAAATAACTGTTGACTAGAAATACTTCAAACTATCATACAAAAAGATTAAATTGCTGCGCAATTGCTTATTAAAAATTATTACATTACTCCAAAATATACAATAAATATCTAATTTAAAAAACTAGCAGAGTAATATTAAAGTGTTTCTAATATACAAATAGTTACTTTAATGACTAGATAAATTCAAGGTATTTAGTGAAGCAATTTCACTAAAGGAGAATAGCACTTCAGGCCCAGTAAAGCCTTCTTTACGTAAAAATAAAAGTTAATATCTGAAATAAAATATTGTGTTAAAATAGTGAATCGATGGAGGCGGTACGTATACCCTAACCTTAGCTCCATCGAGTAAATAATCGACGACGACAATTAGAACACTTCAACAGACTATGCCCAATGTATAGATTGTGGTAGCACAGTAGCGAAAATTAAATTTAAAGTAAGTCATTGGGCAGCAGACAAAAACTATATACACAACACGTTAAGGCAAATGGAACTATACAGAGAAGCAAGAAATTAGTTAGGCCGAAA
Source organism: Clitarchus hookeri (assembly GCA_002778355.1). Taxonomy (NCBI): domain Eukaryota; kingdom Metazoa; phylum Arthropoda; class Insecta; order Phasmatodea; family Phasmatidae; genus Clitarchus; species Clitarchus hookeri. Next base: position 692,358 of record NQII01000591.1, read on the forward strand.
CTTCAATTTAGGCAGGCATCCAAAACCAGAATTTAGAAAAATTATAACTCATTGCATATCCCAAGACAAACACAATACTATGCCACAAAATCATTTTAAAACACTAAACTGACCCACAAATGAAAAGCTGCGACCACGACTCACCGTTTTACCAGCTCTAGTATAATCAGCTGTTCACAAAACTACATTATTTAAACGGCGTTTCATACCACCCTCGTCCAAGGACAGGTAAACTGACAATTTTAGCTCATATTACAATTTAAATTATCTCTGGAAGGTGTCAACCCGTTGATCTTGTTCACGTGCATAGAATGAGGTGTAGAATTAAAGCTACACAAGGTGTGTAACAACTTACATAAACTAGCTCCGGATTTAAAAAAACTGACTTACATGAAGGGGCAATCAAGGGAGGGAAATGTGAGGTGAAAACAGCCGAGTCAACCAAGGGCTACTGCATAGAGGAGCGAATCCAGTAACGATGTTCGCGGCGGTGCTACCATCGCAAGGTGATTAAGGTTTTAGAGGGAATTTGGTCATATGGAAGGGTGCCTTTTGACACAAATTTCGTTGTTTAGACATCATAGGGAAATAGGTGTTGCGTGCACATGTTAGAGACCTGGGACAGAGGCATGCCAGGCAGATTATACATTCCCCATGACACCAGATCGGAGAGCATGAGGATGAAGGGCATGTGGCCATCGGCCCATAGATGTGGCCTGGTATTGTGGGAGGTGTTTTAGCCCCTCTAATTGAATATTCACTACCATGTCGATATTGTTTAAGGCCATCTCAATGCCTGTAGACTCGTACAAAAAGTAGAGGAATCATGAAAAGTAATGCAGATGAGAAGAGGCCGGCGAAATAAATATGTCTGGTGACATTTCACACAAACGTTTTATTTAACTTTACTCTCGAAAAAGGCATGCACATTACACTCACCACTCTATCTCGGGGAACTCTAGCGCAGCAAAGAAAATTGCATGAGGCATACATGATAATTAAATGGAAATTATGCCTCAGGTATGTGCAAAACTCCTGAAGTGTAGGGTGGCATGCTCTCCGGGCTATATAAACACTTAAGATTGCTGTACAAGTACGATGAACTGTCGATACACTACATGACCAGCGAGAAGTTTATGAAAGCCCAGAGAGGCAGCACGCGACGTCCAGCCCGCCCGGTTAATAGAATGTAACTAGTTTCATGCTCGACATGCACACAAAAAAGTATGGAAGATTTTGATTTTGGTAACTTTAAAAATTACAAATAGCTTATGATTAAAAAGTTGTTGGACGCAGTAGAACACTTGAAAATTGATGTGATACATGAACACTTGCAAATTTATAGAAAAAATATCAATACAAAAATATAGATGCTCACTAGCACATAGTGCTGAATGTGTCTCTGTTTGTATTAATGGTTGCATCATAAGAACTGCAACAAATGATAGATATCATGCCTGGGTAGCTTGTTATCTGATTTTCAGTCTAATGGGGGATACCCATCTTGCTGGGCATGCTGCCCCAGAAGACTCTTCGTCCACACATGGTGCGGCAGGGTCTTCTAGAGTAGACACTTCGGTGCTGGACACCTCAATGATTGGTGCCTCGATGTTGAGCATCACGACACAGGGCGTCGTGACACTCGCAGGTGGTGGTGTGGTAGCATCAGCTGCTGGTTGTTCGGCCTCTGTGGTTGTTGATGCTGGTTCCTGCTCTTCACCCAATATCCCTGAGGGAATCTGGATGCTGGGGGTCGCGGGGCAGAATGAGTCCTGCATTGTGTGGCCATCGAATGCATTTTCTGTTTGTGTTGATGGATCATCATGGGTTGGTTTTGGTTGGTCAGTATCGGTGGTATCGCCTTGTGTTTCCTGACACGCAGCTCACTGCAGATCGTCCCTGTGAATGCATATGGTAAATTGATGGTTGACGTCGATGAGGTAGGTTTTCGCCACTAAAATATGCATTGCAGCATGCAGACCACTCTATTTTACACCGAGGTCAGCACAGAAGTTCTTATGAGCCGAAGACAGTGGAAACTCATTAACGAATTTTTCTGTCCTGGCCATAGTCACTTTGGTGGTTTTGCCATGAGGGGTACATAGCTTTACGCACCCGGGCTGCTTCTTGCTCCTTCATTCTTCGCCGTTGATGGGCTATACTGCTTCTGGGCTCATTTTATCCTTCTACTGAAGAGCAGTTATTTTCGCCTGGGAGTTCTAACTCACATCCCTGTATAATGGGAGCAGGTGACATGTCTCATGTTTCATTGGTACAGCAAAGGAGTGTGAACAGTGCACTGGGCAGATGTTCGGCCCAGGACACATGATTCTTACTAACTTGGAGGCGCAGCTGGTTCTTGAGTTCCTGATTTATGCACTCTGTGGTGTTTGCAAGGGAATGGTAGATTGCAGTCGTTCTCTGTGACTCCGCACTTGGTACAAATATAGTATCATTTTCGCCCAATGAATTGTGTACTATGGTCTGTCAATAGCACTCTGGTGTATCCCAATCGTGGGAAAAACTCGTTCTCCATGATGTGTGAGATGTTATTTGTGTGTGCACTGGGCACTGCATACACTTCTGTCTACCTGAAGAAGATGTCAATGACGACCACCACGAACCTTTTCCGGGTTAATATGCTGGGGTAGGGATGCATGAGCTCGAGGGCTACCATTCGAATGGCTCCCTAGGCATTCTGGGTTGCTGCTGTTTGTTGGGCATAGGATTGTAGATACGTAAAGTGGTTGCACTGCAATTACTATCGCATATGCATATATTGGTGTACATCACAGGATATTCTGGGTCAAGGGAAATTATGTATCACGTTATGTGTGGTTTGTTTGGCACTGGGGTGACCTGCAAACCACATGCAATGTGCGAAGTGAAGTAGGTCTGCATGCTGCATAGCTGATATGTAGAGTTTCCACTGCATATTTTCTCTGTGCAGCCTGGTCTCAAGTCAGTTGTTGTGTACATGGCACCTGTCTGTGGTCTGCTGGCTGCAGAGTGTCACTATAGCATGTGCATATGGTGTTGTTGCTTGGTGATATCACCACTGCATCGCAAAGTTGGCCACGATAGACATAAGCTGCAACATTCATGTTGGCACAGTTTGGAATGGCGTGTGTGATGTCACTGGCATTCTCAGTACAAATGGGACATACAACAACTTACTCCTCTTCATTGTGCATGGTCTTCACATCGCCGGGTTACCTGGACAGCAGGTCGGCAAACTGGTTCTCTGTACCTGACACATATTCAATTTTGAAGTCGTATGCTTGCAGCAGCATTGACCAGTGGGTCAGTTTGCTCTGTGCTTCATGTATACTGTGCAACCATACTAGGCAGCTGTTGTCAGTATGCAACATGAAGTGGTGGTACTCCAGATATGGATTGTTCCATTTGTACTCACATACTACTGCAAGACACTCCTCTTGTTGAAATTGTAACATCTTTCTGTCGGGCCGAACTTGGTATTATTGTAGTTGATTATGCGAGGTTCGCCATTGTGACAAAGTTGGAATATGACCGAGCCTATGTCTTGTTCGCTGGCGTCCGTTGGACATAAAAATGTCGACTGGGGTTGTGGTATGCTAGGACCTTGCACTGCCTAAAATTGCTCTTGATAGCTAGGAAACTGTCTTCGGCATCGGTGTTCCACTCATACTTGCAGTTGGGTTACATGAGTGCAGCGAATGGTGCAGTTACTATCACAAAATCCTGGATGTACTAACACAACCAGTTAAACAGGCCAAAAAGTTTCTGGACCTGTTTCCTGGTGAATGGTCTCTTGCATTCCTCGGTTACATGCAGTTGCACTTTGTTGGGTTTGTTACTGCTCCGGTCTACAGTATGGCCTAGGGAATCAGGCTGCACTTTGCCGAGGTGGCACTTGTGGTTCATACATGTTAGCCTGTTAATGGCGAAACATTAGAGTACTTATGAAAGATGGTGAATGTGGTCTTCCCACGACTCTGACCAGATGATGTCTTCTAGGTAGGTCAGTGTGACGTTTCCTACCAGACTGTCCAATATTCGAACCATCATCGCTTGGACCATCGATGGCACACATTTCAATCGGAAAGGCATCGCACAGAATTGAAATCGCCTTCCATCGGGTGCGGCAAATGCTGACTTCTGTCTACCATCTGGCTTCACTGGTTCCAGCCAGAAGCTACTACACATATTTAAGGATGATATGACTTTGGCTTTACCTAGAATACTGAGAGTGTCTTTTACACTGAGTCAAGGAGGTGGGGTTCTTGGGATAACTAGGTCAAATGTCTGGAAATCGATGCAAAATTGCGATGTGCCATCCTTTTATAGGCACCTGTGTAATGACAGAATTATACTGGCTTTCTGTGGGTATTGCCCCTCCACTATAATCTTGTGTATCTGTTATTATAATATCTTGCTCCGATTGNCAAGGAGGTGGGGTTCTTGGGATAACTAGGTCAAATGTCTGGAAATCGATGCAAAATTGCGATGTGCCATCCTTTTTAGGCACCTGTGTAATGACAGAATTATACTGGCTTTCTGTGGGTATTGCCCCTCCACTATAATCTTGTGTATCTGTTATTATAATATCTTGCTCCGATAGCTAAGATAACTGCATGGTGGTGTGAAAATTGGTCAAATGTGGTTGGTTGGTGTTGCATGTTCCATGACATTGGTATATCGCAATGGATAGGAACCTGCAAATACATCACGTCATTCATACAGCACTTGCCGTACCGCATCACAGTAAGCTGGTAGTACCTTGATGTGAACCATTCATCCACAAGCTCCTTGTGCTCACTCTGACTGCCTTAGTCACAACAACTACACCAGTCCACACCAACCACATCAGGACAAGAGTGCATAGTGCAGGTCGACTAGAACGGAACTTGCACCTTCTTGCCGACAAGGATTACATAGTTCAAGAGACTGCCCTACTAATTTATTACAAGAGGTAACTCTTTTAATAAATGGGTAGGCGATCCGAAACAGTGTTTACCCCCAAAGCCACAGCCATTGGGCGCACTGGCAATTGGTCGTTGCGCCGTAGCAGCTCGCGCAGCGACTACAACATGACGCACCACCAAGTGACATCGAACTGGCTTGTAGGCCGAAGCTAAGGTGATAAGTGCCCCAAAGTGTTACCAGTAATGTGCAGCATTTTTGGAAACACATTAAACACAGTCACTGCATTCACAGCTACAGTCAGGGGTGTGTTTTATTGTATTGACAGCTATCGGGCATGGTATTCCACACCCCTTTGTCCAGGTGGACTCGACCACCCCTTCAGGAGACAGCCACATGGCAACACTGTAGTCAGTGAAATTCAGACATGGCACAGGTAGTGAAATTCAGACACTTTTTTTANAGACAGCCACATGGCAACACTGTAGTCAGTGAAATTCAGACATGGCACAGGTAGTGAAATTCAGACACTTTTTTTATGAGAAATGTAATAATGTATATAATGTGTATTTATAAAAGATCAGTAATATTTTCACAAAAGGAGATTNTTTTTTTATGAGAAATGTAATAATGTATATAATGTGTATTTATAAAAGATCAGTAATATTTTCACAAAAGGAGATTGCCTATAAAGGTCTCCATCCTTGTAATATGTCCTTTAAAGTGGTGACATGCCCTGTCAACTTCATTACTTAAATCTTAACAGACATTTGTTAATAAACGTGGTGTTACCAATGTGTTAATTTAATTTATACAATTGTTCACCATTGCAATTATATCACATTGTGTTCATGTTATGTTTCATCATTCGCAGTTTGACTTCGGTTCTTGTCACTCGTGATGGAAACTGAGGTCACTCAGCCAGTTCGTCTCAGCACTCGTACCAGACCTGCGGCATTGGTCGCCCGCTTTGCGAGCCTCCTCGGTACCATTATTTAGGCTGTAATCACTTCACTGCAATATTAAATTAATTAACCGGAACATTTCTTTATTTATTTTAATTATCGAGGGGAGAGCAACCCACTCTCTCACCAGAGAGCTTAACGCTAACGCGTATCAACATAATACCATGTTTATTTCATGCCATGGTCACCGACAGGCCGCAAGTGCTGGGTCCATTTTCATGCATTATTCACCTGTAAGCAAGCACAGTGAATACACCTCTTTACAAAGTTAAACATGTGTTGATTAATTGTAGGTTACTACATGCTTTGTAGCAGCACCCACAATTTCATAGTATATTTAAGGTANTAAACATGTGTTGATTAATTGTAGGTTACTACATGCTTTGTAGCAGCACCCACAATTTCATAGTATATTTAAGGTATATGAGACTGCCTACAGTCTCGTCATAAGGTATAAATAGTGCAACAGTAAGAATGTCACATCATCATCAACAAACTTATGGATGACATCCAGGGCCCCCTGGGCCATCGACCGAACGACCCTCATCATTAGCTCTCCACTCAGTTAAGGCGCCGGGCTATCCAACACGCAACCAGTCCTGGGTAACCTCGACCACATAAACCTCATGTCAAGGTCGTCAGGCTTGATGCTGTGCNTAAACATGTGTTGATTAATTGTAGGTTACTACATGCTTTGTAGCAGCACCCACAATTTCATAGTATATTTAAGGTGTATGAGACTGCCTACAGTCTCGTCATAAGGTATAAATAGTGCAACAGTAAGAATGTCACATCATCATCAACAAACTTATGGATGACATCCAGGGCCCCCTGGGCCATCGACCGAACGACCCTCATCATTAGCTCTCCACTCAGTTAAGGCGCCGGGCAATCCAACACGCAACCAGTCCTGGGTAACCTCGACCACATAAACCTCATGTCAAGGTCGTCAGGCTTGATGCTGTGCACATTGTTGCTAGGGTGGAGATATAGATTTTGCACTGTTCTAAGTTCTCTTGTACCAATATTAAATCTCCTATCAGCTGGTTCAATGATTGTGTGTTGGTCAGTTAGCCATGGGAGACCGATAATTACATCTTCCTATCTCTTTTTGATGACGAGTGCTATGCTGGTTGTCCCAAGATTGCATATGCATACAATTATGTCTGTTTCTCTCATAGTTTCCCCAATATTGCTTGTTGACGCTAATCAAACTAATTCTCTGTGAGGCCAAAGAGATATAACATCAACAACCCCTGGCCTGACACAGTTGTGATATGCGGCTGTCTCAATAAGAGCAAATCACTTAACATTGTTGATGCATACTGGAATGCATATTGGCCCATGTCTGACCAATATAAGTAATAAATAAAATATCAGCTCCCAACAAACACAGAAATGCCTCGAGTCCTGGCATAAAAAATAATAAAATTACAAAAGGACCTGACAAAAACAAATATAAAAGGAAGCTATATATGCAAATAATCAAACATGCTGGGTGATTACACATGGAACAAAAGAGAAAATCAAATAATGTAATATAAATACATGGCTTTCTTGTATAATTAAAAGCATATTGGTACACAGGAAAACTTAATTGTCTATAAATAGTGAGATACGACTTGTGGTTGTGAGTAATTAAATCGTTTCAATGGATTTACTAATTTTTTAAAGAAACTGACACATTTGTAAATAAATAATATTGTGTATCAAAATAATTGACAATATAATAGAGATCACACAACACAATATTTGCAAAAAAACGAAACATGAAAAGTGATTAGTTTAAATTGCAGTACAATAATGACATGTCTCACATGACGTCTGCCTGAGGCCATTCACCGCGCTGCCCGTCACCTTACCTGCCAGGGCTGTGCAGTCTCAACATTCCTTCGAATGAGTGCAGTGCGCCGATAAAGTACAGCGAAAAGTGCTGTGTCACTCAGTCGTCAAATAATATTGAGTTTCTAGAAACTAAAGGCAATACAAAACAGTGACATCAATGGCATCTATAAAGAAATAAATAAGTAAGTATTACTGCTTAACACACAAACCGCAGAACTTAGCAGCATATGTTATTCAGAATCTTACAGTGTAACAAATAACTTTTTGTTTTGCAAATTCATATTGTATAATTAATTAAAGGGTCTTATGTATATGTTCGTTACCAGCAAGGCATTGAACTGAAAACAAGCACTGAGCTGCCCAAACATAAAACAAATCCATTATCCAAATATATATAATGTAAAAAGACACATTTAAGAACTATATGCTACAAAATTTTCATTTTTTTTTGTATTGTCAATTGTATTTAATTAGGAAAGTGTTCATTTGTCATGTCAGTTAATAAGGCTTCGTATGTTTTCATCTCATCATTTTATATAACTGTTCATAATTTTTGCAGCATGATCCTCCATACCTTTTCGCGCGAAAGCCGTGCAAAGCTGCAGGCATAATTGCCACGACACTAGCTTCATTCTAGTGACCAAGTGGGGTGGACATCACGCGCTGCCTCTCCGGGCCTTCATCACTTGTAGTAACCGCTTAGTGTATAAATAGTCAGATCATGCACCAGAACATTGACTTAATATTTTATTCCGGATAGTGTGCCACCCCACACCTCAGGAGCTTGCTAATTCCTGAGGAGTAATTATTTTCACTTAATTTCTATGTAGGCTTCGCGCCACTTTTTACAGTGCTAGAGCTCCCCGAGCTACGGTGGGGAATTATAATGTAAGTGTCTCCTCAGAGGGTTCATGGAAATAAATCGTTGTGTGAAACTACACACATATGTGATTATTTTCTCCAGCTGCTTCACTGCAGTTTTACTATTAATTTTGTTAATTACTGCATCACGACCACATAAAGGTGTATAGATGGAACAGTCTCTGTATGGGAGTGAGTACATATTGAGAGTGGATATTTACAGCTCTCACTAGCCTAGGCATATGGGATTACAGTGGAACATCCGATGCTGGATCATCAGAAAAGGCCACATCTAAGGGTTGGCGACAACATGCCCTACATTTCGTGCTCTTTGCACTGGCACCCTAGGGAAACATATCATCTTCTGGCAGGCATCTGTCCCAGACTGTAATTATCCACTGAACCGCACATTCCCTCTGAAGTCCTATCAACAAACTTCGTGTCAGATGGCACCCTTCCATGTGACCATTTCCTGCTGATGTGCGCTCGGTACATCCCTTCTCGAAGGGAGACGGTTGGGCGCGCAGTGTCCCTCGAGCTGTGAAAGTGCTGGGCGCCAGCTCAGTGTTGAGCAATGAGATGGGGTCGTGGGTAATCACCCTAGGGGACTCGAGGTAACACACCGTCAGATAATAGGAAAATGCGAGCTGTATGGCCGCTGCACACACCCGGATTAATGAACGCACTATTGGTTATATGAAAGATGATTATTTTATTGAACACTTAACCCAACAGACATGTGGTGACCGCGTGGTCGTACAATGTAACACACTTACGGATTACTATTAATTAAGACGCTTGACGCTGCTCTCCCCTCGGCGTGATGTAACATAAAATACAAGTTATTTCGTGGATGATGTGATGATACGATTACTGAGTAAGGTTGCAGCATCAGCGGCTGGCACTGAGGTTCTTGTGAAGCGAGAGACTTACCATGTCTGCCCGCGTTGAAGTGATGAAGCGTACTGGCTGAGAACTGCGCCGGCTCCCACTACCTGAGCGCGNGAACTGCGCCGGCTCCCACTACCTGAGCGCGCCGACGCCAAGCGGTGGAAAGATGAAACATAAATGCGACTTAAAAATGCTAATGAGATGTAAGAAAATGATATACCTTAGATTAACATAATCAAACACAATTACCCTATTCAACTTATATAATAAAACACAATTACCCTTGCACAAATACACAATAAATCAGGGTTATATTAATATTAAATATTTGCATCGCAGCAGCCACTGTATTGCCAACTTAGTAATGTCACATGTCCCTGGCTGGCTGGATATGTGATGATTGTCTTTAAACAAACACGATAAATATTATATAAATAAATACTGAATAGATACACTGAACCAATAAATAATAATGATTAAATTATTAAGCTCTGAATAATTAATGACACTGGTGCAATTTACACACATGGAACAAATACACTTGATAATTATGACACTGAATATATACATATAACCCTGAATAAACTATACTGATGTACTCCGATCAATTATGTCGCACTGATGTAATTATATTGGTGAACTCTGATTAATTACATAGCACTGAATAAATGATATTGACGAACACTGATTGGTTACATAACACTGAATACACTATCACTCTTGCCCGCATGCCCGCTGGTGTGGTGCATCTGGAGTGGAGGACACTACTGCGGCAGTCACAGTGGGCACAAAGGTACCAGTGANTGGTGCATCTGGAGTGGAGGACACTACTGCGGCAGTCACAGTGGGCACAAAGGTACCAGTGAACGCCTGGTTTACGTCACTGCTGAAAATCCTCATTGCTCAACATTGTCAATAAACAAGAAATTAAATTTAGTTAAAATGTTACAGTAAAATAGCAAAATGGATAACGAAAGTATTAAAAGTTTCTTCCATGACATAACATTGACTAACATTTTTGTCACAATAGAAATTATACATATTTTGTTTAAAAGTAGTGAAATGTTCCGCTGGGATGCATCTCTAACAGCTAATGTAGCACATTAGTAAAAATACAAAATAATGTGATAATTTTAAACAAGGTTTATCAGGTTTTCAGTAAAAATATTGTGAATCAAGAAGATGCACTGACAATTAAAATTCTATGGAAAAGTTTCTTTTTTTGAAACACTAATTTATAGTGCATATATTTGAAGCACTGGGAATTTTTCATAAAAAAATCTCAGTGTCTTAAAAATTATCTTGCTTGTTTATGCACGACTATTGCACAAATTCTCCGGTGAGAGTACAGTTGCTCTCCCCTCGGTACTTGAAACAAATAAAATAAATGTTTCAGTTAATTACTTGTATACTATTGTAGTGAAAATGATTTCAACCTAACATTCCGGTACCGAGGGTCTCGTGGAGCGAAAGACTTATACTTCTGGTCTCGTTCAGGTGCTGCGATGAACTGGGGCGAGCATGGGTTCGGCTTCCGCTACCTGGGCGAAAGCCGAAGCCAAGCGACGAAAAGGTGAAACACAACATAACACTGAAAGATGAAATATGTGATAAAAAATTATGTGAATTTATTTAAACCTAAGAAAACATAATGAATTACATAAACACACTTATAAAACTTGTAACATTATCTTAAATGTTTATATTGCACTTTCAGTGATGCGTCCACATTACACTAGCCACAGCATTGCAAAGTATACTATGAAAACCTCTCTGGCTGTGGCTGTGTCCTTTGTTGACATTTTGTACTCTAATGCACTACACTTTGTAGCACTTTCTCTCTGGCTCACAAGCCAGTTGGTGTAGTGCAGTTGGTGCGGTTAAACCGGCTGCGGCAGTCAGAGTAGGCACAAAGGAGCTCGTGAACGCATGATTAACGTCAAATGTAAAATAATATTGTTTGACTTGCATGTGAAAACACAATAAAAGAGTTTGATAAATAAAATATGTGTATCATTTAAAACAAATTTACCTCTTATCTTACTGTTTCTCATGTACACCATCAATTCAGAAAAAAGGTATTGTAAAGTGTAGTGGTGGAAAAAACTTAGTAAACATTTCGTTTTTCAAAACAGAGAAAAGAAACGAATACAAAAAGGAAATAAATTATGGAAAAAATTATTTTCTGAATAAAATTTGTAAACCATTTAGTTTACTGGAGTTGAGTTTGGGAGCATGCCTAGACAAGCAGGGTAGCTGACCTTGACAAAAGTTAAAAAAATCTGTCTTTGCATTCTAAGAGCAGTGCTAGCGTTTTCACAGGCCTGCACCTGCATGGTGTCAGGTAACTGGAGTCTGCGTGCATACATGCTTCCACATCGTTTCCACAATCTACATAGTGTCAGATAGCCTAAGTCAGCATGCATGGGAAGAGCTTTGTTAGAATTTCATATGTCTGCACCTGGACAGTGATTGGTAACTGCACACATGCATGTGTGTGTGGTTCCATGTCATTTTCAAAATCTGCATAGTGTCAGATAGCCTAAGTCAACATGGGTGCGAATATCTATGTTAGCATTTTTAGAGGCTTGCACCTGCTTGGTTTCAGGTAACTGGAGTTAACTAAAGATGGAAAAGAGAATGAGTCGCAGGCTTCACGAGCAAACACTGGCCCATCTAGAATGGTGGCAGAGTGGAGGAAGACAGAGGAGAGGGGGAGCTGAAATAAAAGTGGAGGAGAAGGCTCGTAGTATTAGTTGTGACCTTACTTTCATCACATTATGTCTGCACAACTCCGGCCTGAAGATGTAGCCATTTACTCCGATATTACCATGAGCTACCACAGAGTTCACTTCTGGATACCTGGTAAGGCAGAACGAATAGAAAGCTGCAATGGATTTGAACACTGTGTCAGCATGAATGAAGAAGATGGGTTTTTCAGCTTGGTTACAGTACCATGCTGCTTTATTACCTGTCCAGTGTACCACCTCTGGCCAGACTCAAAGCGGTCCCACGCTACCAGTTAGCTGATAAGTCAAGCAAAATAAGATCACCTACATCAAACTTGGGGTCTTAGCAAAATTGTATAATATCTCAGAAGGCCAGACAGCTACCAGATTACTTAGTGGTCCGAGCATTGCTATGGAGAACGTCACACTGCCATTTTGAACCATGTCAGAACAACTTGGGAGACTATGTGTATCCCACTTATCTGCGATGTGTATGCTGCATTTGTACTCTGAGCATCAGTCTTCATCCAGTCTTCGGCTGGTAATCAGCCATGTTTGATCCAGAGCAATACTACTGGTGCATGCACCCGGGTTTTCCAGAGTGTGGAATATTATGTGGACGATCTCCTGGTAACATGTGTTGAGCAATGTGCAAATTATGTACATATTTACTTCTCATGGGACACAATAGCCATGCCAGACTGTATAAAACCTGAAATTGTGAGAGACTGTAATAGCAGAGAATGTGCATTAACCTTTGTCGACCATATATGCATAGTTTTCCATGCACACTATGAGAAATGAAAATCAAATTTTAAGCGAAGTGGACAAGGCATTTTATGATGATTCTCAACACGAGAATTTGCTGTCAACGATACTAATGAAAAGTTCCTTGACACATTACAATCTGTTTAAAGAAGCATCCAAAGTGCCACTTCGAAATGCTAAATCGTGCACTGGGTATCGGCACAGTCTAGTGAATGGCTATGAACCATCCTGGACTGAACTGCAAACTAGGGGGTGTGTGAACATACTCTGTCCCATTTACAGGCAGAAATTACTCATTGAAGTCAAATTTTCGCCATAAAACCTCCTGGCCAAGCAGATAAGACCCTATAAATAAAGCAGATATGTTCATAAATGTCAATTGTCTGTGAACCATGGATCGAGAAGCATATAGTATGGACTCTAGCAGCAGTGGCTATGCTAGCAACTGTTGTGACTCATCCCACAGTGGCAAAACAACAGAAGAAACCAGTGACTCAACCTCCAGTGACCCCATCCAGTTGTGTACCAGTCTGCAACCAGTCTTCTTCTGCTTAGTCTGCTGTCAACAGCAGTCAAGAGGTCCAGCTTTCAGCTAGCCCAGTCACCATGGACCCTGGATACGATGGTGACGAACCATTTTCTGAAGACTGCGAGGAAGATGAAGAGGTGTTCCTGTTTCCTGATCCTACTAGCACCGAGTCGGCACTATGCATAATGTGCAACCCAGCACTTGCTAGGACTATGTTCGTGAAGGCTTACATTGTGTGCAGTATGGTATTACCTTTAAAAATAAATGTGGTGATATTTACAGCTCGATATACTTTGAATTATGTAGTGAGAATGTACATTTCCGTCTACAGTGGAATGTATTTTCATCATGAGAAACCTACACGGTAGTATCCAGCTTCGTGTGTGAAGATAGGATTTGCGATGTTCATCTCTGTGCTCCGAAGCTAGAATCGTCTTATGCAATGCCCGGGGACCCCAAGGACATCAAGTAAAGAGAATCATGAGATGGTAAACAACATTATAGAAGTATTAAGCATGATATACTTGGTGGTTTACCGACAATGGATAAACAATGTGCATTAATTTTGTGCTCCGTATATAGACAAAAACTGCTTCGAGAAACTCGATTTTCCCCAAAAACATTCATAACAATTCAAGCTGAACTATATAAATAATGAATATATGTTTGTTTATGCATCATGACCCAAACACCACAGCGTATGTACTCCAGCAGCAGTTATGCTAGTAGTGACTCATCCTCCAGTGACTACACCAGCAGCAGTTCCACCCTGTGGGCCTTTCATGTTTATCCACACAGATGATGCTGTTCCCTTCAAAACATTCATAGACTTTGACATGTCGACTTCATGAGTATGGAAAGTAGTAAAAATTTTTTTAACTGATGTACAATTTTTTTGTAAAAATGTAAATAAATTAATGTATGTAAAAAAACACATATTTCTTAAAATAACCCATGTACAATAAGTATATTCAAAACTGGTATACACTCAAAAGTGTCATGCAAAGAAAGTTTAATTTGCAAGCAATATTAAAAGTTTTCATACTAATTTAAATTTTAGAGGCTGATAAACAGAGTGTAATTACCGAACTTCTCATGCCGGTCGATACAAAACACAAGTGTTGTTACATAATCACACCAAAACTGTATGCGCCTTTATTCCCACACGAATGACTAACATAAACACTAGCATCAAAAAACATTTCTCAGTTCCTTCGCTCGCCATACAGAACTCAGCCGATTTTAATCAACTCGAATATGACATAATACTTCAGATCCTACCATAGCTCTCCCCCTACTCCTCCTACTCATGCTCGCACAAATTTAATTTAAAACAGACTGTCTAAATCCATTGTATAAACCACTGCAGCAGAACGGACTGTATAAGTAATTAAACACACATTAATACGTATAAATAAATTTCATTTATGTACTTGTTATATACATTCTATATTTATAATTATTTTGTACATTCGATATTTTCAATTCCCTATGGTTTTCATATCATAGATATCCGCCAACAGTCTCATATGATATAGTCCTGATACTTCAGTTCATTGATGATTGAAGATATTTCAACAATATGTGAGAGATCCTCGCGTTTTTGCAGCTAAATCAAATATCTAAGTCTATCAACAAGTTCATTCGGGTCTTCAGGAAATATGTAACGAGAGTTATTGAGGCCTTCTGCCTTCTTCGCATCACTTGTCGAAGGAAACTCGTAGGTGAAACGTGTGGGAACATCGAGGGAATCATCATCCTTCTCACCAGATTATTCGTCAACACTGTCGCCACAGTCATTATCATCAATGCTATCTTCATGATCGTCTCCGCCTCCTGTTCCATCCTTAATATCACATTTACTTTTTTTGTAGGAATCAGATGGACATCATCAGTATTTAGAGCTGACAAAAGTTTATTTTGAAGTTCGTCGACTTCACGCGAACGCCTTGCAAGTGTACATTCCACACATACCGATTCAATCATGCCTTGTAGGTTTCGCATTCCATCATTAGCGTTAACTGTCTCGTCATAATTGTCCGCGGAAACAGTACCCATTGATGTAGCAGGAGGTATTGGTGACATCACTTGCTGTCTCCCAGTAGACGAACTCTTGCATATATTGATGTGTTCCTTCATTGTATCCCCTTGCATAAACTGCATGTGGCCACTGCTTCATCATGCGAGTTTCCTCGTCGTCTGCGAACATTTTATGTAGTGTATTAATAGGAGGTAACGAACTCGTCACATACTGTTTCCCAGTGAGCGAAAAAACACTACATTTATCAGCCTTGATGTATTTATTTAAGTTATCACTTCTAGTGAACTGTCTGGAACGTTTATAGCAGCTTAGAAAATCATGAGATGGGTTCTTCAAAANTTTAAGTTATCACTTCTAGTGAACTGTCTGGAACGTTTATAGCAGCTTAGAAAATCATGAGATGGGTTCTTCAAAAAATCACTCTTCTCATGTCACCGTGGGTTGCAACTTTTACTGAAGTTCTTGTCACAGTATCAGCATTGTTTTCCATGTAATTCTTTGGCAGGATGAGAAGGTATATCCATAGAGGTATGCTCCACAGTAGATTTTGTACAATTCTTGACTTGCATCGTCTTCAAGAATATGTGAATTCATACACTTGTACTACTGCACAGTGCTGACTCCATAGTGCTTACTCCTCAGTTGTGACTCCTCAGATGTGACTCCTCAGTTGTGACTCCTGCCAACTGACTCCTGCAGACGGACTCCTGCTGACTGACTCCTGCCGACAGACTGCTGCAGACTGACTCCTGCCAAGATCTTACTGATTTGCTGGTTCAATAGCAACTAACCTATGAGGCATGAATATAATAATTTATATATGCAGATAATTAATCATGTTCATTGAATGTCGTGTCAGCTCTCAGCCATTTATCATATGGCGCATGGCCGATGCTGGTTGACAAGTTATTGACTAACTAATTCTCGAGCTAAACGAACAGACGCTGGATAACTCAATATCCATACCGCTCACTCGCGAGCATGCCCATGATCGTCAATGTAGCTCCATCCGATCGGGACTCGAACCGATGGTGCTCACTCGCCATCATTTTCGGTGTCCAGAAGCATGTCTCCCTGTTTGCGAAGCATTTCACGAACCATTCATCCATTGTACGAACTTTCCCTTTTGAATTCACTTTACGAAACACATTATGAACGAAGCATCTAATTGGAGGAACATTTCTTGTACTGCTCTTTTAAGGGGCCCGGCTTATGCACACAGAAGGAACTCTTCCATACATTTAAAATGAAAAAAAATATATATAAATTTTAAATGTAAAAAGTATGGGAGCACTCTGAGAAAACCCACATACATATTCGCGCGAGAAGAAATCGCATATAATTGGAAAACCCGCAGATGTCACCCTCGATACATAAACATATTATATATATTTTTAATATATATGTTGGTATATATTACTTAATTATAGAACATACATAGAAAAATTATATATATATATATATATATATATATATACATTATTTTACACATAATCATTATAGATAATCCTACAAACATTATGTAAAATAAATAATTATAAAAATTAGTTACGTTTAATGCATAAATCTTGTAACAAAGTACACATCACAGTCGATGAGAAGCGAGTAGGAATTACTGCAACAGACAGGTAAGCCCCCCAGTGATGGTGTAGGACACTTTCAGGCGCATACCAATGGTCCTGTGTAATTTTCCCTTGATTTTTGAGAGATTTTTTAAGTATATTTGAATCACAAAATTTACGAACATGACATTATAATAATCCTGCGACCACGGATTAAGGTAACTGTTGTGTTGTTTCATTCTGTTGGTTGCCATGCCTAGAGCTGTTTCCGCAACAATCTTAACTTAACCCCTAAATTTATTTGGAACTTCGGTTCTTTTTTTTTCATACCTCTGCATGTGCTATCGCAGCCCTAGTATTTACAATTGACATTAACGCCACATTTTCGTCACATTTTTGCGAAATCNCTCTGCATGTGCTATCGCAGCCCTAGTATTTACAATTGACATTAACGCCACATTTTCGTCACATTTTTGCGAAATCGGACCATGGCACACCTCTGATGAAATTACCGCATTGCTTTCATTTGTGTAAATTAAAAGTGTTCGTTTGCGAGACCAAGTAACCACAGAGCATTCAAGATGGAGCCGTGTAAAACGCGTAGGCGTAACAACTGAACCGTTTCTCTTCTGTTTGCTTTGTACATACACTTATTCCACGCTTACGTTCATGCAATTAAATATTTGTCATGACCCAAAATGTTCCCTTCTACGCCGACCCCGAGGTGGATATTCACGGAACACTGTTTTCCTAGCCTTACATTAAAGAACAAAAACAAAGCCAAGAACGCTTCTCTTTTTTTTATGCGGATGTGGGGAGCTTAGCTTCTATGGTAAACGAAAGCGAAACGCAACACGCATTAAAACATTGGTAAATATATGTACTTAAAAAACAAGAGTTTATTATTAAAACGGACAACACATCTAAAATCCAACGAACTTGAGTCCTTGCCTAAAATCTTCTTTCACTTTATGTAAACAAATATTGATATTTCAATATTAAATTCTACTTAATCTTTTTTGCGACCAAAATAAATTTTCGATAAAAAAAATATTTTTAATAACTTCCGAATGAGGGAAAATTTTTTATCTAACTGAATAAACAATCATATTTTCTCGGAGATCTTCCATTCACCACGCTCTTGTGTTCCGGCGCTGCTCCATACTCACCTCGCTTCGCCCTCGTCAGCTCTCAACATCTCCATGTTAAGAGCCGTCCATATCTCTTCACTCACTCTTCATACATATTTTCTAAATATTATTTTCTAATTTTTTAAAATAATAATATTAAGTTTTAATGTTTTTGCTGACCCTTTTGTAGGCACTTAATTTTACGGTTTCAGGTGTTGATGTACTCAAAGTCGACAGAACACTTGTTTCGTTGTCACTGTACGTTATATGTTCGGCTTCAGTAATATGAATCGATTATGACCTAGACAAGAAAGACTGTTTGCGAATCATTTACCCACAGGTTACGTCATTGATCATTATAGACCAAAATTACCCATATGTGCGTAATCGTACACAATTATGTTCACTGGGTCATATTGTCTAAGGCAGATATAATATTTTTTTAATGTGAAAAAAAGTAATGAGGCATTAATTTTAATATAATTTGTTTTCTCCGGCCTAGAAACCAATTGAAGTGGTCGCTAGCACACAGAAATATGATATAGTTCATATTTGAAAAAAAAAAATTTGTTTATGTACACTAGAGACAATACATGAGATTCATTGTCTGCGCACGATGGAAAGATTTGACCCGTTCACGCGAAATTATGAAACGTAATTTATAATTTGTGAAATATACATGTTCATACATTGTGGATACGTCAAAGCTTAAAAGAAATTTACTTGTTAAAAACCCATAATTTTCTTTTTCTTTAACACGTATCTTGCGCAGTGGCGGACTTAAGAGCACGGCGGAGGGGGTGACTGCCCCAACCCCCCTAACAGCCAGAGAAAAATACGTTTTTTACACAGTATTTCCTGGGATTAAAATGCATGTAGTAAAAATATTACGCAGTTGTAAATAAATATTTGGAAGCTAATCACTATGTGTATTTATGTACGCAAACACAAACACGTATATTACAAACTCGAAAGCACTCATTTAGACTCATTTTAGATTTTATCACGTCGCCATTCTGTCCGCTAAGAATTTCGAATGAAAATACTAAGCTCTAATATTTATTAGTGACGAAGTAATCAGGTAAGTCACCAAACAAGCATGTACATGTGAGTCTGCACGTATGTTTCTACAACAGTTTTAACACCAGAAATGCAACGAAATTGCTGCATTCCTCCTCTCGACTGAGTTAGCCACTATTCACATAGGACGGGTCTTTCTCACCATGATGTTTTTATTTGCTTGTTGATTTAAGCTCTTAAGAGTTTACTTTTAGAAAAAACCTCTCGAGTGATAGCGTGTAGTGCAGGAATAACATCTAAATTATTAATGTGTAACTAATTCACAATTTAAATAATATAAATATTACTTTCCTGAAGAAAACTCATTAGCATGCAAAAGAAGGGCATGGGGTCGGTAAAACAATATTTACTTGTTTTAGAATTCGATTCACTTAAGATTTATTTTGCGTAAAACATTCCGATGTTTCTCTGAAATACGAGACAGTTCAAAAGTTCAATAAAAAATATTTAAAAAATTCCCTTATTTAAATATAGATAAGATTAGAGTTCTTTGAAAAACTCTATATCCGTTAGATACCCGATGGTCGTGTGGTTAGATGGCAGATGTGTCACTCATCTCTCAAATGTCTCTTATATTGGGTATGTTTATAACAGCTTCATAAGAGACGATTTGAGTTTTTATTGATTCAAGGAAACCAGGGTAATTTTTATCCTCGCAAAGAAAATGTTAACAAGAAGAACACAAACAAGAAAACGACGAGCAGTTAGAAAAAAAACTAATTGGCCTAAAGCTACGTCACATGTTTCCAGTATGGTACAGGATTGAAATATACATATAACACATCGTATTGGAATACCAACAGACAAATGTACGAATGACTTTAGAACACTGTGGTGGTTTTCAAAAAAATGCAGAGAGATGCGATCATGTAGTTTATAGTCTTTACTACAATCTGTCTCGAATTTATCAATATCCAAGTCGCCAACTGATAATACAGCTGTAATAATTTCCAAAGCCATTTATTTCTTTACTGCATTTTCAAAAAATAAATGCTGTTCTTATTTCAATACTTCGGAGAACAATTAAGGAAACCGTGCGAGACTTGCTGGATCCAACGCCATACTGCAGTGTTAACAGTTTAATGTACAACTGCACAAAATCGCAGAAGCGCTCAAATTGTTTTCAAATAAAAAGCGTGGCAGTTAATGTAAGGGCACTGGCCATAGCACTTAGGGATCCGACATTTATTGTGACATTTACAAATCGTAGTGACGTAAAATATACACAGGGATACTGCTTTCAATAGTATGGTAGTGCTTCGAGCGAGAATAGAAATATACAACCTTATAGCTGTTGAGTCTTTTAATACACTTTTCGCTAAAGCTGAAGAAACTGCAAAATTATTATGTATGTCAATCATTGTCCCTCATACCATCAAACAGTAAACTTTTTACTGCAAAATACCTGAAAATATTACTAAACATTAGAATGTCGATGTTTAAACCTCTACTGACAAATGTTGCCAAAACGCCGTGCCCGAATTCAGGTATCTACTAGTGTACTTGCACCCTTGTATGCTTCGCAGACCCTTGGCGCCATACTTGATGAATTCGGACAGGCAACCTTGCTGGCTTCGTCCACAGCTATTACCCAGCCAATTATTTTTATTTAACATGCATTTCGGTGAAGAACTTGTTTATTGTCGAAATTTTGTAGGGTTAACTCAAGGATTCAATAATATTTCAATTTGACTTACATCAAATTTATTGTCATGCTGATTGTATGTTGGTTTGCAATTTTGATTGCTTGTTTTACATTAGCTTCTGTCGGTTATGAACAGATTGGCCTAATACAAATTTATTGTTTATAACTTTTTTAAGACGTATCTTTTCATAACTAGTTACTTAACCTTCGAATTAGTAATGTTGCCCTATTATTCTTTAAATAATATAATAATATCGAAAATCAATTGTAATCTACAAAATGCATCTCAAAATGGCGGCACATGTAAGCCGCAAGACCGCGAGAATTATACATGTTCGTGTACTTGTATACTTGCAATTCGGACGGCACTGATGACGTCACTTCCGGGGACAGGTACGTATGAGTATGTACGTACTTCTCAGGATATTCGGATGTGGCATAATGTTTCTAATCACATTTCTCTACTGAATTCGTTCATGCAAAATATTTTTAATTACCTCTTATCTGACCATTGATATATGATACAGCAAAGGAAAATTGAAACTTTTTGCACCTTTATACTGTATTGTTTTAAAAACGATCTGCAAAATCACCTAAAGTAGAGATTTCATTGTGAAAGCTAAATATAAAAGCTGTAAGGTAATAATGGACGTTTTCCAGAGTTTTGTAGTGGAACAAATGCGTACCGCATTACAAGATTGCTGTTTAAACTGCTGTTTTGCATGTCAGAGTGTTTTGTAAGTCCCGAACACACGTGCCCTATATTGCGCAGAATTAAAACATTATTCCTATCACACTGTGGATAGAAAGATCTCAGTGGACTTGCTTTAAAGGACGTGCATCAAGACATTCCGAATGACAAGGAGCTGCATGTAAGAAAGCCTCATTTGTAAAGTAATACAGTAGCTGTTACTCTCCTACTTCAGTCAAGCACGACTATTCTGATATAAGTGCTTTTAAATATTTAGTTTTTACTGTAATTCAGAAAACTTGTCAAGGAAATTTGTTCTGAATATAATAGAAATCTCACACTGGTAAAATGTTATTTATTTATAAATTAAAATACTCATATTTTTAACGATATATTTCTATTGGAATAATTGAAATATGCAATATTGTTGTCTTGGTATAAATTATAAACTGGTGTAAGATATTTCACTGGTATTTTAAAACGAAATGTTTAAACTTGCGGTACATAAATATTTGTTCCGAAACGAACTTTGCCATGCCGACGATTACTGAAAATATTTCCTCTACACATATAGAATTATTAAGATAAAATGCAATGTCACACAAAAATATACAATACTCTTTATCACAAAAGGTTATCTAGATTAAAAAGTCTGGAATAATTTCAAACTCAAATTTATGACAGTCCTCATAGCATCAGAATGATTAACACAGAATACGCTTTTTCTTCCACGAAATGCGCAAAGACATTTTGCAAAGTGAAGGCAGCTGAACATCGTCAGGTTTCCCTCACTGACTTCATCTTACACTCGCTTCGCAGTNGACATTTTGCAAAGTGAAGGCAGCTGAACATCGTCAGGTTTCCCTCACTGACTTCATCTTACACTCGCTTCGCAGTTTTGTGTCCAGGTTTGTGTCCGGTAAAACTAAAGTTTGATCACGTCTTTTCTTATCTGAAGGACCTTTATTTCTGTTCCACTTACTCATCCTTATCTACATTATCATAATGTGTATTTTCTTCGTATTTTTCTCACAAAAGCATTTTCCATTGAAACAATTATCTGTTTACAGTTATTTCACAATTAATGAAACCACAATTTTTNTTTCTCACAAAAGCATTTTCCATTGAAACAATTATCTGTTTACAGTTATTTCACAATTAATGAAACCACAATTTTTGTAGATTTGATAACTGTACGCAGTAAATAGTTTGTTCGTTTTACAAACAATTCTTTGAAAAAAAAAAACAGACGTAGCCAAAAAATATTGTTGCAGCACTATAGTATACAACACCGTTTCTTTACAACGCACTTTTATGAAACATTCAAAATTGTTTATATGTTTATAATAAACAAGTTTATGTTGGTTGCATCTTAAAATTTAACCTTAGTTTTACCCACGCCACAGTAACATGTAACATCTGCTCTTTATGTACTTGATTTGTTAAAAATAAAAATCTTGGTAACTAGTTTCCGAAGAATATTTTGTAAAAATTTAGAAAAGTTTTACAGTGCAGCTAATAGTGCAGGTTTATAGAGCGAGAAATCATAATTCATAGTATTATTCTGTAACACGAAATAATGTCAAGTTAACTTAAATGTGCTGTCAGTTTAACATTAAAACCAAGACAAAACTCACGTGCCCATACAACACGATGTTCGAAGATTTGAAGATGTCGTTTTAGAGCACTTCTATTTCTCTTTCCAGTTCATTACAAGGACAATTGAAATGTCTTTGAACTACAGATGAGAAAACATATATGATAATGTGCAATTGAGACACGTCTTTTTACTACAGTGAACATACACAAATTAATAGGGTGTTTCTGTAAAATTACAAAAGCGTAAATTTTTTCATTATTTTTCAATATATTTCAAAGTCACACTGTTTCAAAGCGTATGTTTCACGGTTCTATACAAATTTTAAACGACATTACAGAAGCTCTGTGAATGATATTTCGAATAAAAATAATTTGTACTGCATTTAAGCATTTTAGTACTTCAAGTTGAATAAGTTTTGAGTTCAAAATCTTTACGTCAGTGCTTTGTTAAAATGTATACATAAATCACTAGAAATGAAATTTATGTTTTTTAAATACATTTTATGATTTCACGGTGTTTTACAGTTCCGTTTGTTAAAATGTTGTACAGAGGGAAACTTTAAGAACTGTTTCCCCAGAATTTGTTTTGTACAAAAAAGTTTTAATGTTGATATTTGAATCGCCATTATTAAAAATTATTTATATTCCAAAATCAGAATTAAACCTCCATACTGAAAATTAGGAAGGAGTTTTACAATCACGACAGCAAGATTAGGTTTCATACATAGCTTATAACAGAAATTTACATGTTTCTCTTACTTGATTTTTAATGTGATGTGACAGTGCTTGGAGCTGTAATTAAACTTAGGAAATCAAATTCGCACAAAATTTTAATGGCTACATTTATTTTGTGCCAGTATTGACATTCAAGGGATTATACTTCACCTTAAAGATTTTACTTATCTATATGGGATGCACTCAAAGAAAAAAAAACACCAACCATATGACGGCCATGAAATGTATTTATAAAAAAAAATATTCCTGTAACTTTTTTTGATGCGAAGAAAGTATTANGTGATGTGACAGTGCTTGGAGCTGTAATTAAACTTAGGAAATCAAATTCGCACAAAATTTTAATGGCTACATTTAATTTGTGCCAGTATTGAAATTCGAGGGATTATACTTCACCTTAAAAGATTTTACTTATCTATATGGGATGCACTCAAAGAAAAAAAACACGAACCATATGACGGCCATGAAATGTATTTATAAAAAAAAATATTCCTGTAACTTTTTTTGATGCGAAGAAAGTATTANAACCATATGACGGCCATGAAATGTATTTATAAAAAAAAATATTCCTGTAACTTTTTTTGATGCGAAGAAAGTATTAACACAATAACATGCATAAGTAACCAAGAGTATGCAACAAAATTGCTTACAATGCCTGAAGGGTATAAGAATTGGAATTTTCCCCAAATTTCGGAAGTTGCACAGAAAACCGCCCATCCCTAAGACGATTCCTTAAATGCTCCACTGATCTTTTGTGTTGCATCATGCGTAAATCTTACCCATCTTTGTCTGTGGATATTAGATGCATGTTACGACATTAAGAGTGCTACCTATATTAGTACATTCATGGTTACTTCCAACATTTCTGATGCTCTGCTTAAGTTCTATTTTCATGCAAATAAAATTAAGAACAACGAACCACATTCGTGCGCGTATTTCTTAATAACACGCCTGTTTACATTATTTACATATACATTTTAGGTAACAGTTTAATTTAGCCAATAAATTAATGATTCATTATGTTACACGACACAACGAAATACATGTGGTTATTTAAAAAAAACCCGCGAAAAAAACTGCGTTTCAATGTGTAAATCATTATACGTGGATTTACTGTATTTGTGTATGCAGCACAGATGAAGTTGACTTTTCAAAACATGTCACAACCCTAGCCGAGCTCTCGAACGTAGTTTAGAAATGGTATTTTTATTCAGAGACGTAATATATTAAGGGACCTGTCTACCTGAGCTGAGTTGNTCGAACGTAGTTTAGAAATGGTATTTTTATTCAGAGACGTAATATATTAAGGGACCTGTCTACCTGAGCTGAGTTATTATACTTGACGTAGCATTTATTTATGTTCCTGCCACTTGTTTATTTGAAAAATATAGATGACGGTATATCTCAGCGGGCAGTAACTATGTTATGAGAACAACAGTATTTTTAATATATATGTANTCGAACGTAGTTTAGAAATGGTATTTTTATTCAGAGACGTAATATATTAAGGGACCTGTCTACCTGAGCTGAGTTGTTATACTTGACGTAGCATTTATTTATGTTCCTGCCACTTGTTTATTTTAAAAATATAGATGACGGTATATCTCAGCGGGCAGTAACTATGTTATGAGAACAACAGTATTTTTAATATATATGTANAAAAATATAGATGACGGTATATCTCAGCGGGCAGTAACTATGTTATGAGAACAACAGTATTTTTAATATATATGTATAAGTTCAAAAAATAACACAAAGCTAATGTAGTTCGGTTACTAGTTTCTTAGAGCACGCAGTGTTTTCCTGCACGGACTGATACATAGTTCTGTGCAGATGTGGCGATTTTTTTAATGATTTCAAAGTCTGGGAAAAGGGGCTAAGTTTATTTTTTCAGGTGAAATAATTTAATATCTCTTTGTTCTATCTGTTCTGCCCTGCCAATCCGCGCGGCTCTTGTCACGGCCTCGCCTTGCGCGCTGCGAGGGGTCTCGCCCTGCGCATTGCGGCGACGGCGAAACTTCACGCCGCCGGCGGAGATAGCTCACGCACGGCTACTCGTCGCGCTGTGATGGCAACGCATGCTCTCGCCCGCACCCTGGGTCGATGTACTTGGCCGGCGAAGTCTCGAGATAGATCAATTGTTTCCAAAACTGAAATTACGATCTACTGCAACTCTCATTGCGATTATTTTTGAATGAAAACTGAGATAATAACTAATAATCAACGGTAGGATGCAAATATAAATTTTTTATAAATTAAAATTTTTTATTGAAACAAAATTTATTATTTAAATTATAGTTGATGTTACATGTTGATGGGAAGGAGTGTGAAGAGGCGTCCCTGCCTGTGCCGTTAACCGATTTGGTTGACCCAAATTATCCTGGTATTTTCCAACTGCTATCATTCCTACATAGTTTTTGAGAAAATAAGTAGTGTGGGAGCGGAAGTCAACCATTAATAATGNTTTCCAACTGCTATCATTCCTACATAGTTTTTGAGAAAATAAGTAGTGTGGGAGCGGAAGTCAACCATTAATAATGCCTGGCCAAAATCGTTACCTTATATTTCACGTAGTTTCTGACAAAATATGTTAGACGGGGAGGAGGGGAAGTTAGCCTGTGAAAATGCTATGGTAAGTATAGGTACTATTTTCCTTGTATCAATCCGCGCCTCCCCACCACTTGGCTGCGTTTTATTATGGAGGAAGCGTGCTGAAATCTCTCAGTCCGATACCAGGGCTTGTCGTCTGCATATCCGAGTACCCTCCTGCTTCGTCGCCATTTTGTGCTTGGAGAGTTATTGCGAGGTTTTACGGTCGCCTTCCATTTTGCTTCGAGTTTTTACTCGCGAAGGTACGTTATGATTTGAAGTAAACCTTTATTAATTTAATTTTTTATTATTTTAAAATACATTTTTGGAAACTTTTTTGGATTATTTTGGTTTTAAGGTCAAAGGTCAACGGGGTCAAGGTCAAAGTCACCGACTGTAATAAATTAATCGAANTATTTTAAAATACATTTTTGGAAACTTTTTTGGATTATTTTGGTTTTAAGGTCAAAGGTCAACGGGGTCAAGGTCAAAGTCACCGACTGTAATAAATTAATCGAATAAAAATTGCATGTGAAAATTTCTTGTTTTTTTTNCCATTTTGCTTCGAGTTTTTACTCGCGAAGGTACGTTATGATTTGAAGTAAACCTTTATTAATTTAATTTTTTATAATTTTAAAATACATTTTTGGGAACTTTTTTGGATTATTTTGGTTTTAAGGTCAAAGGTCAATGGGGTCAAGGTCAAAGTCACCGACTGTAATAAATTAATCGAATAAAAATTGCATGTGAAAAATTTTTGTTTTTTTTNGGGGTCAAGGTCAAAGTCACCGACTGTAATAAATTAATCGAATAAAAATTGCATGTGAAAAATTTTTGTTTTTTTTTATGTGTACCTAATTTGCCAGAATAAAGTTTAAAAGGCACAGTAATAAAATAAATAAATTAAAAGGTATTGTATAAAGTACCATTATACTATGTACAAATATATAATTCAATAAAAATAATTTTAAAATTTAACAACTTAAAATTTTGAATAAAAATATATAATCAATAAATGATGCAGGCAGTCAAAGTCCTCCCACATCATGCATGTAGGTGTACTGTTGATTTAAAAAATATGTATTTTTAAAAATAGGAATGAAAAATAACATATATTCCCTATGTCTGTAACTATGATTGCCGTCAGCTCACCTGGCAGCTGAATCGATAAATTAACGCCACCTGTGTGTCGAAAATAGAATCCAACATGGAGAGTGCCGACAGTTCAACCTATAATTTAAAAACATAAACAAGTATGGCTGCCATATAGTGGCTAAATGGACAACTCGCCTGGTGATATCGATAATTAATACACTAGTGATGTAAAAGTAAACATATGAAATACAAGATGGCGTCCTCCAGAAATATCTAAACAAATGAGAAACTAAAATACCTAGATGGCTGCATATGATAGAATGAGTATAGGTGTGAATTGGTGGGGATGGAGACCTGCCTACTAAACAGCCAATATAAATGGTGGTGGAGGTCAGTCGTCTGCCGGGTATGGTGCTGGGGGACACCTCCAGAAATGCTAGTTTTTAAATAATAANATGGTGGTGGAGGTCAGTCGTCTGCCGGGTATGGTGCTGGGGGACACCTCCAGAAATGCTAGTTTTTAAATAATACATTTTTTAATAACTTTAATAATTATTTAAATTAATGATTTTAATTAATAATATTTTAATAAACTTTTTGTTAATAATTTTTTAACAATATTTTTAAATTTTTTAAATATATTTTTTTTTAATTTTTGAAATAAATTTGTTGGGAATTTGTTGGATTCTTTTGGTTTCAAGGTCAAATATTAACAAGGTAAAGGTCAACGGGGTCAAGGTCAAAGNTTGGGAATTTGTTGGATTCTTTTGGTTTCAAGGTCAAATATTAACAAGGTAAAGGTCAACGGGGTCAAGGTCAAAGTCACTGAGATCCAAAATGGAGGATAATATGGCTGCCTGAGGACAGGAATTACCGAGCATGAACAACTCCGAGCTCCGCCGTCGAACGCCGATATGCCAAAGTCGGCCATACCATTCTACTTGTGTTAATAGGCAAACAAATAAAATAAAATGTAATTTTGATAGTCAGTATGTAAGATTTTAAGGGGGTTCGTAGTACTTAAGTATTATGTAGGGGAGAGTGTAGTGTAAATGGGTGCCGCATTATGGGAACATTCTGATATCTATGGCGTTGTCGTTGTAGACTGAATTGTCGAATAAAGTGTAGTACTGTTACATGGAGTATTAATTGTGTGTACCAATGCACAAGTTTACCTTAAATTGCATGCCTTCCTTCTTCACACGATATCATGTTTCCACTGCTACCAAATTCAGCTACTGCCTTGCCTAAGGTCCTAAATGGTGGCTTTCAGAATTAAATTTTACTTCTTATAAAACTTAATCTCGGCATATAATATTTAATTAAAATATTTAAATGTGGGATCAGGGCAAGTCTCTGTTCTGTAGTTGTCTCGCCTTCAGTTCCCACACTTACTGCTTTTCCCCCTGCTCTTTTTTGGCATGTGTTAAGCTTTACCACAATTAAAGCACTCGAGCAAGGTACCTACTCAAATGGCCTTCCTTGCCATTTCTGAAACACTTTCTCGGCCCTTTGTCTACACATCACTCCTTTCGCTCACTGTGCCTGGCGAGAGTCATGATTATCCTGCCATTGTTTACACTTACGCCACACGAACATTTACTACCCAACATATTTTGTTCGTCACTTCCTCAAAACCGAATACCGTATTCGAAATATTTGACATCCAGGACAACAACTTTATTTGGATTTTGCTATGAATCCCTTCCAGTAACTGACAAAAGCTAATTTTTCTTGCCTTTACACAATTTTTGCTGGCTGGACCATGAAATATTTTCCGTAACCAACAAGTCTGAATTGTGTGGCATATTCCCTGACTGACTGNTTTTTGCTGGCTGGACCATGAAATATTTTCCGTAACCAACAAGTCTGAATTGTGTGGCATATTCCCTGACTGACTTTCCCTGAATTTTTTGAAAAAATTATCGACGGAAGCCACATTGTTTTCAAATGCCTTAACATATTTTCTCAAAAAATTCAAACAGTAAATTTTACATGATGAGTTGATTTTAATACAGCANCAGTAAATTTTACATGATGAGTTGATTTTAATACAGCAAATTATAATTAATTTATGAAAAAATAATACTCATAATTTATTTGAATGCATACCAGCACTTATAAGAGTGCCATTGGATACATCAATGTTCTTTGTGGATTTGACTCGAAAAACTCGATAAACCGTAGCCAGTGCGTCTAAAGTAACATTATGATCATCATTTGCAAATAGTTGGGGTATATTGTATGTACTGGTTCCCTATTACCCTGTAAC
The DNA here is from genome assembly GCA_002778355.1 of Clitarchus hookeri. NCBI lineage: Eukaryota > Metazoa > Arthropoda > Insecta > Phasmatodea > Phasmatidae > Clitarchus > Clitarchus hookeri. Next base: position 722,287 of record NQII01000591.1, read on the forward strand.
ATAAATTTTCTTATCGTCGTTATGCATTTTCACCACCTTGTAAGTGTCCATACAAAAGGAAAAATGAATACACATCTCCTGCAACGAGCCTTTTATAGATGTTTATCCCTCTTACTGTAAAGCACCTAACCCACCAATACCAGTGCTGCCACCAGTTATTTCACGTGCGAGCAGTAATTTTTTTGGTCATTTTTGGTCGAAGGTATTAGGTTAATAATACATACTGTTTTCCTGCATAAGCATGCAGTTACCGCTAAACAGCGAAATGAAGGAAGACTTCAACCCCAAATTTTATCTACAGATACGACAATGTGAAATAATGTAACACTTACTAGTCAAAAAAAGAAAACAGTAAGGCAACGATTATAAGTACTTTTTCACTTATTGAAATACAATGACATAATGTCCCCTGTGCATTGTTTCCTTATGAATGTTCANGCGCAGCACTACGTTGTCACGTAAAATCTTCGCCCGTAAAACCGACTTTACAGGCAACCATTTTTTTTTTTCTTATCGTCGTTATGCATTTTCACCACCTTGTAAGTGTCCATACAAAAGGAAAAATGAATACACATATCCTGCAACGAGCCTTTTTTAGATGTTTATCCCTCTTACTGTAAAGCACCTAACCCACCAATACCAGTGCTGCCACCAGTTATTTCACGTGCGAGCAGTAATTTTTTGGTCATTTTTGGTCGAAGGTATTAGGTTAATAATACATACTGTTTTCCTGCATAAGCATGCAGTTACCGCTAAACAGCGAAATGAAGGAAGACTTCAACCCCAAATTTTATCTACAGATACGACAATGCGAAATAATGTAACACTTACTAGTCAAAAAAAGAAAACAGTAAGGCAACGATTATAAGTACTTTTTCACTTATTGAAATACAATGACATAATGTCCCCTGTGCATTGTTTCCTTATGAATGTTTAACAAGGCACTTAGTTCTCTTTTTCTGTTTTGCAGAGATATGGACCCTAATTATTTATCAAATTGTTTGATTGTTAATCTAGTTAAGAATATTCGTTTATACTCAACTAAACTTTCTATGCATGAAGTGCTGCAATATGTAAACCCCTTTAAGCCTTTCATTTGGTTTGGTATTTTAACTGCTGGATTCTTACCAACCAGTGCCCATAACCTCAATACTTAAGTTACAGGAGTCGAAGGCTTGAATAATGTCCGCAATTTGACGTCGAGCTGAACTCGGCACCTTATTACTCATCTGATGATATCACATTTTCTGACTTTATCTCGATATTATTCACAGATTAATTCTCTAATGCCATCCAATATTCTTTTGGATGAACTGAGATGTCACAGACGTGAATTTTGCAGATCTATTATTGTTGTTGCATAAACTCTACAACATAACTAGATATATGCAGTGTTTTAACTCCGCAGAACCATTGAAGCTGAAATTTTAACATAAAATTCCAAATCTAACAAAAAGTTTAACGAACACACTATTAAGAGAGACCGAAATTATTGTGAAATTATGAAGCAAATCAAAGCAATCTAAGTCGAGGAAGTTAATGACATTTGGCTTTTACTTGATTTAATGTGAAGATCTCCTATTACTTACAGAGGCAATAAGACAGAATGTCATTCTGCTCCAGACAACATATCTGACAGATCAGCAAAAACGACTCCATATGTTTTAGCAACATTACTTCAAAAGTGCTCTGCTGATGTCATAGTGAGTGCTCTTAGGCTAGAATTCTTTGCCCTGCTTCCCCTGAACTAACTCGAATTACGAGCATTGTGCAAATTTCTAATTTTTAAAATAACTCTCTAACATGCTCCATACCTGCATCATGTGGATGAGTCATGGAAATACATCAAATTCATTATCTGCGCATGTTTAGCATAGACAGCTGATGCTACAAGGACAATGGGCACTCGATTCATAGTAAATAGTCAACTATTCTTTCGCACATCTCTACGCCATTGCACGAAAGCTGACTATCGAGGGACCTGAAGGTAGCTTGCTCGTCTTATTTCATTAAAAATAGGGCTGCAAACCATTGCTCCTGCATGCTCTCCTTACATGGGACAGCTTTTTGGAAACACTTTCTAGTTGCTTCTGTGGTGTTCAAACATTATTCGTTCAGTTTGCTTGCTATCTCACCGCCATTAAAAATGCATAAATAATATCCTTTCCTATGCTCATGAATATCTACAGAGAAACCTCTTTGCCCTGCAAGTTTCCTGTCAGCTTTCCTCAAGTTGTCTCACGAAATATAAAAATGGATAAAATTAACTGATATAAATCCGAGACAGGTTAAAGAACAGCGACAATTACAGTTTTTTTTAAAAATTATACAATACCAATCCAAAAAAATTATTTTTTAGACCCTTCCTTGCCCTTTGTACCTATAATTATCTGTAGTAAATGCTGATCTTTCTAAATGTCGTATTTCGGCCAACTTCAATATTTGGACAGTTCATTAAAACACTGATTTGTCTACCTATATAAATTCCGATGATGAAGTCGTTTGGTATCTTAGAAGCAAAACATGACTTTAGTTTCCATTGGACTCGTTAACTTCTAGCCATCTCTTAGAAAATCTGTAGACTGAAATTATTTGAATGTACAAGTGCACATTAGAAGATATAAATTCCGAGAATTATGCTTATGAGGACAAAATCATTAAATGCCAACTTAAACACAGACATTTTCAGGTATGAAGGAATTGAAAGTGGAAATGCTTTGATGGAAATAGAAGATGACAAGAAACTGGAACTTTGAGGCGACCCTAACGAATAGGTAGATAGTCCAAGCCTTTAATTAGCTTTTTAAAGATCTAGAAATCATCCATTACTGAAATGATTTGATTTATCGAAGAACTGAAGAATTAAAAATACAATAAGTCTGATGGATTTTTTCCTGATTTGTTTGTAGCTTTGAGATGAAACTACCCTCGTTGCAAGTTCGTAATATTTGCTATTGTATGCATTTTTCAAGCAAACTTGGTAGAGACGCTACTGTATGTTCAAAACACTAAAAACATTTAATATGAATTTTCCATTATGGTTTTATACAGAAAATTCGCGTGGGATCAACCGACCAAGACGAACAATTCAGTATACACTATATGGCCATCAATTACCATATAAGCTCCTGAAAACAATTTAAAGACAGTTACATGCCATACTCTAACAATAGGCCTTGGATGCTTGGTCGATTTGCATAGCGTTTGTAATCATTTACAAAAAACATTAAGCGAGTCTAGTGATGTTGAACATGATATGGGCAGTGGCGTCTGAAGGTTTTGGTCATTGTGTACATTCGCCTTCACCAAATTACAGATACCCTGCGCAGCAATGGGCGATGTAATGAGGAAATGGAAATGCAATAGTATTACAAGTCGCCGAACATAAACTAGTAAGCAGAAAACATTGACGAATCGCAAATGCCAAATACATTTGAAACCATAATGATGCATCAAACAGTGGCTGAGAACTTTTTTCTGGCGTCGGAAAGTGCTGTAGGTGATCTTTACCATCGATCAGGGAGTGGTTGCGCTTGGATTTTATGAACGAGCTGTTGCCAAAGATCATCGCGTGGAATGCTGAACATGGTGTGGAATGTCGAACATTGTGTGGAATGCAGAACATGGCGTGGAATGTCGAACATTGCGTGGAATGCCGAACATCGCGTGGAATGTCAAACATGGCGTGGAATGCCGAACATTATTTACATTTGTTCAAAACGTGTTGCTATTAAACAATCGAAGAATATTCTGTGAAGTAACAAAATGACGCTACATGTTGTTGTGATTCAATGAATATGCATTTGTAGGAAATGTCTGATAAGCATTATTTTCAGGAATCTGTTGCTTTCGTTGTGAGGCTGCGAGGAGGTAGGATTATAGTAATTCATTATTTCATGGTATTGTCTTGGTTAATAATTTTTTTCGCATCGAGTTCAACAAATTTCAAGGATCTCGAAACAATTGAAAAAAAAATGCACTTTGGAACTGCCCCATTTAATTTTCAGCACGATAATGCTTCTATCCATAAAGCAAATACTCTAATTTAGTGGTTTGCGGATACGGGAGTATATGAATTCGAATGAAACGCACAAAGTCCAGACCTTAATACCGGTGAAGAACTTCTGGATAAGCTGGAGCATTGGTTGACTGCCATTTAACCTACCTACACAACACCATATAGCCATACACCACATTGAAGGAAGGATGCAACAAATTGCAGCAGACACATACTGAAAATTGGTGGGGAATAATCTTCGAAGTATATAGGCTACGACTACAGTGACAGCCAGACTTACATGTCCTGGATGTTCGGGAATTGTTGGGCTTAATTTTAAGGAGTGGTAGGGCATGTCGAAACAGTAATTTCGACATAAGGAACGCGTATCCAGAAACGCCCCCTACCGAGCTTCAGGAGTCAAAAGATGCACACTCCGTTTGAATTTGGCGCGCTGCCTGGAAACTTTCTATAAAGTATAACTGTAACAAGTAGAGTATGTGGGGCATACGTATTTGCAGTGATGAGAATTTATCTTTTAATTTTGACGTCTTCTGCATATCGACAAACGAGTTCCATTTTTTAAAAACTCTGCACTAGTTCGAATATAAAAGACAGATACGATGGCATGCCATCGACGTCGACGAACAGTACTCCATCAACAACATTACCGATATTGGCAACCGCATTTCTGGGGATACCAATAACAACTGCTTTGGGAGAACCATCATTGCAAATATCTGTTATTGCAATAAAATCTTCGCTCAACAGCTTCGATGCTCGCTGTCGTGAGAATACCGAGTACGAAATGGCGGGAACTTCGTGGAGTGGAGAGACATGAGCGGCTCTTAACTACGAGGTTCTGAGAACCGATGAGTGCGAAGCGAGGTGAGTATGGAGCAACGCCGGAATGTAAGGGCGGGGGAAATGGGAGATCTCCGAGAAGTCCCGCCGACCAGCGGCATCGTCCGGCACGTTTCTCCCATGCGAAAATCCTAGGGCACCCCCCGGGAATCGAAACCGGTTCCCCTTGGTTGGCGAAATGGTTTTATTACATGATGCTGGAGAAGCAAACTAAGGTTAACAAACTAAAATTATCGATATGATTTAGTACAAGTAAGTCTGTGATAATTAGTTGGAACACTTTCAAAAAAATAGTTTTAGGAACAATAATAACCCTACTACATGTTGAGTTTGAACAACACCTACCAACTCCGTCTGCATAGTTTTACTTTAAAATTATCAAAAAATATATTAGAGTGTGTGTCGAAAATGCTTCCTAAGGGCCACTACTCACACTTGAAGGTGGAGTTAAAATACGAGTTTATTGTAAATATAATACATAAAGTATTTAAAACTGAAAAATTACCTTCAGGGTAGTGTGTAGTTTGAACTTACATCTGCAACCACTGCGAAAACCATAGCTGCCATAAAATGTCTTCATATAAATAATTGGGGTTACAACCCTGATGTTACGTGCAGTTACACGATGTAGAATCCAAATCGGTCTTCCAATGACTGGTAATTAATCAGCACGTTAAATTGAATGGAAAAAAATGTTTTATCGTGTAATTATCCTAAGTTCAGCCGTGGTGGCGAGAAATTATGATGCTGGAAAATAAGGTAGTAGTAATTGGGGTAGGGGGGGTCAGGGGGCAATATTACTTACCCTTGAATCTATCAATGGCAATAAACTTATAAATATGATCAGCTCTCTGAAGTTAGTGCTTATCTTACTGCGAAACATAATTTTCTGGCACCACTATCTCACCAAGTATTTACTTCTCACCCTGCTGCTCTCTAGTCAGAAATACTCTACCTGGTAAAATCACCTATCGTATCGTCATAGTGTATGGTAGGCATTTGTATAATTGGCGACGAGGAAAACACACACCTTGCTAGTGAAGTAAGGGTAAGTGATGCTACGTCACAATACATTTTTTTTTGTAGCTGGGAGTTCTTGGTTGGCGCTTATAGTTCATTGCCAGTTACTTCCAACTTTTTTAAAGCCCTGCTAAAGTTCAGATTCCAGGAATTTCCTCCACCTCAAGTCTAAAAAATTACACCAAAGGGACAACGCACCACATTCGTGTGTACTTACATAAATAACATTTTGCATGAGAACTATTTCTTACTTGGAAACACCAACACACCTATTTCCTCCATGTTTTTATCCATATTAATTACAAATGAAAAATTAGAACTGATATATACAGAAGGTCCGCTTAAAATAGACCACCAAAATTTTCGGAAAGGTTGCAGATCACGAAATGCGGTGTTCGTAAAATGAGATCACGTACGGGGCAAGTAATTTGCCGCAAAGTGACTATTAGTAACACGTGTATGGACATAAATAATTAAACCACTTATGATTTTTTCCCCGGGAAACATACATTTATTTCAACGGCATCTGAAAGTAAGTGCACAGAGGAAGTCAGTGATAGTGCATGTGCAATGGAAAGTAACACAGAAACGGCAAGTGATAATGTGCAAATATGATTAAGTTAGGTGGGCCGGTAACATGGGGCAGTGGACCCGTACTCACCGCTGTAAGCAGGCAACACGCGCCGTGACTCATCCTGGCGGGACGGCTTCCTTATAGCAGCGCAGCACCAGTCCCCCGTTATCCGTTATGGTAAGTGGCATTGCAGTATGTGACTGTACGTGCGCAATGAAGTTCACGAATGAGGAAAATCTGGACGCTCTACTTATTTACAGTGAGTGTTGTAGAAATGCCGAACAAGCCATTCAAGTGTATGGTGAAAGGTATCGTAATCGGACGCCCGTCTCACGGCAAACGGTACGAAGAGTTTGCACACGTCTCTTGTAACGAGGTAATTGAAATTCCACAACACTAGTGCGACGGAAGAATGCTACGGGCGAGACGCATCAACACGATGTGTTGGCACGTGTCGATGCAAACCCCCACACGGGTACTAGAGAACTTTCCAGGATCGCAGGAAAAAGTAAAACAATTGTGTTACGGATTCTGCGCCACCGGAAATGCCATCCATATCACGTGGCTCTTCATCTGGCATTACACGAAGATGATTTCCAGCGTGCCCCGTTGTGTAGGTTTGTTCTGATGTCTGTAACGGATGCCAGCAATTTTCTGAATAACATACGATTTACCGATAAAGTGACCTTCACAAACCATGGGTGCGTAAATTTACGAAGTATGTACTACTGGGCGATGGAGAATCAGCTTTGGGCCCAGCACGTGGAGCACCAGAGACAGTGGAAAGTGAATGTGTGGTGTGGAATCGTTGGAGACTACGTCATAGGGCCATACTTCATTCAAGGGACAATGACCAGCTGTATATACACCCATTTCCTCAGAGAGACCTTACCGGCACTTCTGGAAGACACGCCGCTCGACATACGTCATGGTATGTGGTTTCAGAATGATGGTTGTCCTGCGAATTTTGCTTTGGTGGCGAGGCAAGTTAAATGAAACGTTTCCAAACCGATGGTTAGGGCGCGGTGTTGTAAGATGGCCAGCTGGCGTCGCTGACCTCACATCTCATTTTTCCTTTGGGGAACACTGAAAGATAGGATGTACAACACGGTTCATACGACGCCAGAAGACATGCAGGAACGATTGTGTGTGAGGTATAAGAGTGAAGAGTTATTAGTTGAGTTCCGTGTCAGAAAACGTTTAGGACATGCTATTAAGAATGCACCCTTGGTAAAGAGAATTTTATGTGTCTAAACTGTATGGCCAGTTAGAATATTATTTGAGAGCCTTGGATTCAATAGGAATCACATAAGATAAATATGCTGAGTAGAGGGATAATGGGGATTTTGGTAAATCGGGACCTGGGAATGGAGCGTCGGAGCTGTTCGTGCTGTCATTCCGGTCGGCCGGAGGCCATATTGGAGCCATGTAACCTTGACTTTGACTTTGAACTTTAAATTTTAATCCAAAAAATCCAAACATATTTTTTTTTATAAAAAATGACATTAAAAACATTAAAAATTATAAAACAAGTATTAAAAAATTTATAAAAAAAAAACAAAATTCTGGAGGTTCCACACACTCCCCTCCACCCATACTCATTCCACCATTTTGGTAGGTGCAGCAGACCATCTTGGTAGGCGTCACAGCCACTGTCTACAATTTTGGTCGGAGCAGACCGCAATCTTGGTAGGTGCAGTCCGCCATCTTGGTAGGCGTCAGGGTCGCTGTCTGCCATATTGGTAGGTGCAGTCATCCGCCATATTGGTAGGCGTCACAGCTACCATCCGCCATCCTGTTTTTGTCATTTGTTTGTGCATTACTAGAATTTGTCTCTCACATTAGTTCGAGCACCATCTTGGTTTTTAGTTTGTCATTTATTTTACATTGCTGGTTCTGTCCCCAGCACCGCGCCCAGAAGACGACTGACCCCCTCCACTCCCCAATTCCAATATATTTAATTTTCGACTGCCATAAACCTGATACTCATTGGCTAATTGTCCACACCTTTCCAATACATTGAATTGCTCCTCCAATGTTTCCATTTGGCTTACTACACGGGTGTTTTCGGAAACCTTCGTTTAACCAATTAGTCGGTTTCCTTCCACCCCTGTTTCTCATTGCCTAATTGCTTCACCCCATCACCTTCTCCACCAATTATTCACCTTCGCCTGACAAATTATTCGGCAAGCCTCCACCCCACCCCTGATTCTCATTGGCTCACCACGTCATGTGACAATCTCTTGGATTCGTTAATTGATCGTGCGTTTTCGGAAACCTTCGTTCCGACCAATCAAAAGGCCTACTTTAGTCGCGATTGCGGAATATTTTTTACCCTCAAAAATTCTTAATTATACGCACCCCGATCCCCCTCGGGAAATCAGTCATTTTTCTTGCTCTTAGAAATGTACGCGTGTTGTCCGAGAGGCCATAAAATCATTTAGGCCATTTTGGCATTTGGAAGGATGCGCTCACTTAGTGCCTTGGACAAACGGGACGAGTTACCATACCTGCAGAAAGAATTTCTCCTGGTATACGCACCTAACGAAATTTCGACCGTATTCAAGTATTAGTCGGCGTACCTGCAGCAGCACGAAGAGGTACGGGACTGCCTCCCATGCAAGGAGAGTTTCGTGGGCTGCACCACCTCGGTTCCCGACACGCCGCATCGCAGGGGTTGGTGCAAGGCCCGCCGAGCAGCCCTCGCGACGTCTGCACCCGTGGAACACGACTTCCCCGGTGAAGACGCCAACCCCGCAGAAGGCGCCCTCCCCATAGAAGACGACATCCGCGTGAAAGTCATCTACTCGCAAGCTGTACCCGTGTAAGACGCTCCTCTTCAAGAAATTTACTTGCAAGAACTACCCGGCGTAGAAACCAACCCAAAGACACAGGCGCCCGATGTGTATGGACCTCGATAAAGGTTTATACGACTTTGTAAACTGGTTTTGAAACTCGGCGTGTGCATGGGAACCTAAAATGTTTTTAAATAACAAAATAACATCTAGTGGAAAAAAATGTTTTGCAACATCCAAGGTCTTCGCTCTTTAGACTCGTACATCACCAAGCCGATTGCAATCTATTACAGTGACGAAGACGAGAAAACCAAAGTTGTCACTTTTTTCCCGACGTGTACATGGCAGCAACTTGACCGCACAATGCAACATACGTAATGCCTAAAGACATACGAAACGGGCGGACTAAGATGGAACGAGGGGAATATTCCGTATGAGGATATTACGGCAATGTGCTGGACTCCGCCATAATTCCCTATTACCCTGAGTATATGTTTGGAAGACGCCAGGAGTCGGCGATTCGCAATGCGTGACCCATCGGAACGAACTTTCTAGACCTTCACAAGTATTGCCGCTGCCCGCCGTTTCGAAAGCTCGTCGAGACGTACGCCACAAGACTCCACAAGTGTAAACAACAAAGATATAGCTGTGCCACGCGCAACGCAGAAGCCCCAAGATTGTGGAGTTATGATAACCCACGGTACATTAAAAAAAGACAATGAGGAACCCTTTGTACATTAAAAATATATATTACGTGTACAATGCCCTCCAATGCTCAGAGAAGAAACACATGTAAAAAAAATATTTCTTGTGTTATGCAGAATAATAATAATATTGTAATGTGTGTGCATAAATAAATGTGTTTGAAACAATAAATTTTNGCAGAATAATAATAATATTGTAATGTGTGTGCATAAATAAATGTGTTTGAAACAATAAAAAATTTTTATTTTATCTCGAGTTACGTACTGCTCACGTGAGTTTTAAAAACACTGTTGGTAAAAAAAACATTTAGTATATAAGTTTTGCTATAATAAAAAAAAAAATTGTATATCAGTTTTTTTATAATTTAAAGAAAAATTATTTAATGAGACTCTAGCCACCACTAACATAACTTAAATATATTTTACGTGTACAAACGTAATAATTAAAAAAAATAATCGAGTATTTGGAAAAAATCATGAGTCGTGTACGGATGCGTTATGCGGCTTTCTATAAAGTAATCACAGCTCTAAAAACGCAAAAAACAGAGTTAAAACCACTTCGCTACCCCTCACGGTATGCGATACGCACAGTGAAGAATCCCATGCATCACCCCTAACCCAGGCATTGACGCTCATCATTAAAAACGTTTCCTCCTCCCAAGTTTGAAATTAGTACATTAGGAAATTTAGGCGGCCGGGAAAAAAATACCCATATGGCTACTCCACTTGCGGCAATTTTTCTAGCACCCATTGTCAACATATAAAACTCTTTCTATGCATAAATAATGCACACATAGTAAGATTTGCAGGGAAGAAATTTTATACCACGAAGATAAGCTAGCGTAAAAATACACCCGCCACAAGTACAAAAAAAAAAAAAAAAACAGTTACTTAGGCAAAAAAAAAAAATCTATTTTCATACATTCGTGTGTGCTCTCCCCATTAAGTGATATATCTGATCCACGGTAAAACAACCCCAACCTACCCCTCAGAGAACCCAACAATACTACTTAATATTAGCCGAATGAAAAGTGACATGCGGAAATGTATATGCATAAGTGTGCTGTATTTAATCCAGCAGGTGTCAATAGTATTCACTATTTATGTGTTACGCGAACTAAAACATACTTTTATTCCGAAATGCTTGTCCACTATGTAGATTTATAACAAAACCCGAATTATAGCAAAGAGACGCACAAACAGCTCTCATTCACCACACTTCAATCTCGACAAGACATATAAGGAAAGACTTCACAAGTGCGAAAAAATTAGAGCATATTGAAGACAGTGAATTACGGAGACCATGAAATTTTTGATTTATGTTAATATCTTTTTTATGTAGAAAATTAATCTTATGTTTAATTTTTTTTGTAAATAAATTCTGGCTCGAAATCCACCTAGGTTTTTTTCGTATAAAATATGAACTGTAAAATTTTTAATTAATTACGGCGAAACCAAAGATACTTTGTGATGCTGTGAAACTAATAAATAAGGGTAAAAACGATAATTCTCCACTTACTCATACGTGAAACACATACAAAGCACACACACACCCGCACACACACACACCTGCACACACAGGACCCGAAATATCCCAATTGCAGGCGAGACTGATAGACGCATTGAAAAACTATTGAGATAAAACAATATTTAAAGAAGTGGTCACGAGTCCCATTACAGAAGTAGACGAGAGGCACGTGCAGTCGTAATCTGAGCTCGCGCACACGGCCAGCCGCGCTGCACCAGGTGTTGAAGTGCACTTTGCCCTAGCGCACTGACCGCCGAGGGGAGGCTTGCACCTCCAGTAGTTTGTTTTATTTCTCACACGAGGCAACTTTAATTCATAGGATAATAAACACAGATATCTGCACGCACAAGACAACACCAGGGAAGACCCATGTTCAAGGGGACCCGAGTTCGATACTCAACTCGTTCGGCCCGAATTTCTATTTTAAAAATCATTCCAGATGAATGCCGGGATGGTTTCTTTGTCGAGTACTTACATGTTCCCGCTTGCCCCAGCAACTCGCTCCGTCTCAAAATAGTATAAATGTTATTTTTATTATTATTTTAGCTTGCACACCACCTAGATAATGTAAACTCACGCTACTATTTAACGAGAATCGAAAACAGTCACGAATAAAAAATAATTATATGTGTTCATTATAAGAGGAAGGGTGCAATGCCATTTTCTCTCACATCGAATCCGCAACATCGGGCTTTCAGAATCACGAGCCAGCTACGTTTCGAGGACGAAAAACATAAAACGAACTGCAAACGCATAATGCAGACTAATGTGTACGTATTAACTAAAAAAAAATCACTATATTAAGCACAAAGATTTATTTGGTATCAGCAATACCTTGAATATTTCAGGCATACCGAGATACCATTATGCATTTAACAGGTATTTAAGGCTTCCATTTCGCGCCCGACGCGTTGTTGGCCAGTCTGATAACTGTAGGAATAAATACCGAATCGGGTCATTATTATTGTCTTCGTAATCCAACGAACGACTCCTTTCTTCCGCTGATGCATAAATTTAGAAATATTTCCACGCCCACGTACACAGTGGTCAATTAATGTTAAACCGTTTGGGAGGAAAAAATCTAACAGAATATTCGACCCGCTCAAGTCTGCAAATACGAGTATAAACTTCCTTTTATAAATAAAATATTTAACCTTTGTTGCGACGGCAAAACGTAAGATATTTATGCACCGATTATATATATATATATACACACACATACACACGCACACACGCGCATGCGCATTTAACCAAACTAAGGTAAGAGAAAATAGGCCACCCATTACAGAAATAGCGGAAAAAATTGCCCAGTAACGAACTTAAGATAATACACTTCATGCCCCGAACAGTGCTACATATTTATATTTCCTAATCGAAGCAATATTCCGAGGTGAAAAAACCCAAGTGTTTTAAGTTGTATTAATCTTGAACCTTCAGAGGAAACGTCTATGTTCACAGACAAAAAATCTGACAATTAAAAACAAAAACATAAAAAAAAGTCCAGTGCCATAACATAATTTTTTTAAATTTACTCAGTACGTGTCCTGATATCTGAGCTAAATACCGATTCTAAAATAGTCCCCAGTTCTTTACGAACCTGTAGAGATACATACGCATGCTGGCAATGTTTCAGACCAGGCATGCCGGTGTATCACATAGACATACGAACGATAAATATTCGAAAGTTCAGTAGCGAGAGCTAATTCGCTCATTATCGGTTTTCATTGTTGCGACAAACTTTGTGCACCTCCGTAATGCCCAGGCATGCCTTTGTATCACATAGACATACGAATGATAAATATTCGAAAGTTCAGTAGCGAGAGCTAAAGCACTCATTATCGGTGTCTATTTTTGCGACATCCTTTGTGCACCTCCATCATGCCCAGCCAGAGTTCTGATTCTTGTAGAATACATGCGCTCTATCGTGATGCCACGAAGATACAACATCTCGTATAATGGAAGTACATAAGCAATAGATTCACAAAAAAAAAAAAAAATTAAGAACATTCATGATTACGCACGTGTGGTTTATTACCTATGCAAAATTAAAAAAAGTTTCAGGCTGCAGGCTCCAGACCGCCCACACACATTCCACTCCACCATCAGCCCTCGACACATTATGTGGGTCAACCCTGCGAGAAGTGGTGNGGGGGGGCGGACTTAATGCAGTATGGGCGCACTCCCCTCTCTCCACACGCGAGGTAGAAAAAAATCCACGACGAACCCTCCCCCTACATTAACTACTTCACGAGTCTATCGAATTGGCCGCCGGTTCATTAGCGCCTCTGACACTTGCTCGCTCTGTCTGCGATGATGCGGTTATTGGGCACTCTAGGACTCGGGCTTTGAAAAAAAAAAAATCTCGTTCCACACCTCCAGTACATTTTACCATATCAGCGCACTTTTTGAAATGAACCTTTGAAAAATCACCCCAGTTGGAACATGTTTGCCTGTTTTGAAAATGAATCGCATGCCCAGATATTTAACGCTCTTATTTATATTAAATTGTTGTATTTCCGATTAAATAAAACTTAAAATAAAACTTTCGGTGATATAAATTTCAGTGATATGAATTATAATATGTATATCTTAATCAATATCAATAATAATCAGTGACAGCGCATGTTAAGAGTTATTAAATAGAAGTTTGGCGCGCAATTTGTAAATGTTTCCTATCGCCTCGCAAGAACTTACACGTCAGACATTCTCATAATATCCTAATCTTTGAGCCAACCAAGGCAGGTAGAGGTCGAAGACTAAATTTTATAATTAATTTTTTTAATGCCACAGTACCGATGCTTAACTTGCGTGAATATTTTCCCTACATTTTAAACATATGCCCCTTGAAAGAATCCTTGAAAGAATCCTTGAAAGAATTTACAGGCCGTTACGAGAATCAACGCAAAATACGATGCGCAAGCTTTAGTCTCCATATGTGCTTTTTCCCAGGAAGGGAGAAAAATATATGTGGAGCTTGTCGATATTTAGCCTACTTTCATTGGAAAAATAAAATTACGAAATCGGGGGAATGTATGTCTGCATGAATGTCCGTATGTCTCCTACTAATGTCTTTTTAAACCCTGTAGAGATGGTAATACAATTTTGTAGGAATGTGATGACTCTAAGATCACTACAACGCAACCTTTCATAAACTCACATCTTTTGTGAGCTTATTTACAAAACTCTAGAAGTGAAAACTTCTCAGCAAACGACTGCAGATGTATCAATCTGCTACGTATATATCTGCGTGGATGACGTTAATGGTAATGTAACGTTATCAATACGTACTTATAACCAGTCATCCCAATTCTCACTATGCTTTTCTACTGCAAGCAAACACTGCTACTAGCAGCATTTCAAATTTAAAACAAAAAACAAAAAATATAAAACTGATGTTNATATGAATTATAATATGTATATCTTAATCAATATCAATAATAATCAGTGACAGCGCATGTTAAGAGTTATTAAATTGAAGTTTGGCGCGCAATTTGTAAATGTTTCCTATCGCCTCGCAAGAACTTACACGTCAGACATTCTCATAATATCCTAATCTTTGAGCCAACCAAGGCAGGTAGAGGTCGAAGACTACATTTTTTAATTAATTTTTTTAATGCCACAGTACCGATGCTTAACGTGCGTGAATATTTTCCCTACATTTTAAACATATGCCCCTTGAAAGAATCCTTGAAAGAATCCTTGAAAGAATTTACAGGCCGTTACGAGAATCAACGCAAAATACGATGCGCAAGCTTTAGTCTCCATATGTGCTTTTTCCCAGGAAGGGAGAAAAATATATGTGGAGCTTGTCGATATTTAGCCTACTTTCATTGGAAAAATAAAATTACGAAATCGGGGGAATGTATGTCTGCATGAATGTCCGTATGTCTCCTACTAATGTCTTTTTAAACCCTGTAGAGATGGTAATAAAATTTTGTAGGAATGTGATGACTCTAAGATCACTACAACGCAACCTTTCATAAACTCACATCTTTTGTGAGCTTATTTACAAAACTCTAGAAGTGAAAACTTCTCAGCAAACGACTGCAGATGTATCAATCTGTTACGTATATATCTGCGTGGATGACGTTAATGGTAATGTAACGTTATCAATACGTACTTATAACCAGTCATCCCAATTCTCACTATGCACTTCTACTGCAAGCAAACACTGCTACTAGCAGCATTTCAAATTTAAAACAAAAAACAAAAAATATAAAACTGATGTTTTTGAAAAACACGAACGAACTCCGGCTGGTTATTCCTCACGGTATATATATATATATATATACTGTTTATATATTCCTCACGGTATATATATACATATATGTATACACACTATCAGACCTCACTACGTGCAAAATGTGTGAACCTAAATCTTTTGAGTCCTTACAATAATTTTCACTGATATCTGTACACGTTTAGTGTTTAGGACAGTTGACTTTTTATACTTTTCGACCTTGCATTCCCAGCATTAAGAATTTTTGGGGGCTCTGTCGTGTAACTAAAATTGTTATTTTGTCAGTCCACACTGTCAACATAAAATTCACAGGATATTTATGTATATACATATAAGATTTATGACAGTTATGACATTTAATTAATGGTATGTTACCTCGCTCTAATGATATAAATTGCCGGCAATTTAAATAATTAAGGACAGGCTGCAATATATATCAAACCACCCGACGAATTTCAACTTATTGCCACTATATTAACTGCAAATTCAGTGCCTTCTTTGTCAGCCACTTTGCAGGATAGTGCTACCTGACTTCATAAAGTGTTTAGATCGTATTTCCGAAACTACAAAACCCATTGCCGCCGAATTCGGCACGTACATTTTGCTGTGGTAGGCTATCATAACCGTAGTTATTTTTTGTAGATAAGACTAATACTTTCAAATTGTCGGCCATATAAATATTTTAGTTTAATGTCACATCTGTCGAGAAATTTTGCTGGTTTCGACCAAATTCTGTTTGATGGCGATACCTTTCTGAACATTAAAATAAAGCATCAGATAACAATTTTATGAATTAGGCTCTTAATTTAAAAATTACTGTTTTATTGTTGCATTTTTGTGTGTCGTATCCTTACAATATATAAATCAATTTTAACCAGTCTTGGATTGACGACGTACATAACGCATGCATAATATTCATGACATAACAGTCAGTATCAGTCGTCTGCCATATTGGAAGATACTGCATATAATATATCTCAGAAACTTCTTGACAGATAACCAAAAAACCTAGTGGAAAATTCATTCTGCTTGGACGCTTTTCAAACATATGCGTTCATTTGGTTTTGGTATTTTATTACCTCACGAAAATAATGTTCTTGTATAAATATGTAGACGAACATAGGCTAATTAGTTATATCGGTAAATCTACGATAAAAAATTGTTTAGACCATAAACATCAATAAATGTTTAATGACCTTCATAAAATAGAGACAGGAATCTGTCGCAGGTATGGTGAGCCATAAGCCAAAAATTAATATTATAAAAAATATCTTACTCGTATTAATTACGGGAAATGGGGGTAAATATATGTAATTTTGGGAAATGGGAGTAAATTGGGATGATTTAGGGATATTAGAGTAAATAGGGATAGTTGTGGGAAGTGAGAGTAAAGAGGGCAATCTGGCAGGAGCAAATAAGGGTAATTTTGGAAGATAGAAGTTATTATTAGGGATAATTTTGGGAATAACAGTAATAATAGGTAACTTTGGGAAATGGGAATACATGTTAGTTTTGGGAAATTGGAGTTCNGAAATGGGGGTAAATATATGTAATTTTGGGAAATGGGAGTAAATTGGGATGATTTAGGGATATTAGAGTAAATAGAGATAGTTGTGGGAAGTGAGAGTAAAGAGGGCAATCTGGCAGGAGCAAATAAGGGTAATTTTTGGAAGATAGAAGTTATTATTAGGGTTAATTTTGGGAATAACAGTAATAATAGGTAACTTTGGGAAATGGGAATACATGTTAGTTTTGGGAAATTGGAGTTCNTAATTTTGGGAATAACAGTAATAATAGGTAACTTTGGGAAATGGGAATACATGTTAGTTTTGGGAAATTGGAGTTCATAGCGATAATTATTGTAAGTTGTAAATATGGGTTATTTGTGAATGTTGGGGGTAAATATGGGTAATTTGTTCAAGTTAAGGTAAATATGGGTAATTTTGGCAATTGAGGTTGAGGAGACTACGCAAACTCTGTTCTTCTAGAGATTTTCGCGGACATATTAATATCCTGCTTTGAATGTGATTTTTGACGCAGTGCATCAGTACTTGATTTCATGAAAGCAATTTGTCGCAGTTCACTGTTTGCTAACTTCGCTGCACGGTGCTAGAAATATCTAAGTCTTTATAGTATTTTCGTAAATTTTTTGGTTTACTTTGTGCTTAGTGCATAATATTTGTCACCAATGACGTATTTTACTGGCGAAACTGAACCCATCTTTTGTTTAGTTGACTCGGTCCTTTGGGAATCTAATATAAGACTTCGGAACGTTCTTAATTGTGCAGTTTGAACCTACAAACTGTGCACCTTCTGCCGCCTGTGTTACTCTTTAAAATCGCCAAGGCTCCTGAATAAGCTGCCTGGTATCTACAACGGCCCCCCGCCAGACTGCATCTCTAGGATGCAGTGTCTTCTCTAGTCAAGCCGAAATCGGTAGGCTGTCCAGTATTTCCTTTTGCTGTATTCGTTAAAATCTTCCCAGCGATATATACGGAAACATATATATTACTGACAATAAAAGAATATTGCGAGGACATATTCGGCCATAACAATAAACCATACGTAAAATTAAATGTGTGTTTTTTTTTTTTTTTTTTAATATTTCGCTAATGCATCTCATTTAAATCTTCGGGACTATTGTTTACAGAGTTCTTTTTACGGGAAACCGAAAATGTTCAGCTATCATATCAGGAAACAAGCGCTGGTTTTCGATGGCTGACGGAGAAAAGGACGTCTCCGCTATTGGAGAAGGAATTTCTTTTCCAGAGATCTGAGAGTTGCCACGTTGCGGCCACCTTTATTGCTGGTTGTACCCTAGCTGTCGCTAATCTCCAGTCGAATGGTAAAGGAGCTGGGATGCTTACCGACGCAAGAGGGATGCCGATTTCCTATTGGCCATTCATCATCCAACAGGTATTCTGATATCCCGCAAGAATCAGACACACACTTAATCCGAAATCAATTGACAAACTACTCGAAAATCTTCATTATGATTAACAAGAAATATTTATAGGTAAAAATAAATCAGTTAAGTTGCCTAACATATACAGCCACAATTTCGCAAAATACTTATTAAAATATACACTCATGAGCAGTTAAATTAAACACAACTGCCCTGTTGGCGAAATTGCGCTGTGGTCGACCCATCAAATGGAATAGTGACTAACCATTCATGAGTGGGATATTATCAAACCTTATACTGACCGGGGCCGCGGTGGCTGAGTTGCTGGCCTGCTCGTCTCCCACCAAGACGAACCGGGTTCAATCCCACGGCCGGGTCACTCCCGGATTTTCGCATGTGGGAATCGTGCCAGACGATGCCGCTGGTCGGCGGGTCTTCTCGGGCATCTCCCGTTTCCCCTGCCCTTTCATTCCGGCGCTAATCCATTTTCACCTCAATCACCCTCGTCGGCTCTCGAGACCTCGCAGTTACGAGCCTACCAAATCTCTTCCCTCACTCACTCGTACCGACCGTCTGACGTGAGTAACAGTCGAGCACAGAATGGGGAAGAAACAAGATCTAAGCGCATTTGATCGTGGCCTCCAGGAACATTTGCCGTGGCGTACAACGAATGGATGAGAGGGGGGTCGCCGTTGGCCAGCTCGGATGGTAAAGCGGATGCAAAGAGCAGCAGGTCGCTCGCCAATACAGTGCTGGACCACGACCTGTGAGCAGCCATACATTCCACAATCTTTTCTTCGCTGTGGAACACACAAGGCCCCCCCCCCCCANCCCCCCCATCTAGCGTACCACTGCTCAACGCACGTCGCAAGGCTCAACGATTAACCACCCGAATTGTGATCGAGTGTTTGCATGGGTAGTCCACGAACTTGATGTTATTCGCCTGGGCTCCAATGCCACCTGACCTCAATCCTATCGAACACATTTTGGATGCTGTCGAGATGGATGAGCGCGCCGTGGATCCTGCTGCGACCGATCTCCGTGCATTGTGGGAGGCCTTTACAGCGGCCATGGATCAGTATGGCTCCAAACCGCTTCTGGTGCCTTGTAGAGTCCATGATATACTGCATCACCACCACAATCAATGCGAAAGTGTGTGCTCTGCGCTACCAAGAAGGCGTCTCTATTTCAACTGATCATGAGTGTAATTTGAAAACGACAACTATATTGCTTCTTATTGTTCGTCGAGTAGCATTGCACTCTTAAGATGCTAATATTCCAAATTACCAATTATAATTCTGACTTAATTTTGAGTTCCTGTACTTTCACCAACAACATTTACCCTGATACTTGGTATAATAGCTTAATGTTCATATCTTGAATATTAATTTAAAGAAGAATGTAAACATAGATAAAGGAAGTAAAAATCCAACAATAATTATAATAATATAATTCATCATCACTAAAAAATATGCTCAGAACAGCATTTAATTACATTTTGCTATATTTTTGGGCTTAGCTCAGCATTAGTTTATCGTAACATTCTCCTACATTCCATCTAAATCCACACAACAGAGGAATATGCTTCTCTATAATTACAATGAAATTATAGCATAACGTAACTAAATGCTGTTATGAGCATCGTTTCGAATGACAATGAGTTATACATTTTTATCCTTTATAAATATAAAAAAATTCTACTACTTTTGACGATGAAAATTATTTGTTGATAAAAATACTAAAGTGATATATTGCAAAATATTTTAGCTGAGAGATTTGGGCGGCTCTTAACAACGAAGTCTTGAGAGCCGATAAGGGTAAAATTAGGTGAGATTGGAGCAGCGCCGGAATGCAAGGGCTGGGGAAACGGGATATCCCCGAGTAACCCGTCGACCAGCGGCATCGCACGGAACAATTCCCACCTGCGAAAATTCGGAGTGACCCTGCCGGGGGTTGAGCTCGGTTCGCCTCGGTGGGGGCGTGAACGCGGGAGGCGAGCAGTCTAACCGCTCAGCCACCGTGGCCCCTCAAATTATTAGAAAAGTTATATGAAAAATCGCCCGTATCTCTTTAAACTGGCATCCTCAACCACACGTCCACAATCTGAAAACGTCCCCTGATGCGCCCCCTATTACTGAAACATTCTGTACATACGCCACGAATAGGATTAATGTACCAGACGCACAGGCTTAAGAAGAGGGTACAAAAGGAAGAGATTAATATAAGGAACCCGGGGTCGCCAACCATCCCTTCTCCTCCAAACGGTAAGCAACAAGCACGTTTAAATCTATTACGGGCACATGGTATCGATTTCAAGTGGCGTGCGTAGCATACAAGGAATGGACTACCTGTAGACTGATCTTTGATGTAGCGGTATAATAAAGTTCAAATGAGAAAACAATATTCTCGCAGCTAGGTAGGGGAGGCGGCGTAGGAGCGGGCCCTCCCGAACGCGTGCCGCTGGAGGGAGGGAAATCACATGATACTGCTGGCGCCGTACACACTAAACTGAAAACATCGCTTTCTTCTACCGCGCTGCGCGACTTACGTTTATTCGAAAGGTAGTATACATGTGCGGAGCAGCTCTCGCCCAACCGCTCTAGACCTCTGTCACTACTCAACTGAACAGCCCCACTGTTTCGTGCAGCGGCAATGGAGTTTGCCGAATCTCCCGACGCGCTGTGGACTTCTGCGCATTATTTTCTCATTTGGATTTCACTGAGCAATTGTCACACGAACACTACCAAGGCAAAACGAAATGCTCGTCGTCGCAACGATCAGAAAATAATGGTTGCTGCAACATTTATGACATTTGCACTTCTTAAACACACACACACACACATATATATATATATATATATATATATATATATATAAGTTATAACAAAAACAGAGAGTATAGGCTGCCTTTAACAGACAACACAAAAACCAGCAACAATACCAAACCACTGGAAATAATATATCTGTATTCTCTAATTATGGTTTCCTCACATCTCCTAACACGAGAACACCTTTTGTGGGAGTGCAACATTTTTTATTTCACATTTCTTATGCTCGTGTTAAAAACTCTTCCGAAAAAAAAAGCCTTAAATTTGATTGATTTTGATGCTTAACTTAGTAACTTACGTAAAAAAGACGAATTAATGTAAATAAAAACAGCAATATTATGTTAATTTCCACAAATAATGGAAGTTCCCGTTAACTCATACAATTATTTCTGTATAGTTAAAGAATTTATATAACCACCACGAAATAAAAAATCCGTAAATTTACGGAGAAATGAGGATCACTTTTCCAATAATTTCTGTATTTCACAGATTTTTTTAATACAGCTCGCGTATATCGAGTTAAACAGTGAAATGTCACAAACATTTATTATGTTAATGTCTCGTCAACTCCATATGTAAAGCAAATAAATTTAAAATTCTCTTACTGCAATTGCCACCGACTTGACGTTGCCATTTTAATAGGATGTTGATTCGTGGATAAACTTCTCCTTTGTTCGCAGCCAAAGTTAACGTATAATCAATTCATGGTTACCTCTTTTAAAATTATACATTTAGTATATTCTTCCGCCTCACTCTAAAATAACTTAACTAAGTTCTAGAAAATTGCACCAAAGGTACAACGCGCTGCATTCGTGAGCTCTCAGTTTAATAACGTTTTGCATGAGAGCTAATCATTTGTTACTAAGCGTTACCAGCTGTTTTCTCTCTGTTTTTATTCATGTCAATTACAAATTAAACATTAAAAGAAATTTAGCTAAAAATTCAATTTATGCAGGTTGGATAAAAAATAGTGGCAACACTGCTGTCACGTCGGAGGGGTGAGTCACAGCGCCACAGGAGTTCCGTGGTTGACTAGGGAATGCGAGACGAGGAAGTGTGGCGAGTGGTAACAGCTGTGTGTTACTCGGCCAGAAGCAGCAGTGCCGTGAAGCTGACGAGGAGTGTGAACGCGCCCTAACAATATGTTTAGGAAAGACGAACAACCTGCGTGGATCAAGATGGAAGTGGCGCGTGGTCGGAGTGCGCAACAACGTTTTCAGGAACTGCGTGGAGCGTGTGGTGATGCAGAGTTGCCGTATCGCACGGTGGCGGATCTCCTGCGTAGCTAGCAATAGGAGATACTGGAACATCCACCGTATCCACCCGATGTGAGTCCGAGCGATTCCGAACTTTTCGCCAAAATGAAGGAACCACTTCGCGGGAAGGGGCCGCGGTGGCTGAGCGGTTAGCCTGCTCGCCTCCCACCAAGGCGGACCGGGCTCAATCCTCGGCCGGGTCACTCCGGATTCTCGCAAGTGGGAATCGTGCCCGGACGATGCCGCTGGTCGGCGGGTTTTCTCGGAGATCTCCCCCCACCCTTTAATTCCGGTGCTGCGCCATACTCACCTCAATCACCCTCATCGGCAAGCAATACCTCGCTGTTAAGAGCCGCGCAAATCTCTTCACTCACTCACTTCGCGGGACGCACTGCGACACAAGAGAAGCCATCATCCGTGCCATAGGGCGGTCCCCGCGGGGCGTCGACGGAGATGGACGCACTGACGGCGTACGACGCCTTCCCCATGTGTGGCAGAAGGTGATGGAGATGGGGAGCGATTATATTGAAGGAATGCAACAGCTAATCTGTCAATAAAGCCAAATACGAATTATAACAGTGCTGCCTTTCCTTTTTATCCAACCCTCGTAGTAAAAATTAAGATAATTTACCGTTAACAGAATTATGAAACGCACACATGTGATACACGACGTATTTAGGAACAACCAAACACTTCATTCATGGGGTAATTTTTTTTTAAGGTTTCATTCAAAATGTGCGAAGAAAATATTGTAACGTCGAATGCCAGCGTTCACTTGAACGGAAGNTTTTTTTTAAGGTTTCATTCAAAATGTGCGAAGAAAATATTGTAACGTCGAATGCCAGCGTTCACTTGAACGGAAGAAAAACTCATACATCTGAAAACCGCCTTTTGTTACTGGACATTGCAGTGTTCCGTGGAAAAGAAAACTCATTCATTTTATTTTGTTGTGTTGTGTGTGCCACTTGCGGTGTGGCAGATGTCAAACGTGCGTTTCAATTCTAACCAGGTTGTCGGACAACATTTGAGGCACGGCGTCGCAGGACGTTCAAGTTGCGCGCAGGAAAAAGGTTCAAAGAGGTGAGATCTCGTGAACGCGCAGGCCAAGTTAGCTGTTCTAGTACCCTCTCCCCTAAATAAAACCCACCGTCCGGGGAATTGCCTATCCAGGAAGTGTAACTGCTGAATGGATCGCGGATTGGGCAGGGGCACTNTAAAACCCACCGTCCGGGGAATTGCCTATCCAGGAAGTGTAACTGCTGAATGGATCGCGGATTGGGCAGGGGCACTTCTTGCTGAGGAATTCGCACCGGAAGGAAGTCAAGGCACAATGCTTAGCTCCAACATGCTCAGGTAACTTTCCTGCTTTGAACACGCATGCCGCCAGTGCCGCGGTGTGCTGTTTCTTCACANAGCTCCAACATGCTCAGGTAACTTTCCTGCTTTGAACACGCATGCCGCCAGTGCCGCGGTGTGCTGTTTCTTCACAAGGAACTACGTGTATCGCTCTTTTAATAAAAAACACAGTTCTAATATGTACATAATTCAGCGTTATTCGTAAACGTTAATTTTATCAAATACTTCAGTCGGACGTACTGTATACACATACACGCAGGCATATTTTGACTTGAAGTTTTTACAAAGGGATTAATTATCCGCTATCAGCATTTCCTAACTTATTAAGGTAACGTTCTCACTTGAATTCGTCACCAATGACTCGCGATAACTAAATTAGTGCAGGGGAGATGACATGTCCTTACTTCTGAAGGTACCCGAATGAGCGAGCTGCCGACAGCTACACTGGAACACGGTTACCTACTGAATACTTCTTTTTCTACCGACAACGGAATCAACGCTCCTTGAGAATTTGGTTTCTTAAGGATATACCGTGCTACCAATTTTTGTTCTTGGAATTCTTAATGATTTAGGTTTCTAAAAAAAAAAAAAAAAAAAAATTCGAAAATTCGACTACACAGGATTATTCTAAATCTGTGTCAAAACTCTATGAGATGCTTCATTCTACGAAGTGTGGAAGAAAATAAACGTTATACGACCTACATGGGTACGTGAGGTAAATATCCTTAGAATGCAGAGATTTTCTAATGGTAGTATTAAAAATATGTAGTAGTTTATTATAACAAAACCACAAACAAAATATAACAATAATTTCTTGAATTGAAATCCGACGTTTTTAAAATTTTGTAAGTATTAACTTTTATAAAAAAAAGTCCGGCATTTTGCATATCTGGTACCAAACAACCGTACAATTTCATACTTTGTAAATGTTTTTTTCCTCGATAATATTTTTTGTGTGAGTGTTACTTCAAAGCGACCTTCCTTTGCAAATTCATATTTGAAGATCCATATTCATCATGAAATCAGCTCGTCATTTCATAGTACTGTGTACGATAATAACACATGGCCCCCAATTATTTTAAGGGGCTGGTATTACCCTGAAATCTTACATAGGTAGCATATACACATTCAAGATAACATTATTCAGTAACTTGTAATTTTAATCTAAAGAAGTTTGTATTATTTTAAAACAATGGCACTCGAAAAAGTTTTATTTACACGGACGCATAACTCCCTTAATAATTATTGTAGGTTGTATTAAATTTTTTTCTCGATATGCGTAAGGAATATTCTAACACTGCTTTGATCTTAGTTCAAAATAAGCCTCTAGATATTTTGGTATCAACGCCATCCAGCAGTACAGACGTAACAAATAAATGCCTATAGTATAATAACACCAAAATTAGTANATTTTGGTATCAACGCCATCCAGCAGTACAGACGTAACAAATAAATGCCTATAGTATAATAACACCAAAATTAGTATGACGCAAACATTTAAAAATAACCATAATTTTCACCTTTAAACAAATAATAAACATTCCTCAGGAAAATGTACGTAAAAATAACATTTCTTCTCTATACGACCTTCAAAGTTAAATAAGCATTTATGAAATCAATTATAGAAAAAAATGTCACTACCAGTAGCTGCATATGTTTTTGCGGGAACACTGACTTCGTGCAGTAAAGTTGGTATCGACGGAGGGAAATTAGTTCCATTGTTTTAACGCTGAATTACACGTGTTAGGTAAACATCTGTGAATATTGAAGTAATTTCTTCTGCTTTCTTTTTTTTAATGCCCATAGGCGAAATGATGAGCAAATGGTTAAAATATTTGTTTTCATAATAATCTCCCAGTTCGATTTGACCGGCGCATAAATAAAGCGACCAGGTCCATGCCACGCATACTAGTAGATGTGAAGCAGGGCTGCCAAAAGTGCGGAGTTTACCACGAGCAGCCTATAACGCATTGCCACTGTAAAGGTCGGTTTACAATCGAAAACGTGTCCACAACGAGCGCGTGGGTACCAAAACAAAAGAAGGTATTCTTTACGGCACGGCTCGTGCAGAGCTGTTTACGTACACGATGACCGCGAACCGCGCCGTAAAGAATTTATGCTTTCAATGCGACACGCACGAGTTCGTTACGCACACTTCGTGAACCGAGCTTAAGGACGAGCATCATCGATAACAATCCTGCAAATGAGGCGCGGAAGCGAAAACGGGGAGGATACAAGCATGTAACACACACGCCCTCTCCCTTTTCGAGCCCTCGTCGAACTGCTGTTAAATTAACTTCCTCAGTCACTTATTTCGCTCCCCCCTCCTCCCCGCCAAACCTTTGTGCTTGAACGGCCTTGCTCAACGTGCAGCCCTCACGCACACCAGAAACCTTGCAACCCCGCTTCCCTGTCGCTGACGCACCCCTATGCCAATTTCCAAGCCCCTTTCACGCATCCAGTGACCCCTGCGGCTTCAGTGGCCTTTGTCATTTACATCGCCGTTGTCCTCTTGCAGGTGTGCTCCATCGATGCTTCGAGTTTGACGGGGCGTAGGGCATACATCAACCCTACACAGGTTTCTCGCATTGTAAAATTCATAGAAGCCAATATACATAAAAAAAAAAAAAACGAAGGAAGGGCAATATCACAGAACTATGATGTGAGCAAATTTTTTTTCTAACAGCAATCGATTTCTACCGAACTCTCTCTGACGCCGTACGTGTATGTGTGTGATCTAAGAGCAAAATATAATGCGAAGTAATTTGCACCGGTACTGCAAAATACTGCTGTTGAAGTTGGCAAAACACGTTTTACAGGGCCACCTGTTTTTCGCGAAAAGATTTACGTGGAGGCTAGACTTCAATATCCTATGTAGCACATTTGCATTCTTCTTTTGGCTATTGGCCGCTTTCTTCATGTGAAGAGAGTCTTTTACATGAGCGANCTATGTAGCACATTTGCATTCTTCTTTTGGCTATTGGCCGCTTTCTTCATGTGAAGAGAGTCTTTTACATGAGCGGGCCATTCAGAATTAAGTTTATTTAGTACTGATCGTCCGTGATTCGCGGCAGACATATGAGATGCGCAACAGTTCAAATGATCCAATCACAATGGTCGTTCTGAACTAAAGTTTTTTGGAAAGCAGATTGTCCTGAAATTTTCCCGTGAAAAACAGGTGACCCTAGTAATTTAGTATTGACCGTNCTATGTAGCACATTTGCATTCTTCTTTTGGCTATTGGCCGCTTTCTTCATGTGAAGAGAGTCTTTTACATGAGCGAGCCATTCAGAATTAAGTTTATTTAGTACTGATCGTCCGTGATTCGCGGGCAGACATATGAGATGCGCAACAGTTCAAATGATCCAATCACAATGGTCGTTCTGAACTGAAGTTTTTTGGAAAGCAGATTGTCCTGAAATTTTCCCGTGAAAAACAGGTGACCCTAGTAATTTAGTATTGACCGTTTTGTATGGGCTGTTCACTGTAAAGTAAGCACTTTTCTAATCAACATTCGAAAAAAAAAACACAGCCTATTAAATGAATATATTGTACCGTATAGTTAAAGAGTGTTTATTGTCGCCACAGTAGTGGCATCGATGCCCGGCATTACAAACAGTTAAAATGGTAGCATAAGAAAATTAAATAATAATACAATTTAATCAACAATCATTTTCTTCCGGGTTAAAATACAGTAAATTTTAAAATATAAGCAGCTGAAAAATAATTTCCATACACTAACCTCAGAAGCAGCGAAATATCTAGCTGTCACCGACTAACACTTAAAAAAAAAAAAAATCACATTGAGATGGACAGACACATTGCTATATGCACACACATTACAAATTATATTTAAAAAAAANAAAAAAAAAAAATCACATTGAGATGGACAGACACATTGCTATATGCACACACATTACAAATTATATTTAAAAAAATGTTAAGTTTTGCTGGGAAAACAGTATACAGGGGGAAGCGGACATACGTTAAGAGGTGATATAGTCCATNAAAAAAAAAAAATCACATTGAGATGGACAGACACATTGCTATATGCACACACATTACAAATTATATTTAAAAAAAATGTTAAGTTTTGCTGGGAAAACAGTATACAGGGGGAAGCGGACATACGTTAAGAGGTGATATAGTCCATNAAAAAAATGTTAAGTTTTGCTGGGAAAACAGTATACAGGGGGAAGCGGACATACGTTAAGAGGTGATATAGTCCATTCACGGTTTCATCGTACGTTTTAAAACGAACATTTGAAAAATCACCCTAGGGGTAACATGTAAACAGTGTTTTAAATAACTTGTATAAATAAATATATAACACTGTGATTAACTTTGATGTTTTGTAGTCTTGAATAAACGAAACTTTAACTTAGTATCTTCTACAGTTTGTAATATTTATTTCGTATTAAATACGAATTGAAAGCAGCGAGAGCAGCGATGTAAGAAATAGTTCACAGTTAAAATATTATTTTAACTTAGTTTTTTGGTATGATATATTTGTAAATTAAACGTTGCTTATTGGTGTAATAAATTTTAAGTAACACTCAAGGAATCATGTTTCATTGCTACAGTTAAAAATATCAGCGCAAATTATGGTGTGTAGGCCCTACTGTCATGGTGTTTTTTTTTTCNTGTTTCATTGCTACAGTTAAAAATATCAGCGCAAATTATGGTGTGTAGGCCCTACTGTCATGGTGTTTTTTTTTTCGTCCGAGGAAGAAACTTGAATAGGCTAAGAGGATCTTGTCACTCTCTCTCTCTTTCTCTCTCTTGGAAAGTTTCGCACCGCTAGTAGTAGCTGGAAAAGTATACATGTTTTCAATTTTAGTATATTTCATACTTATCACAGCAAAAGTAATGATTTTTGAATTTGTAATTTACAACTAAAACGATATTTAATTGTTATATTTAGATATTATGGTGGGATGGTTACAAATTCGAAGTTGGCAGAAGTGGAGATTGGCGACATGACATGGCGTGAAATATACTTTAATGTACCACATCAAGTTTGTATATGTTGTATTTTTTTAAACCTACAATGGCAAGTTACGACGTTGTGATAAATCCGTTTTTCTGTGGCAGGAATAAATCTACTGTAACGTGCGTCGCGACTGCTGTATGTGAAAGAGTATTGTTGTCTTTACGTTACGCTGAACCAGTGTGTGTGTGTGTGTGTGTGTGTGTGTGTGTGAGTATGTGTGTGTATGTGAGTGATTGCAAATATTGGACGTGCGAAATTTATACATTTTAACCCTTAAACTGTTTTATGACGAAATTAATTTTTTGAAAGTCACATCTGTTTGTTTATCACAACGTAACTTACCCCTAGGTGTTTGAAACACAATTGTGTAACGTGCTTACATTTCTGTGATTTGAATGTTTGCCACAATCCCAACAAAATACTAAGCCCACCCAGAGAAATTTAAATAAATTATTAAATAAACGCACAAAACAGTTAGTACCAATGCATAGAAATATGCGCGGAATAAAGGTTACAGTAGGCCTATTTGTGTGCATGTTCACAGCTGTCTTTTAGTTTACAGCTGCTACGTACAAAATATAAGCGACATGAGTGGCGTGCTTGAATTTACAGATTTTTTTCGTTGGACTGGCTGTTCCTTTATTTTAGTATTGTTTCCAACTGAGGCCATCCTTTTAAAGAAATAACCCAACACAAATCAATAACAAGAGGTTAAATACTACATTTTCTTACGCCACAGTTGTAACAGGGTTAAACACAGTCGCGGCAAAATATTTACGTTTATTACGTGTAATGTGCTACGTCGTGTATAACAAACATGTTTACAATTAAAAATAATAACCGTAAGAACTATCGCCAATGCAGACATTGTTAAAAAAGTCATAGAGCTGACCTAAATATGGCTATAGGCCTTAATTGTAAACATTCGTACGAAACGGTATTTGTAATATGACATAATTCTTTGAAGAGCTTAAAACAGTAAACAAAAATTTAACAGTTAAAACGTAGAAGTCACATGGCATTGTTCATGTTTAAATGTTGCGGAAGGATACGTAATTGGTAACTAAAAGTAAAACTTTAGCAGGGATTCAGAAAAGTGTGACCTAACCGTGGATGTCCTATAGTACGGACCATTCTGAAGGGAAAACATCAATAAACATATGCTCTACTCGCAATGGTGTCCGAGATACAGTTATGCGACACTCATTTCGTCATTTCTCAGTGAACGTGGGGTGCGGTATCATTGATAACCAAACCATTGGTCCAGCTATTCTAGACAACCGTCTTAACGGAGAACGGTATCTGCACTTCCTGCAGAATCTGATACCGGAGTATTTGGAGGACGCTCTATTGGCAAAAAGGGCTGGAATATACTTGCAGCAGGATGGAGTCCCTGAACATGCCCCACAAGTAGTACATTACTTCAATGAAACCTATCCTGGCCGTTGGATCGGTCGCGGCGGTGTTGTTACTTGGCCACCACGGTCACCTGACCTTACTCCGCTAGAGTATTGTTTGTGGGGTTGCTTGAAGACCGACGTCTAAAGGCGAAAAGCGCAAACAAGGGAAGAATTGCTTGCTCGCGTGTTAAATGCTTGTGTGCACGTTAAAGAAGACCGTGGACACCAGAGCCGATAAGCAACACAGCATCTGACTACTCGAGCTATAGTTGGCGGTGGCATTTAAGAACATGTGTTGCAAAGGGAATGTACACAATAAAACCCACCACTTAACGATATGTTCATTGACTATCACCTGTAACGTTCCCATTCCTGTCAGTTTCACATAAATGTATCTCGGACATCTTTGCGAATATACCTTATGTATATTGATGTTTTTCCTTTTACAAAGGTTCATACTATCACCTCTTAACGCATGTCCGTTATCTCTTGAAATACACGGTATGCTGTGAGGAGACCATCTCCAATTACAAAAGAGTAAAAAACCGTTACCTTCTGCAAACAAAATTATTAGGTATATTTTTTCAAACGTTTGCTGTAAATCATGCAGTATTTGAGCGGCGAAAGTCCTCTCCACCCCCTTTCTGCCCCAACCCTGCTGGCACAGACCGATCAGAGTTCCGAACCACTAACTTTTCGGGGAAGAAAACTAAGAAAATCGCAACATCAAATAATAGTAACCTATGGTTGTATGTACGGAGAAACAGAAAACAAAATGGGTACATTGAGCACAAACAATAATTTGGTATCAAAAATTAATGTAGCAATTTCCTTGCAATTTTTAGGCATACCGGCCTAGCATTATGCAGTCCGATTCGTTTGTAGACCAATCTGATAATGTTTGAAATACATACCAAATCATCCCTATTACTTGTTCTCGTATTCAAACTGTCGAGTCGTTTCATCCACTGACGCTAATACACTGCAAAACTAAAATAGCACACAGAGAAGGATGCTTCGGATAGTGCTGAACCTCTACAGAGGCAGTGACCAATCTGTGGTGTTCCACATTAGCAGTGTGTATTTTGAGAGATGGAGCACAGTATTATTTTTCGTATTATTATTAAAATAACAAATACCTCAGAAATAAAAAAAAAACTAAAACTGACAAAAAATTCCAAAAATTTTCAAATAGACAAAAAATTTTAAAAACTAAAAATAATAAGTAAAAAAGAACAATACTTATAATGCTTATAAGTATAGAATTTAAAATATTTAGCAGTGGATATAATATAAAATTTAACAGTAAATATAACATTATAAAATTTAAGATTTTAATTAATTACTAACAAAACAAATTTATAGAAAATATATTTATAAAAAAAGGAAAACATTAAAACGAGAAGATGTAAAAAGTGCGATAATGAAAGAGGTATGAATTTATTTTCTTTACATCCTCATACGAATATGAACAAATTAATATATGCAAAACATTTTATAATATTTACAGAAAAAATATTATTATAATAATTCAATAGGCTTATATCGATGAGCTACTCAGTATTATTATCTAAATAACGAAAGACCATTATTTACTATGGTTTATATTCATAATTTATCATGATACGATGTACATTTTTTATAAAATAATAAAAGACACAGATTATATTAAATAATTCAAACTAATGAAGAAAAATATATTTAATTATATAAACAAAAATAAAGATGGTTTAGAGTTAATGTTTTTTAGATACAATTAACTATGAATTCAAGTATTGATAAATTAAATCAAAATAAAAAAAGAGCAATTTAGAGAAACATCAGAATATTTTTCAATTGAACAATTAAATTTAATAATTAAAAAATGTGTTTATTCATATGGATATATGATTACAATATAAAAATTAAAATAAACAAAATCACCAACAAAATATAAATTCTATTCGAGATTAAGTAAATTATATATCAGATGAAGATTATAATCATTTTGAAAGTGTTTGGAAAAATTTTAATATAAAAGATTTAGAATAATATACAAAACTATATTATAAATCTGTTGTATTAATTTTTGCTGATGTATTTGAAAATTTTAGAGATGTTCGTTTAGAAAAACATAAATTAGATTCTTTTTGGTTATATACAACACCTAGTTTATCATGGGGCGCGATGTTAAAATGTACAAAACACGAATTAGATTTACTAGAATATTATGATATGATTTAATTTTTAGAGCAAGGTATTCAGGTGGAATATCACAAGCAATATATATGGTAAAGCTAATGGTAAATGCATGAGTGGATGTAATAAAAATATACCTTCAAATTACCTAATGTATTTAGATGCAAATAATTTATATGGTTGGGCTATACCAGAATTTTTACCATGTGGTGGATTTGAATGGATCTCAGTAAAATTAAATTTTAAAATAATATAAGAAAAATACAAAATGTATAAAATGAATATGAAGAAGGATATAAACCAGAAGTTGATTTAGAATTCTCTAAAAAAATACATAAAAATCATAAAGTTTTTTTCATTAGCTCCAGAAACAAAAAAAATTATTATTAACCACTTTAGAGATTAAAGATCAAAATGTTTTTCATTATAGAACTATAAAATTATCTATAAAATACAAATTAAAAATTAATTTTTAAAACTCAAATAATAAAATTGGTTTATATATATAAACTAAAGCTGCCAATGATTTTAATTTTTTATAAATTATTTAATAATTCAGTTTTAGGAAAATTATTAAATAAATAAATATAGGCAAATATTACAAAATTTTAATAGAGCAACAATATTGAGTGAAAATTTAGTTTCCATTAATATGAATAAAGAAATAATATAAATTAATAAACCCTTATATACAGGAATTCCAGTCTTAGAAATATCTAAAGAAGGAATATGCATTTTTCATTATAAAATTATGAAACCAAAATATAAAGAAGATAAAGAATTAAGTTATGAGCGTACAGATTCTTTAATATATAATATAAACAAATATAATTTTTATTCTGATTTGAAAGCAATGAAAAATAAATTTGATACAAGTAATTATTCAAAATAATATATATATATAATATACCAGAAATTAATATACTAAGTTATTGCAAAACTTAAAGATGGAAATAAAGAAAATATTATGATATAATTTGTAGGTTTAGGATTAAAATTATATGTTTATAAAGTTGATCAAAAAGAAGATATATAATCTAACGGCACTAAATAATCAGTCGTTAAAACTGAGGTAATATTGAATGATTATTAAAGTGTCTTTTCGAAGAAATAAAAATATATGTAACAATAAATTTATTAAGATCTTATAAACGTTGTGTATTGAAACAAAATAAATTCCAACAAATATTATTGTTTAAGTTATACAGTTTATAAAATATTAATTTTAAAAATATAATTGGTCCAGTGTCACATGGTTATAAAAAGAAAACATAAAATTATACAAATTATAAAATTTATTTCACAATTATTCAACAAAAATGAAATTTAAAAATTATGAGTAATTTTATTTAAAGAAAAGTGAAACAAAAATTATGAATAACTTTTAATAAAAAAAATTAAACACCAATAGAATTAAAAAAAATTTAAAAATAAAGAAAAATCTAACACCCTAAATTTTATAATAAAACTGAATTAAAAGCATAATGACAATCCCAATTTAAAACTTTTTCTTTAAGACATAAAAAATTAGAATATTTTAAAACATTTTAATTAATTTAAATAATAGTTTTAAAATATAAATTATTATCTTCATCAATAGATGTTGCTGATTTCATGATTTTAAAATTGATATCCCAGCTTTTTAAAAGTTCAATAATATTTTCCATTTATATAAAAAATAATAATAAATTAACATATTTATTTTTAAAATAACTTTTACCTTCGCATAATTGCATTCTATTAAATTATCAGTTTAATCTTTTATTCTTAAAATTATTTATTATAAATTTTTTTTATTATTTTGAAAAAGGATATACTAGTTTTTATTTGCTTAACATTGATTAATATGTTCTTCTTTATTATTCTTTTCATCATATTTTACACACATACCATAAGCTAAATTACAATGAATGTTTATTATTTTAGATGAATTAAAATTATGAATTTTAATTCCATAATAGTTTTAATAATATTATCTTTCAAAAATTGAAATTTATCTAATGAACTATCACCTAATTTATTTTTAAATTTGCTTCAATTCCTGAATGCATTTAAGCTAAATCAGCTTTTTTACAAATTACGAATTCTAAATGAAATTACTTTTCTTGAAGGAATTTTTTTACCGGTTTATATAATTAAATATACCTTCGCGAATAGACAATTTCTTTTAATTTTTTAGAAATGAGGATTTTTTATAACCGCATATACAACAAATACGGTTTTGTAATTTTTTTGCATTATAAGTATTTTAATATTTTATGTTATTCTTTCTGGTTTCTTTCTTACAAGTTAAAAAGTAAGTTCATTCAATTTAATAAAATAATTACTTGATATTTCCTTGAAAGGTTTTGAGATTTGTAATGCACAAACTAGTTTGAAACTTATTTTGCACCACTTTTTATAGGAAGTGGTTTTGAAAAATCTATATCATATCCTCTTCTACCTATTTTTAAAATAGTAGTATCACATATTTGTATTAATACTTAAGCTGTACAATCGAACAGAAAAGAAAAATAACTTAATCCAGCATGTAATTAATATAATTGATTAGTTTTTCCAATAGTTAATTTTCCAGTTAAATTATTTATTATATTATATTCTATTGCAAATAATCGAAATAAACTGCGACATTAGAAGCAATAACATTACGAATATCTTCTAATATTTTCCTTTAATGCTTTTGTAATATTTTGATATTTTACATATTTTAATATTTAATTTTTATAAAATTTATTTACATAGTTATTTGTATATTGTGATATAAGTTTGTAAAATAACTAAAAACAATACATATTCATTTATCTGTTTAAAAAATATATTATTTTGAATTATTTATAAAATAATTTATTTTATCTTCTAACTTAACTTCTCCATTAGTTAGATTAATTATTTCATCTTCTAACTTACCTAGTCCTTTAGTTAGAGCAATTATTTCATCTAAAATATATTTGGCCTAAGAAAAGGCTTTCCGGTCAGTCCAGAACATAAACATGTTTCTGACATCCATCCCCAGCTATTGACTTTGTTGTGTTTTTTTGTATTTTTAAAATTTTTCTTTATGATTTAATCAACTTCCATACTCAGCTATATGCCAATAATTCCAATTATTGCTGCGTACAATATTCAACACACTGCAAGCACAAGAGATCATCTTAATTTGACCTGGGTCGGTAACAGATCATATAATGATACAGTTCACAGCTTCAACGAGCAAGAAACATGCTTAGGTCCATTCTTGGTTGCTTCCAATTTTTCTGAAATCCTACTGAAGTTCTACTTCCAGGATATTCGTCCGCCTCATACGAACAAAACTTAACCAAGTGTAGAAAATTACACCAAATGAGCAGTACACCACATTCATGCGCACTCAGTGTAATAATATTTTGCATACGAACTATTTGATACAAGACGTTACCAACACACCTCTTTTATCCCTGTTTTTATTTATATAAATTATAAATNAAGACGTTACCAACACACCTCTTTTATCCCTGTTTTTATTTATATAAATTATAAATGAAAAATTATAATTTACAGATAAAATACATGTAGAAGTTCAATTGAACCAAAAAGAAGATAATTTTTATTAGTACAAGTATAAAATAATTGTGATACATGATACATCTTGGATACAAATAAGCACGTAACATGGGGTGATGTTTCAAAGGATTGATGCAAAAACCGCGAATAGACTATAAGGAAAAATTATGCTACATACTCGAGACAGAGCTTCTGCATGCTTTGATACACACTGAAGAGTAAAAAAAAAAAAAAACTGGTATAGACGTGCGTATGCAAATAACAAAGGTATGGNGTACCAGTCGGTGTGAAAAATAAATCAGATATCTGTGTCCATACTGTATGCTGTGGCGTCACAAGCAATTACCAGCGACGTGATTACTCACAAGGGGGAAAAGCCAGACATTTTAAATACAAGAAATGAACAAAAAAATAAATATAAGTGGCTTATAAACCCTCAGTCGTTGTCACATGTCTCGTGCTGGTCGACGCTAAACGCAAGCTTTGTTATGTAGTCGCCCGAAACAAGTATGCATCTTTACTCCTTTATGTATGAAAGGCCACAAAACACCATAGGAAGCCATTTTTCACATTAGCATGATTCGATCGGTATCTGGCAGTCAAGCGAAGACGGGATATGCTACGCTTATTGGGTATACACTGGACGAACGACATGTCAGATCGCAAACTTGCCTCGTATCTCAAACTCAGACCGACTTCAAAAATACATCAAATTGGATCGAGGTCCGCCTTGTGCATATTTCTCATGAATGCAAAATGAGCTTCACAGCCGAGCGCATGCAGCACATATCATTCAATGTAGGTGGCTCTGGAATGATTTCCAGACCGCATTAAAATTGCAATGTTAGATTTATTGGTCTGGCAGTCCTCTCCACAACTCCATAACCCCTTCCCCATCAGGCACATGGCTTTTAGCCTGTTGTGGTGTAGTGGTCGGACTACTCGTCTCCTACCACGTTGAACCGGGTTCGATTGCCAGTGGGCCACTCCCGATTTCCCTGCGTGGGAAAAAATGACGCATGTTACTGTTAGTCGTTGTGTATTTTCATGCGGCACTTTAATATCTCGACCACAGCAATTAATTACAGCTCAGCGCACCCCCGTCTCGTCCTTCACAATCCTGAATACCATTCCTGTTAGGTACACCACAAATCTCTACTGTAATAAATCTGCAACCCATAAAACCCCAAATCTTGGTTATTATGACAATGCATTTTTTATTTAAAAATTTAATTTTTTCGTTTTGTACGTTCTTCTAAACACATTTCTCAAAGGGAATAAGTTTGTAAGCTATTGGACCCCGAATGCATGGAAAACGCTCAGACTGGAATCGATAAAGACTGTTCGTTATAACGTATTCTTGCAGCGACAGCACTTTGCGTTAGATTAATGAGCTACTGATGGGAGCGCGTCATGCTAAATAATTGCTTAAAGACAGCGACTCATGAACTCAGGGATATATTAACCCAGGAAGTAAAGCGAAATACAGCATGACTGGTAAGGTCTGTATGCACCCAAGGTGCCACAATACGAGGCGTGTTCAAAAAATAAGGTGACTTGTTATTTTGGGACTTTGTCTCGATACATATTTATGTATTTATCAATATCTATTTTGTCCCCTTCAAAGTAACACCTCTCAGATATTATACACATGTGCCAGCGCTTTTTGCCAATCCTAGAAGCACTTATGATATCAGCATTTTGGTATGGCATTGAAGTCTCGCAGGTATTTATCTCCTCAATCGTGGCAAACCTCCGTCCTTTCATGGGTCTCTTCATTTTTGGGAACAGGAACAAGTCGTAGGGGGCCACGTCCGGTGAATACGGTGGCTGAGGCATGATAACGGTGTTGTTAATACAGATTCTTTGATCCATTGTATGCGATAGCAAAAAATCGCCAAGCACACCAAAACACGTCTAACCTTTATATCTGTCACAAACAAATTAACAATGCAAAATGGCTGATAATGTCAAAATATGTTGGGGACATGTGTACCAACAGAAGAATACAAACAATCGATAATCGAATGTATGTAGCCCTCGAAATTTGCAAAGTCACACAATTTTTTGAACACATCCAGTACATTCCAAACAGGGGCCGCGGTGATGTG